>JAVLVB010000746.1:2881542-2921577 GCA_032876305.1 Orestias chungarensis | reverse complement strand
TAACACTAGGATACAGTCTAGGAACTGATCAGGCACTGAGGTCAAGCGTTACCAAACAAGGGCAACACTCAGGCGCCGACTAGTGGATCCACACTCCTCTTATACGGCTCTGCTCATCAATGCCAACCCGAACCACCTGGGAACCAGCAACCCCCGTGGCCACCTAGAGAACAACACAGAATGACTCAACCTGACAGTATTACAGCATGTATATCTGTCCCTGTTCCAACAAACATTGAATCAAATGGCTAAATCTCCTCCTTAGTATGAAGTCAGGTTATCTGTAGTCCTGCTGATTATCTGGATATCTATCTGTCTCTGCTATTTTGAAGCAGCGACACATTTTTAAGTTGCAGCACATCGGCCCCTGGTTCCAACTGTGGGAATCAAAGGTTTTCATCATTTTATTCCTTTAGGAAATTAATAACAGCAGCAGCATTCCAACATTGCCTTATTCTCTTCCTGTGTCCATTTCTGTCTTGTTCCAGTGACCCATTTGTCATCACAGACCTTGTTATACTGCACGACTCCTTGTCTGCTTACTGTAGTATTTTGAAGGCTGTTGTTGTTATTGGTTCCTAAGGATCATCCACCTGAAAGGCCTCCATTTAAACTAACTTTGATTACTTTTAATCGTCTTATTTACCATCAAATCTGCAAAAGAATTTTATTTATTTTTTTTACTTGGAAAAAAAACCACTCTCAATTTTCACATTTCTTCAACCATTAGATCGCAACTAAATTCTATTTCCTTATATCTAATGAAGGAGTTAACTCTGCATGATCCTTGTTTTTATAAACTCAAGATTTAATCACAGTTTAAAATCATAAGGTGGCAAAATCATCCCTGCAGGAAGGTGAATGAGAAGAGATTAAATATGCAGCTTCTCTGCACATTTTTGCTCACTTTTCCGTCCAGAAGAAAAAAAACCAACTAAATATTGGGGCTTAAGCCCATCAGATTAAACTGGTAGTTTTGGTTTGGATATTTAGTTTACATGTAAAAAGTAATGAGTGCTGTATCTAATTTAAAGCAACACTAAAGAAGTTTAAGGTTTATTTGATTTTGGCGGCCAGTGTGGACGAAAGCGGTAGTGTTTAGCCTGAGGAAGACTGCATTTCCCATGAGGACTTGTGCATAGCGTCGTAAATTCCTGATCTCCCGGTCGCCTGCAGTTGGATTGAAGTACATTTCTGTTTCCGGTTTCTGTGTGAAGGATGAATAGAGATGAGGTGATGAATCTAATTGTGGCGAAACAATGTCATATGATGATGTTGAAAATTAGAAACGGGGGAAGTGACGTATGCCGTAAAGCAGTCAGCACGTTTCTAGTTGTTAATGCTGTCAAGGTTACTGCCAACCTCCTCGAAGTTGCTTAGTGCCAGTTAAAGCGAAACGACCGCCTCATTCAACGAGGTGTAACACGACCTACAAGCACAAACATCATGAAAATATTTTATGAAGGTCGAAAAATTTGTTAGTATTGCTTTAAATTGCCTTGAGGTGAAATGGTGCAGATTTTTACTTTAAACAACATTGTCTACATGTATTGTTCGCCTCCTCAAAGAGCGGCATAAAAAGGAAGTAAAAAGGAGCCGATTTCTCTCCCTTTTCTTGATTAAAAAACAAGATCCTAAAGTTCTGTCAGAGCTGATCAGCACTGGTATCAGTTTCAGGTTCAGAGTTGTAAATACACACTTTCCTAAAAGTTTCACTTAACCGTCTTAGCCCAGATATCCATTTTTACAGTAGGAAATACGAGACGAATAATTATGTTATTGTTAAGGAACGGTTTTCTACCTTCTGATTCTTTCATCAGTGCCATTTTCTGACTATTATCTGTTTCCAAATACTGAATCCGGTGCTGTGTCTTTACCTAAGACCCCTGAGGCATGCACAGCTGTTCTACTTTACCTCCCGTTTGAGTTCTCAAGGTTTTCTCCAGTTGTGGATAATTGCTGTAACTGTGGTTTGGTGGACTCCCACACCACTGCCTATTTTCAGACATGTTTTAGTTTTTGTTGTTAAGGCTGTCGACGTGTTTTAGCCTTTCCTATTTTTGTGAAACAGGCTCTATCTAAGTAATTATTTGATCCTGAAAATGTGGATAGTTTAAATGCTAATCATATAAAAACTCCATTTTTTTGTTCAGCTGCCTCTACCTATGTAAAATTAGTGATCCATTAGTAAACTAATGAAGCCATAGCATTTGTTAACACTGCTGGGCAGGACATGACTTAGCGCTGCTGGGCTCATATTGTTACTGGTCCTAAAAACCAACAGGTAAATGTTTGGAAACGGATTCAAAGCTTTTTTTGTTTTTGTAGCTGCACTTTATCTTTGCCTGCAGTGTTCAGTAGCCAGCCATAATTTAAACTTGACTTGTATTGTATTGCAGCTTTGTGCGTTCCACTTCCTTCCAAAGCTGTGCCATTCATTTTCAGCCTCTGCAATTTTCTTCTCCAGTAGCAGAAAAAATCAGAAAGACAGATGGCAAAGACAACACAGGACTCCTCTCTTTCCCCCCTGCACTGGTTATTGTAAAAAACAGGCGAGCAATAATTTTTTGTCATTGGTTTACTCCTAAAAGCCCATTTTGATGTCGGTGCTGAAAAGAAAGCAATGAAGAAAGCTTTTCAGACGAGCTGAATGAGAGAACGAAGAAAGAAAAGAATCCCTTTTGGACCTTGCGATGAGAGAGGCCTTTTTATTTTCTTTGCTCGAGTAATCAAATGGAGCTGAAATTAAATGGAGTTTTCTATGAAAATAGGGGCCTTTGTTGGCTTTGGAAGGCTGGTAATTCATAAACAATAAGCCGGCTCCTTTTGTTTGGGTTATAATATATTCCTGCTGTTCTGAAAGAGGTCCCTCGTTGCACACACATGCACTTGCACACATTGAAGCCAGGGTAAAAGCCAAAGTGAGGCAGCAGGGGAAGAGAGAAAGAGCCAGGATAAAAGGAGGCAGAGAGGCTGACTTTCTATTCATCCTCCTGACTGAGAGACGGCAGGATGCTCAACTCCTTACTTCTCTTGCTCTGCCCTGCAACTTTTTTATTTCTGCATTTGTGAATGTAGGATTTTTGAAGGATTGGTGATGTTTTTTTTCTGCGGAGTGCTTTGGCAAATCCTGAGGGAAGAAGTAAGGATGTGACCCGGTTGAAGGATGTTTTTGTTTAAGGATGCAACATCAGATTATTATTTGAGAAGCAAAACGTCACTGAGAAACAGAAGAGTGGGCTGTGTTTTTGTGTCTTCAAGCAGAGATTTTTCATGACAGTGATTGGATTTCTCTGACATGAAAGTGAGGATCAAGCAAAAGATGAGATTTCAAACTTTGTCGTCTTGGGTGAATGTGTCGAAAAAACGTTCCTCGGATGGAAAATGTTGAAAACAGAAGGTACCGTACAACTTTGATGACGTGTTGACTTTTACGTTCTAGCAGAAATGTATTGACGAAAAATAAATATTAAAAGATAGGAGACAGACCTGTCAACAGGTAAAGCTGGGATCTAATCCCCGCCCACAGTTGGGATTTACAAAAAATTAAATTAAGAAAGCAATCTAAAATAAATAAAAAATATTACAAAAATTGGAAGAGAATAGAAACCTTCAGAAAACCCTAAAAAATAGATAAAATGAAAACATCAAAAAATAATTTTATAATAATAATAATACCAGTGATCTAAAACCAAAGTTAAAATATGTAAAGAATTACAAAAATTACATTAATTGTTAAAATCAAAGATTACTCATGCAGATGAGTAATAAAAACTACAAACATGTATTTTTTTCTTCATCTTGTTTATGTAAAGACTATGACCAACCGCTAATGGCTGAAACCAACAAGGTTCCTTCTAAACCTGTTTATAACTGCTTATTTTACTAGTTTAAAAACAAAATATTTACCTCTATATGCATGGACAGTGGAGACCAACTTAACTCTGCCACAGAAGCTAACATCCATGGTCAGTCCGATCTTAGCAAAAATACTTGGCAGTCCTGGATTGGCCTCTTTGCAACTCCAGCCAATAGCTTGCCAAGTTACATCATATGTAAATATTTGGGCTTCTCAAACTGAATCAACTTTAAATATTTTAGATGTTAAATCTACAAATTAGCTGTAAATAGACATATTGCCTATAGAATAATCCATGAATAGGCAAATCCGTCTAAACTGAAAAGAGAATAATCAGGATTCACTGTATTTTATTACACATAGGAGATGAGCATCTTTTAGATGACATCGTCTGTGACCAACACAAGCCCAAACTATCATCTGGCACCACCATGCTTTACAATTGGAAGAGGTTTTGAGACTTATGACACCCCTGTTGTTTCTGCATCTCTTCTGCAAGTCGGTAAAATCTTGTACCTTACTACTTTAGGCTAAAAACCATGCTACTAGTTTTCTAATGTTTCTATAATGAAACTAAGTACATTTCCAGGGACTGTCCACTGCTGCAAGAAAAGTTACAAGTTTTTCCTCTGTAAAAAGATGAGCTCTATATTGTCACAAGTCTCTACGGAATAACCTTTAGCAGCCATTGCTTCTCTTAAGGTCACTGCACATCTGTGTGTTCCTTTTATAAAAAAATTCTCTACAATAAGAATAAAAATGATCACGAAATATATGTTTGTTGGATTTATCAATTTGCGAGTTGTTTTGTTTTTCGTTACCGTTTCACAACGTCTCCATCAATCTACAAACACATCATCCACTAAAAACGATAGATTTCCATCGTACGTGGCGTTCCACCAATGGTCGCACATACAGTCGACCACTTGTATTTCTGGTGGTTAGGGATCGCTTGAGGTATATCTAAAAACACACGAAACTGACAAATTTTTATAATTCAAACAGCAAATAGACATTATTAGGCGTTAATACTGACAGGGGAAACTATCTTAGAACCACAGCAGAAGCTAAGATCTACGTTCTTCCTCATTTTGCTCTTTGGATCACAGCCAATCATTGGCAATTAAAATTAATGGTGCATCAGGATTGCCTGCTTTGTAATTTTCAAAAGCCTGTCGTTTCTGAATATTTTACAAAAAGGTGAATCATTTATGTTCTACAGCATATTCTACAAATATACCCGCATTAAAGCATTCATACGCGATATTATGGATATCTGTGAATGCTTCAAACCAAGCAAATATTGTTTAATAGAGTGTAACTATGTGTATTGTGCAGATTTAATCTAAATGCAACCAAAAGAGACCATGGAAATGGGGTTGTGTGTGTGTTTTTGAGCTTCACATACACTTGACTCTTTAGCTGTCTTTATGCAGAGAAGCTGGCTGCGGCTGAGAGTGACTCCTGCACCAATCAAAGACACACGTCACCTGGCCTCCTTATTTAGAAAATTATAGCAGCCTACCTGGTGTTGAGGAGAGGACGAATGGTTTCACATTAAAGTCTTTAGAAGTTACTTTTTTGGAAAATGTTGCAGAAGGGTCTAAAAACCTTCTAAATTATATGAAACATTACTAATGCTAGAATAAAAAGCATGCAGGCTGAGGTGTTTGAGACTGGGTGGAGTTTGTCATAAACTCAAATTGATTGATTTGCAGTCTTTTGTGAAAGCTCTCTATTAAAACACTTGATAAGGACTTTGTTTGTGACTTTGTACACAATTATGTGTTAATGTTGGCGTAATGATCCCAGAAGCAGGTTTAAAATGTCAACAGTTTTCTTTGAGAGATCAGGCTCAACTTCCCCACTCATTCAGTACTATGAAGGTTTTTACAAACTCTTATCAACCCTGAGTTAATAACTATATTTTTATGAAAAACAAGTGAAATGCCAGAACATTTTGCGGTTGCATCTTTTATTAACAGGTAAAACTTTTTTTTAAACCCAATCGGGAGTATATAAAATGCAGTCTGGAGGCCCTTACCGGCCCTCTGCATGATTTTGTGCACCCCCTCACAACAGTTCAAGAACAGACCAATAAAATATTCTTCATAACTGCAGAAATAAATTCTCATTTAGTGACCAGGTGTCTGCATACATCTGAATTTAACACTAAGTAGAGCCACAAACAAATGTGAAATACCCCAAAAAATCATCCAAACTCACCTTTAGTTGATAATTATTGCAGAAAGCACTTCAGAACAAATGATGCAGAGCTTAGACTAGAAATAATTATACCTTGAATAAGGAAGCAGCCAACCCACAAGAATAAGACAACTATTAGATCTACAACGCAACTTCTGTCGGAGTAGTTGGTTAATTTCAATAAAAAATCTGGCTTGTTTAGTTTATTCTTGATAGACAAAACATAAAAAACGTACAATTAATTTTATTCTTCAGTTCTTTGTACTTCGTGTCAAAACATTTGGACAACACTGCTGTTAAAGATCTGATTCTGGGTTTGGATTTTAAATGGTCTTTTTAAATATATGCAAGAAATGTGATTAGTACTCCTGATATACTGGATGCATTTTTACATTAAAGCATTTTCACAAGCAGTTTTTATTTTATTTAGATTACATGCAGGTGAAGGTTCTAAATACCAATCCAGAACTGAATCCGATAGAGACCCTGTTGTTTTCTTTAAAGAGGCATGTGGACAAGATGTATCATCAGGATCTCACACAGTTAGAGAACTTTAATATATTATCTAGACGGAGTAAAAATTAAAAATAATGTAGTAGAAAGGTGTTTCAACAACATTTTAGTTTAAAGCTAAGCACAGTTAAGCTACATACATGTACATCTAAAATCTTTAAATATCGTCAAAACTCATATATTTTGTAACTTTTTCCCCCCTTTTGGTGATTAGGCTTACAGAGAATGAAAACCCAAAATTCAGTGTCTTATAAAAACTTAATATTGTAAAAAATGTCAAATATTTTATTCTCATGGTTTCATTCATTTATGAAATAATGCAGTGGTTTCCTTTAGGCAGTCTCTAGGTTGGATCAGTAGGACACAGTCATTGGCAGACTCCACAGGAAGAGTTGAAGTCGAAAAGTCTTTCCTAAACAGCGTGGTTGTTCAGAGTGATTTATCAAAGCATATCTATAGAAAATTGAGAGGAAGGAAAAGGTATGCAAGGAATAATGTAAACTGAGCAAAATCTATTCAATAATTTGAGAGAGCTTGAAAAGAAGTGGTGTGAGGCTGAAGTAAGCACATCAAGAGCCATCACGCGTGGATGAATCCTAGAAACCTGCTCCGACTTACTTACTTAGCTAGAAAAATGTTGGACTGCTGCTAAATGGTCTGGAGAGGGAGTGGAAATGACCAGAATCCACGTAACGCAAGATCCTGTGGGATGATTGAAAGTGCCCTGTCATCCATCAGCCGGTTTTGGTCCACTGTGTTTTCTGAAGCCCACAGTGTATGCTGCCATCTATGTTGGGTTAAGAAGCTGGTTTTTGAACCACTCTGAAAATCTAGAGTCCAAACCAAGAACAATGGGTGAAACTGTGTAATATTAATATTAATAATACTTTGAGTTGTAGTTTCAGCCAAAAGGGAAAATAACAAGAAATTAAATACTCGGTTAAATGTGTTTTTAGATGTCTTATTTATAATGACTTTGCAATAATCATAATGGGGCTTTGTGGATAGAATTTTTACAAAACAGAAACATTTTTGCATTCAGGCTATAAGATAAAATGTGAAGCAGTTTGAATACTTTCTGGATGGTCTGTACATTGTGTTTTTTATATAAAAAAACAGCGCAGGCAACACTAGAGGCTCTCACTGGACATTTTTGATTCAGATTACCCATTAAGGCAGAGGTCTTCAACAGGGGGTCCGCGACCGCTAGGGGGTCCGCTGAGGTACTGCATGGGGGTCGCAAAAGTTTTGGTAGACTTATTTTTAATATCCCCCCCCCTGCAATTTTTTCCACAAATTGAAATGTCTTTAATCAAACATTAACACTATAGTAAACAGATAAATGGAGGCAGAAGATGTCTTTCAGTCATCAATGCACACATTCAGCAACACACAGGAGGTCTTTCAGGCTGGGCACCGTTTCATTCACACCACCTGTCCCATCAACGAGGAATCAGAATCAGAAATACTTTAATAATCCCAGGGCGAAATTACTTTCATTACATTACTCCATAGGTAATAGACATTACTTACACACACACACACACACACACACACACACACATATACACGTTATTTTCCCATATATATATATATATATATATATATATATATATGTGTGTGTGTGTGTATATTGTGTGTGTGTGTGTGTTTGTGTGTGTGTGTTAATTAGGGGGGTCCCAGCTCCATCTCGCCATCAGTTTGGGGGTCCTTGGCCTTTAAAACGTTGCATTAAAGCACACTAGTACTTCCTTTTGGGTTTGATCTATAGAGCACAGTTTGTGACTGGTCATTATCTGCTTTTATGTGATTAAAAGTATGGAAACTAAACCTTACTACTAAACCTTTATAGGGAAAAAGAGTCTTTCTTTTTAGGAAGATTTTCATATATATATATATATATATATATATATATATATATATATATATATATATATATATATATATATATATATATATATATATATATATATATATATATATATATATATATATATATATATATATATATATATATATATATATATATATATATATATATATAATTTCACAACAACTCAGGCGGTTTTTATTATCCAGACTGTATTTTATCCTGTTTTAGGGTGTAAAGCGTGATGAGGCCACTAGATGGCAGCATGATCTAACATAATGAATTGGTCCTGCTGCCAAACACATTTTCTTAGGTTTATATTTAGGGTTCAGATTGTTAAGAGGGGTAAAAAAGCTGGTTCAAATGAATTTTTTATTATTTTATCTCTTTTGATAATCTGTCTTTACCTCATTGTAACTAAACATTTTTTTTTCCTTTAATAAAAATGTTTAAAAAAATTCATGAACAGATAAAACTTTATGGCTGCATCAATTCATACCAACTTCCTCTGCTCAGATCTAGATGGATTTCTTTCTAACCAATCCGGGGAGTATTAAAGTCCAAAGATTAATCCATTCTCATGAGAGTTTCAACATTTCAAATTTGCTGCATTTCATGTCCTGTAAGTCGGACGCACTGCAGTTATAAATATACGTTTTATTCATCAAACATCTAAAGAAAAGTTATTTCATTCCTAAATGAAAACTTCACACATTAAAATTTGATTAAATACTGAAACCTCAGGGTAAAGAGTCCAGTATCACCTAATTTACATCAGTGCGGATAAACAAAATTATTTCTATTTCTATTTGATGAAGAGAAAATATCTCTGAATATATTTCCAACTTTTTTAAAGTCAGACGTTTACATGAAGTTGAACATACGTAATTTAATTAATCGAAATTGCCGATTTGTTTTGGTGGTTCATATAAATTGGTAAAGCAGTTTTCCTCGATTTTAAATATCAGAAACCACCAAAAGTGACCTGTAAACCTGAGCACTAAAGTCTAGGCCAAGATTATTTATGCACATCAAAAAAAATCCCTATCATTAAAATCTTCATAACTGGTAAAAAACTGTCTGAGATTGGGAAAATAGAGATTGATGTAAACCAGGTTTTTGCTCTTTGTGCCTGTGGGTAGGTTAGAAACCCAGCAGAGGGAGCCTGAAAACCATTTTTTAAAATTTCAAAACCGAAGCCACGTTGGTGAAATGTTCTCTAACCTGATAAACTTCTTAGAGCTTTTCTTTATCTTCAGTCTGTCATGAAAACCCTGTTGCTTTTTTAGACTGCAAGTCCAAAGGATTTATTTTGAAATTGTTGAATAGAACTTAAAAGACTTAAAGCACAAAAACCCAAACAAACCAAACAAAAAAACACAGCGATAATTGGATTTGATAACTTCTGAAATCAATTTTGTTGTGTCTATAGGAAACTTTCCATTACAAAAGATCCAAGGTTAATTGCTGTTGTGCTAATCTGACATAATGTTGATGATTTCTACCTTTTTAAGCTGCATATTTCTGGGGAAATTCATAGACAGATGTCTGGTCTCACACGTGACTCGGTTCAAAATCTTTCCAAGAGTCAGATAGATTAAAATAGAAATGGAAGGAGATGAACTGTCGATCTGCCTGAGTGTGCATGCATTAGGCCATTTGTTCAGCCCAGCCATTACGGCCAAATGAGCTTAAGTGGAGTTAAGGCTGCCATTATGTGAGCTCAGTCTCAACCTGTTGATGCACAATCAACTTCACTTCTGAGTTGCTCCTTGCAGAGACAAACATTAACTGAGGAAGAAGGAAGAATCAATCAATCAATCACAGGGGGAAGTTTTGTTGTAGACAATGCTGCAGGGAGTTTTAGTATTGAGCTAACCGTATCTCAGCATCTTTGTTTGTTTAAGTATACAAGAAGATGTAGCGGATGTGGATACAGTCTATATTACTGCAATAGTTTCTCTGCGTTACTCTGCACATTGCTCCACATAAATAGCTAACTATAGTAATGATGCGTTCAGAAGATTAGCATTAATACTAATGCATAAAGTGCAACAGGTATATTCATTTCAAACTGGGGCATCCATTAGAACATTGTGCTCAAATTTCCCTTGCAGAAGCATGGTGATATTAATTGGATTAGCAACACTTATCACTAATCATATCAATAGACACACAGAAGCATGACCATTTTCAAATATTAGTCTTTTTTTTTTTGTTGAATCTGTTTTATCTGAATCATGATTTCTTGCTGGGCTGATTTAAAGAAGAATAAACAAAACAATTGGTTCGTAAAAAGCATGCAGTTGCTACAATAGATATTTATATCCTCCGCTCTGTGTTGGAGATAAATACGTTTTTCACAAATATTAGGCAACATTAGGAAGAGTTTGCCTTTTTGAAATGTTTTTATATTGCAGAGACACTTATTTTGTCCGTTAGCCTAAAAGACAGGTGTGTCATCTGGACCCAGAGTGGTTGTTAAACGTTTGTGTTTTTAAAGAAATATGTCGCATTTTATTTGTTACAAATGGGCTCGAGACATATCAAATCATGTTAAGTAAACATTCCTGTATTAACGCGGTTAATCTATGAAAGACTTTTTAGGAAGAGATAAGATAAAGGAAAAGCAGAAAGGATCACACCTGCAACTAAAATACAAGTATCAATTTAGAAAAAGTATAGTAGATTAGTTCTACCATCATGACAACATGTTGTTTTGTACTGCAGGAAGTTAAACTGGTGAAAAGTCAGCTATGAATTGTAAGGCATTAATGCAAAATCAAACTCAAATTATTTTAAAAATTATGCCTATTTTTTCCCTGTCTATTACAAAAGTGTCCTACTAAATTGATTTAGGTGTGGACTTTCAGCTCTAACATGCAAAACATGCCGTCCTAAAAAAAATAAAAAATACTGCAGTTTTTTTTTATAGCCTTAGATATCTAGAAGAATATTTATAAATGGGCAAAACATTTCAAATCAGTGACTGTTGAAAAAGAAAAGATACTGGAATACTATTTTTAAATAATTAGTTTTAATGTAAAATAACATATTTCTTTCATTTTAGCCAACTTTTGATTTTAGCCAAATTATTTCATTAAACATGGTAAAAGCCAAGTTATTAAAACATCAATATAAATGTAATGAGGAGGGCTCTGAACAATTTCCAGAACCTGTTATTGGTCTGAGTTTCCACACAGAGGGAGATTTCTATTAAACGTGTCAGAGTGATGGATATGCAGGATTTCTGTATTTCCTTTTAATGCAGTAAATATGGAAACTGTCAGTTGGTTCCCAAAGAGAAGGTCTGCAGAACAACAATGCACCTGATAGATGAAAAAGAAAAATATTTCTACTTTCTGAGAGGAATTAGTTGAATTGTCTCTCCGATTTTTAATTTGTATCAGTATTTTATATTTAGGGGATTTCATTGATCACTAGTATGAGTGATGGTTGTAAATGGGGACAGATCCAAACATCATAAACTAGAACAATTTAAACTTTAAGTATAAAGATGAATAGTATGCTATACTTTTTTTTTGTAGTTGTTGTTTCTTTTACATATTTAGGTTTAATACCCTACATAGATTCCAATACTGGCCAAACAGTGTCTCTTCTTTTTGCACCACACTGTTGACTTTGCTCTTTATTGTCGCTCTGCTCGTAATATTGTCGGCATGCGTCCTCTGCGCTCAGCGCCGCTGCAGATGAAAAGGCTCTGCTGACATGCATTTGTGAGAAATATGAATCGCGGTACAAACTGCCTCCGGGTGGAATTTGGAGACCGTTTGCACGAACCGTGTTTCCCGTCTGTCGAATTTTACAGCTCAGGCAGAAAATGACAGTACATGTTAAAAATGCCCAGGTATCTGAAACCTGTGACACCATCACTGTCTAATTCTCTTTGTTGTCCTTTTCGCCTTCATTGTGCAGCAGGTCAAATTTAAACCCGCCTTGTAGGAGTAGTGCATGGTTTCTTCCAGCTCCTCCAGAGTTGCGTGTGAATTGTAAAGTGGACAGAAATTAAAACCTGTCCATGCATGTGTGTTCATTACCTTTTACTTTGATAGCCCTGAATAAAATTCAGTCACATTTTTCTTTCAAAAGCCAAGTAAGTAACCTAGATGCTAGATTCGTATCTGCTCTTGAGATTCTTTAAGTTTAAATATAACCACAAACCAAAATGTGTCACGAGAGTTATGTATATATTTCCCAGCCCTCGGTATAAAGGAAACTATGATGCCATCATCAAACCACTACAAACATCACTCCAGATATTCAGCCCGACTAAATGGTTCGGCCAATTACATTGATTTTAGAGTAGCTATGCTGTTTGCATCAGCGGAGGAAAATGGGGCTGCCATTTCCAGTGTTGGCGAGAATTAGGCTCCGCTCGGGCCTGTAATGGACTGAATACCAATCAGCAGACTCTTTTTGACCACATATCACATTGTGCGCTCACACTATTAGAAACTCCTTTCAATGTATTTTCTAATGACTTGAACAGATATATTTTTAACCCCTGCAGGGAAGGTAGAGACTGACAGCGCTGTGCTGTTTGAGTCCAACTACCTTTTTAATATCAAATGATTGACTGGCTGTTTATCTATCGGTGTTTAGTTCTTATGTGTCACTCTTTCATTTAATTTCTAAAACCGAAATAATGTCACCTAATGATCAATGTGGAGTTGCTTTTTATACTTTTTATGCTTTTTATAGATTTACTAATATAAGATATTAGCTTAGATTAGTAAATCATTTAAAAAACCAAAACATACACAAAAAAACCCAAAACTTATTACTAGGATTGCACCGATAACAGTTTTGGGGCCGATAACCGATCTTTAACAAGCCTGACCTGCTGATTACCATTTTGGCAGATCCTGATTTTTATTTCATTTTTTATAATATTGAAACTGTGAGAAAACCACTAAGTTGGCAACAGTGGGTTAAATATTTTTACTCAGAAATTGTTATAATGTGACTGTTTTGTCAGTCCACCAGGGCAAAGCAAAAGGGGGGAGTGGCTGATTTTTAGAGATTTAGAAGTAGATAAGGACAAGATAGGTTTAAGACGATAAGATTATGTTAAAGAAGGTCATTAATATTGGAGTTTTTTTAAAACTTGTACATCAGAGAGAGATAACTTCATACTAATTTGAGTAAGTAAAGCTGCTTCTGATAAGGCTGTTGCTGTGCACTGCTGAACAGCTTGTTAAAAAAGAAACTCTGTATTTTTCTTGCTTTCAAAAAAAGAGCAAATTCCAGAAATGAATCTGCGGCCAGAATATATGACATTTTAGGAAATCAAGACGAAACTCCTTGTTGAGTTTTCCTTTTTACTCATTTTATGAAAATGTAGTTGTTACATTTGCCTTTTCTTATATAACTTTGATTAAAGTCGTATACTTTTGGCTATAGCGAATTGCAAGGCACAGTTAAAAAAAATATTTATCCCCAATGATCTCACGTCCCCTCAGGCAACAAACACAATTTAAGATCACAATCCATCTTTTCGGATAAAAAACTGTCAAAACTATAAGGAAGCAATAATGGAGCTTAAGTTTGAAAACCTAAACCAACAAAAATCTATTTTGAGCGTTTACTTAAATTTTTCACAAACTGTTTTGGTAAAGTATAAATAAACGATATGATATTTACAGTTTTTTAAGTTGTCTTATCGTCTTTTGAATGGACGCTAGTCAAATTTCCGATTTTGCTTCTTGATGGTATGAAAGTGATGTCAAATCTAAATCCACAAGCTTTAGGCTAAATAAAGTGATTAATTGTGTATTTCTAGCTGGAATGCTTGTAATATCTACATTTACTTACTCAGTTTTATTTGCGATAGTCAGATTAAGAAGAAGTATCATAGTACAGGCATAAACCCAGCCTGGCTACACCCCCAAACTCCCCCCATCGGGCTTAGATATACTCACATGCACTCCAAAACTCGAGCACCGCAAAGTAAGTAATCAAATGTCACTCTCTGGTTCAAGTCGATTTTCAATCTCCATTTTTCAGCCTCCCTGAAAATCTATAAATGCAGCTCTTAACACGAGGCGGAGGGCCGGAGGCGAGGCAAGGGTTATAGGTGCTCCGGGATGCTGTCAGGTTTGGGGTTAACTGCTGTGGCACTTGTGCTTTTGCCTTCTGGAGTGGTCTGTGAGCTCGTTGGTTCGATGCTGCTGCCAGGATGTTTTGTATCGCAGCTCTCTTTTGTCTCGCTCTAAATGGAGCTAAGGAGATATAATTTAAGGTCCCCTTACCTTGTAAAGACACATGTCTATTTGTATACGTCGCTGCTGTATGATCAAACTGCATTCGGGCCTCTTGTAGTTGCCAATAAGCACAACAGAAATGCCTCTCCAGCCGCATATCATAGCTGTCTCACAACAAGCCTCGCCTCAAAATAATTTCTTAATCCATTAATTGGCGTGGAGCAGCGTTCGGGGCCGGGCTTTTTGTTCAGTATGTTTTTCAGAGATGCATACTAATCATATAAAGTGATCCTTTGTAGTCAGGTTGACAGCACCAGCAAGAGCTTTTAGACACACACACACACACACACACACACGCCCGGTGAGGCATGTGTCTGGGAGCGCCGACGGCAGAACGAGTGTATTATTTTCCCTGAAGAGTGTTATTTTCCTGTCAAGGCCTGATGGCAACGTGCCAACAGATGTGACAGGGAGTGATCATCCCTCCTTTTATACAGTAGGGAGAGAGTGGGAGCCGAAGAAGAGAGGGACGGATGAGGACGGCGAGAGGAAGACAGACACACTCGGCGGGGCTTTCATCGCCGCATTTTCATGCAAATTCTGATGTACAAGACTTGAAAAGCGGCACGGAAATGGCTAATTCTAATGAATTCCCGACACCGCATGAAAACTTTTGAACCAATTGAATCTTTATGTCATGTTTACAGCCTCATCTGATCACCCAACATGGTCAGTTTCTGTATATTAGGATCCTTTACCAGGTTTAACAACCATTCTCTGTTGTATGTATTTCTTCTTGGTACCTCTTGGTGTCTTGTACCTTTTTTTTATTTTTTATCTTTGCACACAAAAAAACTAGGTGTTTTGTTGTTTGCAGAAAGCTAAAGTTGCATCAAACTGAGTAAAGACTAACAAATGTGAACCATTTTTTTCCTATATTTTCTGTTTATAGCTTTTGTGAGTACAAAGTTTGAATGATTTCATAATAAAAAAAGCTGTTATGATGAATTTTATCATTATTTTATCAGTTAAATGTTTAATTGTTATCTAAATGTACGAATTTAACACTAATCAGAATCAAAATCTCTTAATCTCACCAAGTATATCACATATTCAAGAAATTTGGCTTGATGAGAGTAAAACATCAATGAGATGTAACAAGAAGACAGAGTACTACACTAACAGAACACTACACATTTAGATTCATAATTGAACTCTCATCAAAGCGTTCTATCAGACTTCCAGGTCTGTGTGTGTCTCTATGTCCTCTCTTTGTGTCCAAACATCATTCCATAAATTGAGGTCAATCTCTACGTTGTTTGATGATCCTCAGTCTAACTTTTCTCATTCATGTTTGCCTTCTTTTAGGCAGCTTTAAATCTACTGATGAGTTAACAATACTAAACAACTATATACCTGGAAACATGAGTGAAACAACGCAGTGGCTGAGATAGGTGTGCAGTAGCAAATCGGGTCCTGTTGAGGATGATGTATTGTTGGATGGCATCAGCTAAGTACGATGTTGTTTTCTTGCTTTAGTGTTAGATCAACTAAAATTTCGTAGTTGTGCCCACCATTCCCCTCGAACTGATGTTAAACTTGTCCATCCTCTTTGTAATTTTTAGATTGTTCACTTTTGCATTAACAGAGATGCAGGAGACTGCTACTGGTGTTCTGATGACATTTTAGGGTTACATAGGGCATCTAATAATCTCCTTTTAGGTTGAATTTGCTTTGACTCTCGGACCTGGACATGATGGCACTTGGATGGTTGTTTCCAGTCTTCTGAAGCCTCTGTAAATCCCTTTTAGATCCTGCAGTTATCCTCTGTCTGAAAGCCTCCAACAGATTTTTAGATTTCTCCATGGTGTATAAGAATGGATCATTAAGCTGTTTATTGGACCAGGAAAGAGCTCAACAGGTGGAAAGAATTCATGTTTGTTTCTTGATCAGGAACTAGAAATGGTTAAAGAAAAACCTCTTTAACTCCACTTGAATTCCTCCCTAGATCATTCCCCAGTAATCTGATCTCCCGAGCCCACTCTTCTTGACGACCAAAACGGCTCACGCTGATGAGCTACCTGATAAACACCAGCTCTAGCAGATTAAACAGCCCCACGTGAGCTCATCTAAAGAAACTCTGTAGGTAAACTCCTTGCGTGCATCCTGTCCTTCTCCTTCACCCTCTTCATTTACTTCTTTTTTGGCAAGAAAAAAAGCGAAGCAAAACAAAGCAAAGTGAAAACAAAAGGAGAGAAAGAAGAACATGTCATTAGTGAGTTTGTTTCCACCGTGGCACATTACCCTGACCATCCTCATCAAATGATGGAGATTGCTAGCATGCAGACGAGTAGGAAAGCCCCATAGAGCCCCCGTGTGACGGAAAGGCAGTTTAATTTAGATAATTATCTCACAAATTAACCACAAACTCCTCGGCTGTTAATTGCCTGTCTGTGGGAGCTACACAGTAAAACAAAACCACAACCAGAGAAGCTTTTGTTCACTTCTTCCTGGGAGGGCCCATAAATTGGTTACGCCACTGCTGAAAGGCCAGATAACCCCGTTGAAGAAACAACCACTAAAGCATTTGATAGGCTAATGGGCAATATTGTTAGCATCCCAGTTTGTAATTGGACGTCATAAATCTGGCCTAGGTGATGTGGCAACAAAAGAGGGGTTTTGTCCGGGTGTCAAGGCCACCGCGCAACTTCTAAATCCTTCCCCCTGCTGAATGGCGCTATCTGACGGCGCATATACAAGACGCAACACAAGACGCACGGCCACCGTTTCCTTTTGCATCGATCCGTCGTGAGTGAGTGGGATGTTTGGATATCTGGTTGTGTGTATCTGCTCCAGCAGTACTAATAAAAGACCTGTTCTTATCTTTGTGTCTGCTGAAGGTGATTCTGTCAGACGCTATTAACCTTGCCTATATAATGACAGCTCCCCTGATTATCTTCACCACTTAAAAGTCTGACATTTTCATTTTGGGATTTATCTTCTTTTTTTTTTCAGCTCTCTGTCACCCATTTTATTCGCCTGTACTGTCATTGATCTGCAGCATCCTTGCAAAAATATTCAACCCCTTGAACTATATTCAAAACCTTGGCACACTTTTCAGATTTCAGACTACCGAACCATTCTGGAGGACCATGAGCATCCAATGTTTCAAACATTGTACCCTGAAGGTAGTGCCGTGTATCAGGATGACAATGCACCAATACACACAGCAAGACTGGTGAAAGATTGGTTTGATGAACATTAAAGTGAAGTTTAAATATCTCCCATGGCCTCCACAGCCACCAGATCTAAATATTATTGACCCACTTTGGGGTGTTTTGGAGGAGCGAGATAATTTGCACTTGGTCACTATCGTGCAAGAATAATGGCTTAAGATCCTTGCGACCACTGTGCAGGACCTGTATATGTCATTCCCAAGATGAATTGACGCTGTAATGGCCGCAAATGGAGGCCCTGCACCATGCTTTTAAATTGTTGTGGTCTAAAACCAGGTGTTTCAGTTTCATTGTCCAACTCCTGTATATAGTCAATAGTTGTGAATATTTTTGCAGGCTAAGCAGTCTTGCTCAATTTTTTTAGACGTTTACTTCATTAATGTAAGACATGCATAGTAATTCTTCACTTGAAAAAGCCAGATGTGGTAAATTTGTAAACAATGGCTGAAGCAAGCAGCGACCAGTTTTGCTTTTTTTTAATGCTTCTTTCTACTTGTAAGGATTTTGTGACTATACGGTTGGCTCCCGTTGCTAAACACCTTTAAAATTCATCCGCAGACGGTAGCATCTATCATTTCCTCCGTAAACATTACACGGCTCTGTGAGGTCTGCGTTCTTTTTCTGTAAATGCAGATCGGTTTCCAGCAAAACTTTAGAATTGCGCATCAAGACTTGATTGATTTGATTCATTTGATTTAGGTAGAGCTTAACAACAACTAACTAAGGGGACCAAAGCACTTTACTGTAAAGATCGTTGGAAAAAACATCACGTTATTGCTACTTTATTGTAGCTTTAGTCCCTCCACTTTTTACTGGGTCTTCCCTCCTGGTGGGACGTGCTTGGACCTCCTCACCAGGTAGTTGTCAAAACCATCCTAACACTCGATGTGGAGCAGCAACAGCTTTTCTCTGAGCTATAGTACATTAAATTTTCCCTGAATCAAATAGTTAAAATTAACAAGTATATATAAATCTTTCCAGTCAGTGGCTTTGTAACAGCTGTTTTAACATCAAGGTGTAGTCATGTCCTCCAAACCAGGTGTGTGAAAACAAGAAGGCGCACACTAGTGCATTAACAAATAAGCTCTGACGCTCCCCTCACGGTGTGTGAGGGGAGCGTCAGAGCTGCACCAATGTTTATGTTTTGCGGCTGCCACTTATTTACCCAAGTACTTGTCGCTGCTCTCCACATGCATTTCTGCAGGTGTGAACAACTCTTGTGCTGAGAGTGATGCTCTCTGCCGTCACCCTACCAGAGAGATAGAGAGATGCGCACACACACTCCACTGCTGGGGGAGAAGGGGGAGTAGTGCACGGAGAGATCAATAGTAGTGAGTGTGGAGTTTGGATAATTACAGTTGTTAGCAGGGAGAGGAGAGCTGCTATAGTGGCCTCTCCACTCAGAGTCTCTTATCACTCTCTGGCCTGTCATTACAGCTTTAAATGCTGCTGTTGCAAAGTGGCAACTCTCTTCTGTGTGTGTTTTCCATCCACATAGTTTCCTCTCCTTTCTGATGCCTCTTTATCGCTTCTTCCATTTTTCTCCAATGTCCTTTCCTCGTCTGCTTTCACTTTTACGTCCCTTTCCATTTAATGTTCCTTCCCCATAGTATTTACCCTTTGACTATCTTTGCGCTGCATTTTTCACCTCTCATACGTATCCATCTATTATCCATTTCCTTTAACCTCTCTAATAAAGTTGCTTCATCCCCGTAAACAGCCTAAATAAACAAACACCAGCCTCTCCTGTACTGAAATGAATGAAGCTATTGGTGCAAATTATCTCAGACATTGTTTGCCCCAAAGACACTTCACTGATTCTTGGGGACACAGTCAAGAGTAAAGGGATTTCTCGCACCATCTCAGGGTTTGCCCTGGTAGATAAGGAGCTTCTCAACCACAGGGGAAATGTAGAACGTTTCTCATATGCCAAAGGTTCTTGATATTTCAATGCAGGCGCGATTTTGCTTGTATGTTTTAACTATTGAGAAAGGGCAGGGGTCTTCCCCTCCTCAACAGCAGTCCGTTCTCCAGAGTCCTGTTAATGCCCTGATTATTTGACTCAGGTGGAAGGTTTAGAATGCTTGATATTAAAGCCTACTGTATATGTGGGAATCTTTTAATTCCTTGAGGGACGATGCCATCTTTAGATTAATCCCTGTTTTATAGCAGTCAAATGCTACTTAAAGCGACACTAAGTAACCTTTCGACCATCATAAAATATTTGCATAACTTTTGCGATTTATACCTCGACTTACAGCTCGTTGAATGACATCTCTGTCATGGCCAGAGGGGGGTCCATATTGCTTTAACCGGCACTAAGCAACTTTGTGGAGGGTGGCAAGAACTCTGCCATACAAAACAACTACAAATGTGCTGACTGCTTTACAGCATACATCAACCGAACCTTTCTTACTGTCAACATCATCTTATGATATTTGTTTCTTCCCAATTAGATTCATCACCTCGTCGCTATTCATCCTTCATACAGCCACAGGAAAAGGAAACGTACTTCAATCCAACTGCAGGCGACAGGGAGATCAGGATTTTACCACGTTATGTGCTGGTCCTCCTGGGACCTTCAGGCAAAACACTACCACTTTTGTTCGCACTGGCTGTCAAAATCGACCAAAACTGAAACTTCTTTAGTGTTGCTTTAATGCTGCTGTCTTACATTTCTAATTTTTTTAAGATAAGTTAAAACTGGTGCTATGGAGTAGGCATTTCTGCTTTAGACTCCAGCAAGTTGACAAAATACTTGGAAGGAGGCTTAGTGGGGCTTTTTTTCTAATCATTCCATGGTACACCATAACTTCACCTTGACCTGCATTGCTGAGGTATAATGGGAATTTAGTGCTTTTGTCCTATAAGCTGATTTGTTTGATTTAGGTAATTCTGTTAGGTGTAGGCTTGGGTTTATATTAAGGCTGTTGTGTGCCGTACAAAACTTGTGGCCATACTTAGAAAGATTTTCCCATGCATCTACTACTGTCTGTGACTAAATATTCAGGTATTGTTGTTGTCTTGTAACCGCAGTTTTTTTTACTGATTACTTGTTGCAGACGGTGCAGTTCGTTTGGCCTAGAACCAGTCTGATATATTTTGTAAAGTGTTTTAAACTTTCAAACATACATAATGGATGCTATTTGCGTTTTGTTAGTACATATAGAGCCACAGCACTAAATCAGTAACTCATGCTGCGCTATGCAGATGTTCTGTCTGCAATGACGAAAATTCAATAACCAAAGTCCTTGAATTATGAAACTTGGCTGTATTTTCTTTTGTGTTCGACTACCAAACAAAACAATGCATTTAAAGTTTAGGCAGAGGCATTCAGTTTTTTTAAATTAGATATAAAAAAAGCATCCTACACTGTCTTGGAACAGTTGTATAGTTAAAATCCTTTATAGTTTTCTTCTGGACTATTAGGCTGTGATCTGTTTAATTCACAATTAAATGGCCTCATATCAGTAAATGATTTTGATCTTCTAGAACTTCACATGATCACACATCCACTTAAATGCTTCTTTCAGATGATGGTAAATGAAAATAATGGTAAACAGAATTATGAACCAGATCAAAAAAAATAAGCTTAATTTTCTTTTTCATTAATTTTAAGGAAGTTCCAGCCTTTTTTAAAGCAAATTACAAGGAGAGATTTTTTATATTTACTCTTCACTGCCTGAATCATCCAAGAAGCTATTTTCCCCGTTTGTTTGCTACGATAATTGTTGGTCTAATGCAATAATTTATTTTTGACAACTATGTTATAACAGTAACGCTTTGGCTTGCTCTGTGCCACCAGGTGATTAGTTTGTTAATCATCTGTAGTTTTGCCCTTATTTGTTAAACTTCATGCAGTAGAACTAAAGTCTAATATTTATTTCCTTTCTGTTGTTATGTTATGACTTTTTACGTTTTATGTTTTAAACTCACATGAGTTATTTTTAAAAATTTTCAGCTGTGCAAAAAAAGAATATTGTGGTAAAAGGGTTTCACTTTCCTTTGGTGAATGCATAAATGACTTCCTTATGTTTTTCCCTTTTACTTCTTTTTCATAACATAAGACATCTATCTAGTTTCTACAATACTAATTTGGTGTTCCTAATTTATTTATAATTTTGTTTATAACTTGTTTTTTGTGCATCTTGTCTTGCCAGCTTGAACAAACAGCATTGTCGTTCTGGTTGCCTCGAAGTTAGAGACTTAGATAAGAACTGTAAAAAAACAAAACAAGGAGGACTTGAAAATTAGGACAGGGAGCCAAGATGATCACAAATATCTTCGGACGTCATTCGGTCATACCTTTTAATTCTGTCTCTGTACTTCATTTTTCATGCACATCATCTCGGAGGATTCATTTTAACCTCTCATGATGCAAAGGTTTGCACTCCAGTCAGAGTTGTCCCATGTTGTTAAGCTTTGATAAAAACTCACCAAAAAATGCTGGAAAAACTGGTTTCAAATCTCTTTTGGGTTTTCCTGGTTGTTTCACCATTTCGATTTTGTGATTTTGTTGGTTTCAGCTCCCGTTCAGGAGGCTTGTCAGAAATAAAGAGATTTGGATGATGGAGAAGAAGATTAGATGGTGTCAAAACAACAGCATTTCGTCCCCTCTGGGCTGTTTGTTCTGATTCAGATGATGCAGGATTAGCCGAGGATGAGATCAGTTGCATCCTTAGGATTGTGTGTGTATGTAAGAGAAGTAGGCCAGGAATACATGAATGCTGGAAGCAAAGCTGGTAAATATTTAGCTTTGTGTTCCTTTGGCTTGTAGGTGGTGCATGGTTTATCATAAATATTGTGTACGTATAAAAAAACAGATTGTTGATATGACCAAATGCAGCAGCCAATCTGCAAATTTAGAGGAAGATTAATAAGTGAAACAAGACTTTTGTTGTATGGTGGATTTAAAACCGCTCACTGGTTGTCCCCTAATTTAATAATTTGAAGGCAAATGGTTGTGGATAAATCTCACAGGACCGACTGGTCCACTTTAAATGCAGACTCCACATTCTTATCTCGACAGGATAATCGGGGAATCTAAGCATATATATTTATATATATTCTTCTCACAAAGCTCACCCTGCTGCAGGTCGGTATCTGACAGTTTTGAGAAAATGTTAACATTTAACTCCAGTTCTGTCTGTGGAACAGAAATCTGCAGGGGAGGGTTTCATCAATATGTATTTTGTTGGTCATGTGACAGTCAAACGATAGATGATGTGAGAGGTGATGTCGGATGAGTGGTCATGTTATCGGCCTCAACTGCAACTTTAATATCAGAAACTTGTATTGTATTTTCAAATCGGTGGACTACGAGCTAATCTTTCTGCTTTAGCTTAAAATAAGATGTTTCTTGTAGCTGTCTGCCAGTCTCTTGTCATCAGCTTCAATGAACTTAGCCCCACTCCTCACCCTTCACTGTTAGATGTTTAAGGAGTTGCTTCGAAGTTCTTTCTCTCTGGATTCATCCTACAGAATCTCAGAAAGGTCAGGTTCTTGGATTTGACACAGAACTTATGATTTTTCAATACTCAGCCAGTCTTTGTGCATTTATTGTTTATTTTGGATCAGGTTGTTTCATATTTTCCACACTAACCCTCTTTACACAAACTACAACTCCTGGTGGATTCTGTGATTGTAAACTGAACGAGTCCTGCTGCAACACAGCATCCCCAGACGTTTATACTCCAACCTTAGGCTGCATGTTTTTGTGTAAGGTTCTTTTCTAGTATGCTTTTACTTCATTTGCATTTAATTTATTTGAAACATATCCTATGTTCAAGTGCTTGAGTAATAAATATATTCAACTATTTGCAATAATAACAATATTATTGAAGCTCTGCCATAAAGCTCTGTGGAAAAATGTAGAATTTAAGGGTTTTTGTTTTGTTTTTCTTAATATTTTGACAAAACTTCCCATGGGATAAATATTTGCACTTGGTGAAGCAATAACTCTCATTTTAAGAGAAACAGAATGATATTTTAGGGTTGTTTAGACTTGGGGTCTGTTTTTAGGGTGAATGTGATTAGATGATCTGGTTAGTGGTTATATTTTCCTCACACAGAGATATCTGATTTGAGGTTGTGAAATGTCTTTTTTTTTTTTTCTCTTCAGAAGTTTTTTTTTGTTTATTTCTTACATTTGTAATAAGTATCCATATATCCAAATATGCTAAGAAAGATATAAAGGAAGTTGATTTATTCCTACAGTATTACTGTATTTTACTTATTTGGATTTATTTCAACCCAATTTTGTGGAAATGCAGAAAAAAATGCTCTGAAAACGAAGTCATGGAGTTATATTTTGAATGCTGACATAAAAACTAAATACGATTTTGCAGAAACTTAATACAAAGAATAGATGAAAGTAACTTTTACTGTAGCAGAAAAATTGGCAAGGTTAATCATATCTTGTTTTAATATGTTGGGCCTAAACTGGGTCTGACTCACTAATCAGAGATGTAGTTTGGAAAAAAAGGAATTTGTTTGCTGATATTGCAACTAAATAGAAAATCCAGGTAGAAGCTGCTAAAATCCATGATTTAACATGGATTGTGAATAAAAATACAGGCTATTTTATTTTAACAAGTTAATCACTTTAAAGTTTTCTTGACTATTTATAAAGCTTTTTTTCTGAAATCAAAACTGAAGCAGTTACAAGATTCAGAGAAGCCATCAATGTGTGAAAAGAGTTTTCCCTAATGTAAGAAGTCCATAAAGGATATTTGTAGGGCGCTCAAAGGGTACATTAAAATGTTAAATGTGTGTGAAAGTTCATATATGTGGGTGTGCTTAAATTATGTAAAACTATTGGTTTTGAGTAAATAGTTGTATTCAGACCTACAGTGAAACAGAACCGCTGTTTGTGAATGTGTTTCTGAGTCTCAGGAAGTCCTACACGGTCATTCGTGCAGCTGTGCCTCAAAACCCGCTCTCTATGTCTGTGAGCGCATTACAAGCAATGAGTCGGGTATCACAATGAAACAGGAAATCACAGCGAGGATAAAAATCCTCTCCCTCGTTCTCCCTCTCTCTTTCTCTTCCCTCTTCATACAAAACACTCACAAATAACCCGCTAATCTCTGCCTCTGCCCGCGTGCCATTCAAGGCTTCCTCCAATTAAAAAGCATCAGGGAGTCGAACCCGCCATCTTATTTATCATATTAATTAGAAACTCCCCTGACAACAAAGACAGACCCACAGCTGTGGAGGAGAAGAGAGAGGCCTGGGAAATGAAGGATGGTTTGATTTGTTGTCTTGCTAATGTGACATCTATTATACAGGTTAGGCCTTGAATACAAAGATGCTGCAGCAGCATATGGTAATGGAGTGCGCACGAGCACGCAGGTGTGTTTCACACACGTGTGTGTTGAACACAAGGGAGCTCCTTTCAATACATTTTTTTCCCCATGTATTTATCCCCCTGCTTGTTGTTTATCTTATGGGATAGCTCATTAATCAGTGCTTGTCATTAGTTATTACACTCTGAGAACTATGATATCCTTTTACTATTTTCGGTTTGTTCCTTAGCTGTGAGGATTGGTAGATGAGGGAAGAACGTAGGAAGGTGTCCTACATGGTCTGAGAGCAGCTTTGTTTCCTACAGATAAAAAAAACAAAAACAAAAAAAAACATTTTAAACGGCGACGGCTTACTAACAACTTTTAAAAGTTAAAACGCACTTCGGGAACAACGAAGTTTAATAGAGGTTGGAAATTGCTGAGAGAGAGGCGTTGTCTTACAGAGTACTATATCTGTTTTGATGCGGAGCAAATCCCCTGATCCAGATTTAACACATTTAAACATGAAAATAATATCTTTTTTTTTTTCTACCAATGCACTTCTTGGGTTTCCCTAGTTCAGAGTGATGTCAGCCTACCCACTCGTTAAGGGTTTGACATCATGTTTTTACTGCTTGTATTTATATGACCTTTCAGTTCAGGTTAACTCACAGGAACAAGTCAAAAGACAGTGAGACAAAAATGTTAAACATTAAAAACAGATTAAATGCTAAAAAACACACAGTGATTGTTTTATTTAAGCCTTATTGCCCGGCTCTGGCTTTTTCCCACATAAACAGAACAAATGTCGTCTAGAGTAAAGTCTTAAATTCACCCTAGAACACAGCATTATCGGTGAAGCATGTTAAGGATACACCGTACTAAGAGGTGGAAAACAAAAGATGTCAAAATCTTTAACTTCACTCAAATGAACAGGTAAAACTGGGACATAGCTGAGTTTATTAGAAGAAATATAATCCCAAACTCTCATCTGAACCACACATTAATGAAATTGATTCTGGATATCCACATTTTTTAAACAATCTTAACCGGTTTAGATAAGAAATGTAACTAAATATCCAACCAGAATTATACCTGAAGATGCTGATGGCTACAAAAATCTATAGCAAGGGTAAAACCTGGTACGTTTGCTGTATGTAGATTTTTGACCTTAAAAAATCCTGAATAATTTTGTAATTGTTTTATGTTTAATTTTTGTTGTATTTTTATTCCACCTTAGTAATAAACACTATAAAATTAACAAAATTTATGCCAACATTTAATATTTAAAACAAATAAGTCAACAACCTACAGAAATGACAGCAAAACACAGAAGTAGCGAGCAGTTTCATCTAATATATATATATATATATATATATATATATATATATATATATATATATATATATATATATATATATATATATATAAAACTTTATGACGTCTCACAACCCCCTAAAGCTACACATTACATTCATTCACACACACATTCACACACTGGTGATGGTATGCTACTGTAAGATGGTTAAAAACCAAAGTGTGTTTGTGGGTTAACCAACCCGTTGTCTACAATAAACCAAGTCGGTTAAACTTGGATGAAGGAATTTCATTCGAAAGAGAAACTGAAGCATTTCAGCGTCTGTAGCTTTAGTAAAACGTGAAAAACCCTTCATCTCTAACTTCATCACGAGGTGAGAGAGAGCTAAGAGGAGGTGGAAACGCCGTGAGAGGAGCAGGACAGGCTGATCGGGGTGAGCCGGGGTTGACGCACTCTGTAATCATGGGTCTATTAGCCTGCGCTCCGCGTGGCAGTGATGGGGCTGAAGTGCTGCCCTGTGAAAGATAAATGGTCAGGATTTTAACAGCTGACAGGTGTGTACATGTGTGTCTAGTGCTGGGATCCCTTGTGTGCATCTTTCTTTGTGTGGATGGGACATTTGAATTCCTTAAACATGTTTCATGCTTATATGATACAACAAAATGAACATTTTTGCATAAATGCAAATGATTTATGTTACTAAAGTGTTCATGTTGCTAATGAAGTCATGGTAAGAAAACCAAGTAAACCAAACTTTAGTTTTACGGTCTCCTGGATAAAGATGTAGTAAATGAAACAAAATATACGGTAAATGCAACAAATGCATTACTTAAAAGCGAAGATAGGCGACAGAAAAGTAAAATGTTGCTGCTTCCATAAGGTATATGAGGGGAAAAAGCAACAATGCACTGATAATTAAATCCAATTAATGATCAGTGTGATTACCAAAATGAAAGCAGGGGAGATATTTGACTTTAATGTTGATTGTTTTTAAAGAAAACCAAAACACAACGGTTAATAATATCATATAATATATAACAAGATATAATCTAGGCTTTGTTTTTAGCCTAAAAATACTGAATCTACTCTGATTTCTTCAAAAATCTTAAGCCTTTGACAGTCAAATATGAAGATATCAGTTGTTGAGCTACGCCAAACTTGGATTTCAACAGAACGATGATCCCACATGCAACAACAAATCCACACCAGAGTGGCTGAAGATTAATCAAATCTAAGTCCAGGCATAAATCTGATTTATATTCTATGAATAGTCAACATCATCATTTATGCACAAAATCACTCAGTTTAAAGACTTTCCTATATGTTTGAACTGTACATAATAGTTTATATGAATGATATTTACTGCATTAATCAGTTGGTTGAACCTAGATTTCTAAAGAGCTGCGATACATTTTAAAGAACAAATTAAGAAAATGCGTCTCTGGCAATTTAAAACACACGTCCTGTGTCCTGTGATGAGCTAATGTTCATCAGCATAGACAGAAGGATTGCATTATTTAGGAGGGGACCAAGCAAATTTTTGTCTGAAGGCCGTAGTAATGGTGTACATGTGCAATAATGCTGTCATTTGAGAGCTGAAGCACTCGTATATCCGCAGTAAATGCATTGCAAGGTGACAATAGAGCTTTTAATTTATTTTATCTTTTTCTTTCATTTATTTTTTTACTGAAGGCCACACATCTTCCTACACTACACAAACAAGGCAGACACAGTGGAGTACAGTGAGGCTATAACAAATGAATTATAGTTAATAAACATGGTATATTAACCTTAATCATTCAGCAACATCCAAATGTTTTTACGGGTAATGTAATTCTGATGACTTAGTGTCTTAAACAAATAAAATAGGATGGTACATGGTCACTGACTCGTTTTCACATGTTCCTCACAGAGTTAGCACCGTTTTGTAATTTACATTTGAATGACAATGTTAACGAGACAAACCTGCTTGCTGGAGTGAACACACATGCACCATAGAGATCTTTCTGTGTAAAAGATAAACATAAAAGGTACCAATCTCTGATATACTTCAGTCCCTGCGCACAATTCGTGTAAGAGAGTAAACATGTAGATGTCATTTCTCCCATGGTTCCTAATCATTTTTTTTCTGCTGGACCTCTTATGCTCAGCCTTACTTCCCGTTGCAATATGTGGGGGCTCTACTCCACATTCCCTGCCTCCATCTGCCTTTCTCTGATCTACTGCTAGTGTTTGAGTATCAAAGATGGTGAAGAGGTTTGCCATCTTACTTTCCTCCCCTCTTTTTTTGTTTAGTTTTTTTCTTCATCTTCAAACAGAGGAACGTGCAAAGGCTAACTGTAGGTTTAGACAGCGTCTGTTCTTTCACTTTACCTCCGCTTGTTTATTTTCTTTCATGTCGTTGTCCTGGCTCAGACTATTATCAATGTTTTGAGTGTAGAAATAGGGGATTCTGTGATGTCTTCAGCCTTACAGTCTCAGTTTTGAGTTTGTTTTTACAATAGTGGCCTTTTTGCAGATTTATTATTTTGTGTCGCTGTGCTCCAGTTAGCTGCAAGTAACTTGACGTGCGAGAATGTTTTGACTGTTTTACATGGGATTTTCTTGTGTTTCTTCTTAATTCAACGTATTTTATATTAAATTAAGTGTATTTTCATCCATTTTGTAACTTAGTTATCTTTGTGTCATGATAAGGGTCTGCCTTTGCTTTTTTCCGGCGGCCAATGCTCTAGAGGTGGGTGTTACACCTTGGAGAGGTTGGCAGTCCATGGGAAGAATTCACTTTATTTATGTATATTATGCCAATTCACAGTATCTTATGGGACTTTACCATAAAACTCACTTAAATCCGTAATAACGTACATGCTGAGCAATATCCCATAACAAGCATGCATGTTTTGACTAGTGAGAAAAAACTCCACTTTATGAAAGAAACGCCTAGCAGAAACAGAACCACTAAAAAATTAACAAGCAGATGAATTTTTGGAGAGGTTTGAGAAAAGTTAAAAATGAATAGCTGGAGATAGAGAATGTTGAGTTGCTGACAGCGTTGTCGCAGCTGAACGCCTCGTCCAAAACGTTTTACCGGCTAACAAAATGCCAACTGTTATTTTATGGTGATATGCATTGTTACAAACTAATGTATGGAAATGTTTCTCTAGGAGCAATAGTGGGGTTAAATCCAGCAGGTTGACAAACCTCAAACAGATAAAGCTTTTAAGTAGATTAAAATGTTAGAATGGCCTTTTCAAAGTCCAGACCTGAATCTAATGTCCAGTTTTTTGGCAAGATGGTCTTCAGATATTTGAAGGTACTGACTCCAGGGAGCTTCCACTTTACCCTTATGTCCTGCTTTGTGCTGGTGTATCAAATAAACAAACAACAAAACAATATTAATTTTGTTGCTCCAACATAGCAAAAATGAAGCAAAGAAGTAAAAACGAGACAGTGGGTAGGATTTTGCATTTATGCTGGGCTCTAAGGAGAATTTTAGGATTATAACTTTTATTAACCATGACTTTTAAAGGGTTCTAAGTCCAGGACTTTGACCCCTGGAGCCGGGAGATGATCAGTAGGCTGCGCTGAAAATCTGAGGGGAGAGTCAGACGATCTGTCAACAAATGGATAGCCTCAAATCAAATACCCTAGTACATAATCACTTGTAGATTTAAACATAACAGAAGATCGATAACTTAAAAAAGATTCTTCTTCATGATCAGGACAAGCAAATGAACAACTCACTCTTCTTGATGATATAGAGTTAACCTGAAATTGTTTTCATGAGAAAATCCTGAAAGTGATCCACAAATGGGCTCCCCTATCTCATCAGAGAAAGAGATCAGGCCTTTGCCAAATCCTATAAAACAAAATGGAAGCTGTCAGGGTTACTGTTCGTCAGCTTCACAACTAATGTACCTCACTAATTAAGAAGTCTAAATAATCCCTAGAAAATCTGGAAAACTCTGAGTTCTGTTTGTAGTGGTATGTGTTCTGGTAAACTGTCTTATTCATTGTTCAAAGGATGTATATTTCACTGATAAATGCACCATATAAAATTATTTTAATGGGCATTTTATTATAGTCGGGAACTTAATTTATTTTAAAAGTGATTTAAAAAATGAAAAAAAAAATGTTTTAAACAGTTGGATGAACTGCAGTCTCACCTTGAACAGCTAAAACTGGTTTTATATCCTAAAAAACAAGTCGTGTTTCTCAGTCGATTAAGGCTTTTGACACTTGTTTTAAAGTCCTTGACTGAAGTATCCCGCTGTTCTTTGTTTACACGTTAGACTGCAAGGCACTTAGCTTCTCTGCTTCGTCTGCTTACAAAGCCTTGCAAGCTGAACTAGAATTGTTAGAATTTTTTACTGAACATTTTCTACTATATTTTGTTTAAGTCAGTGGATGTCCAGTGTTTTAAATCCTAAATTGCCATGCCTTTTACATTTTAAATTTTCTTCAACTTTCTTGGCCAGGTCACCCTTGTACAAAAAAGTTGATTAAAATGTTTTATTTTTTTGTTTTGTTTTTTAATCTGGTTACATAAAAGCTTTATATCTACAGCTTTACTTCCACGGTTGAGTATGAGATTCTATGAATATAAATTTTATTTATGTCTTCTTTTTGCTGATGTGAGTGATATAAGATGTCATTGAAAGAGTAAAAAGCGAGCCTTCATGTTAGCCATTGAGGGTCGACAACTACCTGCTTTCATGCTTTTGTTTTAACTTGCTTTCTGTTCCCAGATATTGTTTCTTACACGTTTTTTAAACTGTCAATGTCACAATAAGGAGCTAAGTTAAAAAAGGTAATTTAAGATTATTTAATGAAGAGCACTCGTAAATAAACCTATTAGACAGTATTTTTAGAGGACTAGTCCTAATCCATATAATGTTTTCAGTTATGTACAGTTATGATAAAAAGTATTTCCCCTTTACAAATTTCATTTCTGTTTGCAGTTTTCTTGCAGCCCTAGAAATACTGGCTTTATCCAATTCTTGATGCTCTGATCCACTCTTTTTCTATACTTCTGAGCTTCTATGGGTAAGTGACACATCTATTTAAATTCTTTACTGTTTACCTACTTTACATTCTGTCCAATAGACAGCATCCACTGTTACTGTGAGCCTGTGTGAGAAACCTTACCACAATTGTGTTGTATTATTTATCGGCTTATGTTGCTTTACTTTACGCATCGCATCCGATTTCCTGTCGGATTCATTACATTTTCATGAAATTAGTCTTCCAACTAAAGTAGACATCAGGTACATCTTTATCAGATATAAGGAGACTCAGTTGGAGGGAGTCGTATGAAGTCTTCGGAGCTCCATTCAATGCTGCGTACAGTATCCAACATGATTTGCTAATCTTAAGACTCCGGGGTTAATTTCTTAATGAACTGAGGCCCTGTGAAGGTAGTTTCAAATGGAATTTTGGATATTTGTGATATGCTGACAAAATCCTAATGTCAAATCATTTCACTAGATTAAACACTCAGCCCACTTAGTTTTCTATTTTTAATGGACTTTTAAAACTAAATAATAAAATCATTCTTCAGCAAACTTCGGAGAAAGCGTTTGAAGTTATGTGGATTGTGTTTATGAATTTGAAACTGTGTCTCATTTGAACATTTTAGGACCAGATTTGTTTCGGTGGGTCACTTAAACTGTTGATGATTTCTTTATTAAACTACATTCTGACCTGAACGATCTTTATTTATAAAATACCATAATATCTGCATAAATCTCTGTATAAGGTAAACATACAAAAGCTGACCTGCACTACTTCGTCTCCTACTCCTAAGCAGTTGCCTCATTCTGTCAATTTACGCTAATTTGAATTTCTTTTTTTCTGGTACAGTCTCCACAAGTGGGAGGAACGTATACAAAAGAGTGCAGTATGCTTTAAAAAGAACCACTTTCACAAAAACGGAGCCCATCCAACATGTGTACAAGCTAAATGGTCTTGAGTTATTTAATGTCTGAGGAATTTAATGGCAGTAGCTCTGATCAAACTTTTGACATGCACTGGTTTTTATAATCAAAATGTTTTTATTTGATATTAGTGAATGTTAGATAATCTCACACTCCTCACCATATTGTGAACTGGTCCTAAATAGTTGTTGAAGACCAGCAATACACAGACTAAAAATAACCAAATCATCTGCATTAATGAGATGCTTAATTACATACCCACCAACAACCCACTTTAATAAACAAACCATGAGACAGAATACTTTCCTGTTTAACTCTGTTCCTTACTCTAATGGAAGCTGACACACAATTACACCATTTTCTATAATTCAAATGATGATCGTAACAAAATGACAGGATTGTAAACCCAGATGTGGGAACAACTCTGTTGCAAATCTTTTAAAATAGCTTTTTTTCTATGATTAACATGGTCAAAGCCTTTGAGGCATCCATGAAACTGAAACACAAAACAATTGAGCAATGGTTGTATTTAAAGCCAAGCTGAGAATCAGAATATAAAGAGAAAATGTTCTATCTTATTCAGCATCATCTTCTTCAGGACCTTGGATAGCACCATGGCTAAAGCTAAGGGACTATAGTTATAATTGTTATTTATGTTGCATGTTTCGCATTGTCAATGCTAAATTGCATTGAGTGGTTTGCAACTACATAATCTGTATTTGAAATATCTACAGGTATAAAGAAGTGAAATATATTCTTAATTTCTGTCACAAATACATATACATACATACACACCGAGGATGGTGAGATTCCGATCTCTAAACTGATATAATAAACGTAATCTGTTCACCCAGATATGCTTATTAAACTTGAAATTGCTATAAAATTAACTATTAACTATAAACTATTCCAGGGGTCTCCAACCCTTCTCCTCGAGAGCTACTGTACTGCAGGTTTTAGGTGGAACCTTCTTCAACACACCTAACGCAAATAATGGGCTATGGTAATGGGGTTACCAGGTTTTTTTCCTAAACTTGAAAGTGCTGAATCATTAGATGCAGCTGTGTTGAAGCAGGGTTGCATCTAAAAACCTGCAGGACCGTAGCTCTCAAAGACCAGGGTTGGAGACTTCTAAACTTTTCCACCTGTTAAATCAGTAGTACATTCACCTGCAACCAGACCTGCAGGATTACTCCATTCAGAATGTAACGAATAAAACCAGGCCTGACCCATTACGCATTCAACAACAAACATATTGATGATTCCCAAAAGATTTGGGAAAGCTTTCTATGGACGGATGAGAACAAAGTGGGAGGTTTTGGAAGGGGATCAGCTTCTTATAGTTGGAGTAAAAACGAAGAATCCTAATCCAAACATAGGTGGGGCAGCATTATGATTCTGCTCCTTACTCGAAAACCATATAGTAGGCTTTCTAGTCATCAGTTTCTGGCTTCAAGTTCAAGCACAGCTGTTGTTTTGGTTGTTTAATAAAACCTTTTTGTAGTTGCTCTAGTGTTCTACGTAATATTAAAGTTTTTTGGTTTATCTGACACATAGTGTGACAAAAAAAAAGATACAATTGAGAGGATTAAGAGGATCCTGTCTAAAGCTTTGTACATGACTTTATCACTGAAGATATGTTGGTCAGTTTAGTATGAAGGTGTTGTTTTGGGGTCCAAGCAAGGTGACATGTCACCCTGCACCAGGGGAACAGATTTTTTTATTTATTTATTTATTTGCAGCCGCCGAGTCTTCCTGTCTGCTCTCTGCTGCAGCCGATCTGAATGAAGACGTTTATTACAACAACGACACATGGGGATTAGCAGGGGGGCTTAAACCATTCTCATGGTAATGCACAGAGCTGCGTGTGCACAGATAAACACAAACACTCACCTTATCAAAACACCCAGACCTGAAAGACAACTCCTTAACTGCACCAACAGACCGGGAGAGACTCTGATGGGAACCTGAAATATATGGAAGAAAAAAATGTCATTCAGTAGCAGATGGGCTCATACGGGAGGGAAAAAAAATTCCCTTTTAAATGCAACTTTAAAGCAATAGTAGGACTCCATTGTTTAAGTTAATGGGAAAACAGACAAACACAACTTTTACAAGGGATACAGTTGGGTTCAGCCAAACTTGGCTCCTATATTTTAAATTAGACAAAGAGGAAATTGTAATGAGCAAAGTTTGGCACTGCTAAGCACCTTTGCGATTCTTGTGAATGTCTACAGATCTGCCAAAGTTATCACTTTACTGTTAAACAGATCATACTCAACATCGTTCTGGTACTTGATACAAGTAGTCAAATCCTACTTTGACACTTCTGGGTATCTTAAAACCTAATTTCAGCGAAATCTGCTTAAAACACGGATCTCCAACAGTCAGTTTAAGATAGTCATTTAATGCTACTGGACATTTGAACCTTGAATATTTAGTAACAAGGTTAAACAAGAGATGACTTAAGTGTATTTAAAAAAAATAAGATTACTGAATTTTACACAAGCCCTAAGTAAGATTTTGATTAAAGTTTGATTCAAATTACTTTGATAAATTGATGTGAGTGGAGTAAAAATAATTTCAAAAATACTCAATGTAAATTGTTGAAGAAAAATGATCTTGTAAGGCCTTATTTTCATCAGTCTAATCTGGATTTAGTTGTTTTGAGACACCAGCCATATGCAGTATTACACCTCGTTACACCACAGCTACATTTTGTTTTTGATGTTTTAGATAGATTATGAAGAAAACGATGTAAAAATCTTCCCAGTGATGGGATTTGAAAGTGTCCCAACTACTAAACATGAGGTCTTGCTTTTGTTTGAACTGGATGAGCGGAAGGGTTCAGGTTTGGTGTCGGATTTCAAGATCCTTAAAGAAAATTTCCAATCGGAGTGACAGCAGTCAGATCCACTACACCTGTCTTTATGTTCTTACCATGACACAGACACAGGTTAACCCCCCCCACACCCATCAGCTGCCAGTCTTCCCTGCACTCACAGAGACGTTGTTTCCAGATCCCTCCCCTGCCACCTCTGATTAGGGCTGCCATGAGTGAGACACACCTGACGGGAGACAATGCTAGCGCTTCCTCCTTGAGATTGATTTTCTCCATTAAAACAGACCCTTTGTCTAAAACCCATGCATCCTCTTTGTTATGTTAAGCAGAAGATGGAAGATTTCCAATTCAATTTGGGCTGAACCGAGGGCCGGTCAGCTGTTCAGGTCCCCATTGTCCTGCCGGAGCCCATTGGGACAACGTTTGCGTCTCCCAAACGCCAATTAAGCTGGATGGAGGGGACAAGCAAAGATAATTGACAGGCGGGAGAAAGGTGGTATTTTCTCTCTCGTTCCCCTCTCTGTCTCATCACTGAAAAAGGAAATCAAAGCGAAGGAGTAACATAGCGGAGGTGAAGTGTGGGATGAGAGCGGGAACAAGGAGCAGTAGAATGAGAGCCCATAAAATACATCCTGGAACAAATTTGAACACAGCTTTGAAAGCGAAGTTGCTGAAACAATAGCGATTTAAAATAGAGCGAAGAGATTCCTTTTGTAATTTGTTGATATAATTCTTTTGAAATTGATCTACTGAAACAAAAATCTGTAATATATAATATATTTATGCCCTGCACTTAATTACACATGCTGAGATCTTCTGTGTTCCCACTCACCACAACACCATAGAAGGATACAACTGAGGGTCCTAAACGTCAGAAACTAGTAAAGGTAGCATAAACCAACTGTGGGCTTTGACATTTTCCATAGAAAAACTCTTCCGGCTTGTTTCAGGTTGGCTTTCCTGGACCTACAGGTTCAACCAAAACAAATCTGGTTTCTCATAATATTGTTTATCTTAAGAGAACATAATCATCGTTGTTGTGTGATCCTCTTGTCACAAGTGTATGTGTCGGACCAGAGGTACATTATCCTGAAGACACTTGATGGCTCTGAATCTTTTGGTGACCCGTTGTCTTGTTCTTCTGTCTTTAAATCTTCTCTCCTATAATAAAAATGGGTCAAAAGGACTAAATCAAACCATTAAATTTATATTTCCTCCCTTGCAGGTTCCCTAATAACTTGCACACCTTTTAGAACCTGTAAATTTGATAGAAAAAGCCATTTGTCTCCTCACTAGTTTGTCTGGCTTATTTTATTTTCTCCCCCAGTCGCAAGTAGATATTAACAAATTATGATTACTAGTTGTGATGCAATTCTTGGATATGCAAACAGAAGAATAGGCCTTAGTGATACATGTCAAGTGATTTTGATAGAAAATTCCTATAGAACGCCCTGCATCCAAATCATAAATCATTACAATTCTAAATGTGGGGCATGTAAAATTCCCTCCTCTCCTACAACAACAATAATGGGTATGCCAAGTCCCATTGCTTTCCCGTCTTTTAAGCAACAGTAGGTAGCTTGACCAAATGTGCTCTTTGCCTTTAATAGTTTACTTTTTCAGATCCTCTCTGGACCGTCTGGTAGGGTTTAATAAATTCTGCGTGTGCTTAAATTGACTTAGAGTTTGCAAGGCATACTACGGTACTTTGTTGAGTGACCTACTTCCGAGACGCTGCCTTATGAGCGGCTCTGCGACGCAGACACTGACAGAGGGAGCAGAGAAGACGGCGCAACAGTGCTGCACACGAAAATGCCGAAGCAAAAGTGCAGCTGCAAAGATGAACGGCTGAAAAGGGTTTCCCCCGTAGCGTTCGAGTCACGAAAGGTGCTGAAGATCTCAAATCAAAGATTAAAAGTGTAGTTTGTGAGGGTTTTCATTATTTAATTTATTTCCCTGGAATGGTATTGAAAGATATTTAGATTTTCATTCAAAATAGTCAAACTGGTAAATAACCTGTTCATGATATACCTGGCGATCGCTCAATATATTTTTCTCGGCTGGTTGTGTGCCCCCTTTCTATTCGCGCCCTGGGTAACTAACCATATATCCCTTAGAAACCATCACTGTAGGCCACAAAAAGCATACTCTGAAGGATTTGTATGTAGACATCACACAGTTGTTGTTATTGCCACTGTAAAGAAATGATGGTATTCATAATTGTAAGTGTAAGCGCTAGTAGACAAGTAGATCGGAAACTGCATAATCTTGGATGCACAATTTTAAATGTTTGCCATATTTGGTGTAGACGTTAAAAAAATATATAAAAGTTGTGAGTTTGGTGTTATTAGTTTTCTCCAACTACTGAGATCTAAAAATATCTCCTAGCTTGAATAGAATATTTCTGTGAACCTCAAATTTAAAAGCAGAAAATGAAAAGGTTTAGTCATTTAAATTGCTTGATTGAAGCTTTTATTATCATTAGTTCCGCACAGAAGGGGTGTTTTTTCTCGTTTGGAGACTGAATTGTTATTTTATTTTACCAAAATAGCTCAAGCTAAGTCGATTTAGACAGAGATGACCTTTGAACGTAATTTGTTTAAATTCTGAAAAATATTCCCTGTTAGTTTTAGGTTTAAAATTTGACTAGGCCTTTCTAGCTATAAGATTATTTTTAACTAAAAGATTGTTGCGCCTTAAATGCATAGAATACATAGTCCTTCAGCAAATTGAGCAGGAACACCTGGAGGCCTTTAGTCATTTGTTTAGTAGTTTTAGTGTACATCTGGTTAAATTTGACATTTTGTAGTATAATGCAAAGAAAGTTCTCCTTTTTGTTGCCAGAAATAGACGCATTCAGCCTGTTGAGTTTTGATATCAGTGGTTCAAGGCCAATTTCATTTATTTGTGGCAGATTCAACAAGAGATATTTGGTCCACCTTTACATGGTGGTCAGTGAGTGTGTTCTTATTGTTCTGTATGGGGGATAAACATATAATAAATAAGCCTCTTTTTTTGTTTGCTTTATATTCTCCTCATACTATCACTCCTTTCCTTCCTTCCTCTAATTGTCATGTTGCCTCCCTTGCTCCTTCTCCCATCTCTCTGCTCCCTGCTGACAGACGGCTTAATAGGATTTAATAAGCCCCATTTGCATGTCAGTCTTTTAAGATTTTCTGTAAGAAAGGTGATCGGGGGGAGAAGAGAGGAAGGAATCATGCAAAAGAGTAGAAAACAATTAAGAGGACCAAGGGGAGGGGCATTCCGATGCTGTTAATGATAAAAGTAGAAAATTAATGCAAGAAAAGATCATTTATTTTTACATTGGCTTTGGTTAAATACACATTTTTGGTGTTGCCTGGGTAGAAAATTGTTCAACGGGGTTGGAGCTGGCGCTTCATGGTCCACACAATGTGCCAGAGGTGGGAAGAATGTGATATTCAGCCTGAACTAATGGCCTCATGTCACTTTTACCAAGTGGCTTTTAGGCTTTTTGTTTAGATTTTATTATTTACAACAACCAAGGAGAACACGACGCAACAGAAAGTCAAGATTCTCATAGGACAATGAGTTTGACAGCATTGCATGGAAATCAAATGTCATCATGTTGGAGGAGCTCATTGTTTGCACTTTTTTTCAATTTTATCCTCTTGAAAGCTTTTGTTGCTTTGCTTAAAAACGTCCTTTACAGGCACCATGACTTTGAATGGTGTCTGTTATTTTATTTAAACAAAGGCAGTCATAGTATGATGTTATGATGTTCCACCTCTGCTAGACTGACAGAGTGGGAGATTGTGGTTTTAGTTGAACTCATGATGCGCATGATCAAGTGGAGATTTTCTAAATAAAACATGCAGATAAAGAAACCTTACATATACTGGTCACATTGTCAGAGCCAGTAGTAATCATATTTAGATTTAAACTGAACCTTTTTTGGGGGTCCTCATATATGTATGAATATAGTAATCTGAACCCAGATAGAGGTGACCAGCTTGCATGGGATCTAAAAAAGACAGAAAACATATGGAAAAAGGAAACAAAGTCACAAATAAAATGTCTATCTGGATTTTTTTTTATTAACATGGTTTTTAAGCTATTTCTAGAGCATATAATTTACATAATCACCATTATATATTATTTTCTTATTCTAGCTCATTCTGTTATGGCTCAAACAAACAGCTAACTAAGTTTATTTCCATTTACAAGGATTGTATATTAATGTTACATTACCTTGTGACACTTTAGACTTAGTCAAAAAATAAGATCACAACAAGGACGCTTTATTTTACAGAACAGAGTCCTGCTAATTACCTGTGGTGCTTGCAATCTGAAAATGTTTGGATATTTATAACAAAAAAAAAGCAAAGTTGGTTTTTATAATGGTACATTTTAAAGTTCAATAAATCACATTGTCAATAAACATCCTCCTGTTAAGGCTCTGATGTTGATTGAAAACTGCGTGTCACTTTAAAAAGTGAAGGTGGACATGCAAAATCTGTCCAAAAACAGATTTACGGCACACCAGCTTCACCCTCGACGAAGATAGTACAGTAAAACACAGGATGTGTGTGTGTGACAGAGAGAGTGACAAAGACTGTGGTTCTCTGAGGATTATAGTAGGTCCAGCCAAAAACCCTAAGTGCGCAGACACACACACACACACACACACACACACACACACACACACACACACACACACACACACACACACACACACACACACACACACACACACACACACACACACAC
>JAVLVB010000746.1:2864179-2876048 GCA_032876305.1 Orestias chungarensis | reverse complement strand
ACACACACACACACACACACACACACACACACACACACACACACACACACACACACACACACACACACACACACACACACACACACACACACACACACACACACACACACACACACACACAAGAATGTGTTCAAGCCATCAAGGTTTACATTAAAGCAACACTACAGTAGTTTCAGTTTTGGTTGCCTGCAGTTGGACTAAAGTACATGTGGCATGGTGTGGGAACAATCATCTCATCTTAAATGTCAACAGAACAAAAAAGATGATTGTAGATTTCTGAAGAGACAGGGTCAGATCATCCTCCAGTTCCATCATGGGAGAAGAAGTGGAGATGGTTAAGTAATACAAATACCTGAGTGTTTATCTGGACAAGAGACTGGACTGGAGACTTAATAGTGAAGCTACAAAAAGGGACAGAGCTGACTTTACTTCCTGAGAAAGCTAAAATCCTTTAAGGTTGGCAGCAAGATGTTGCAGATCTTTTATAAGTCTGTTGTTCAGAGTGTTGTCTCCTCTGCCATCATCTGTTGGGGCAGCAGCGTCAGAGCTAGGGACCAAAAAGGTTCAACAACCCGAAAAGAAGTCTGGGTCTGTTCTGGGGACAAATGTGGAATCTCTGGAGTTGATGATAGAAAGACTGATTTTACATTAAAATCAAGAAAATCCTAGACAACACTGAACATCCACTTCGTGAGACTGTTACTGGAAAACAGAGTCTCCTCAGTCAGAGGCTTCTTCAGCTTAGTTGCAAAACAGACCGCTACAGAAGATATTTCCTTCCCACAGCCATCACCATCTACAACAACTCCTCAGTTAAATGAGATACTCCAAAAACATTTAATTTCCCTTTGGGATAAATAAAGTATTTTTGATTGATTGATTTGATGTCTGTTTCCTGTGGCTGTGTGGAGGATGGATAGAGATGAGGTAATGAATTTAATTGTGATGAAACAATGTCATATGAAAAAATTGAAAATAAGAAATGAGGGGGAGTGGCGATTTCCGTAAAGCAATTAGCACATTTGCAATTGTTTTGTGTGGCAGGGTTCCTGCCAACCTACTCAAAGTTGCTTTGTGCAGGTTAAAGCGATTCAGACCCCCTCGAGCCATGGCAGAGGTGTTGTTCGACGAGCTGTAAGTCGACTTATAATCTCAGAAGTTATGAAAATACTTTATGAAGGTTGAAAAGTTACTTGGTGTTGGTTTAAGATTAAGGTTAAGAGTGTGTTTGTTTATCCATCTGACTTGGATGACTAGCAACACAAACTACCACGCCCCTTCTGCTCGGACGTCGTCCTTTCCTTCTCTGTAGAAACCCAGAAAGAATTCGGTTTTCAAGACATGGGTTTCAAGATGTTTGACCCAGAGTCATTTCTAGGATTGACTATTTTCATTGGGTTTGGACCTGTGTTGGTTTAAATGACTATTTTTATTACTGATATTTACAAAAACAAACCAAAAAAATAAAATGATGACTCAAACTTCCTTAACAGCGATCCATATTGCATCAGTTGCATTTTCCCTAACACTTTAGCAACTATTGCTCCCAAGGCTGTCACAACTCGTTGTTAGGTACAGGGGTCAATAAGTTTGTCACAAAGGGCCAAAAGCTGGACTTTGTAAAGTTGTCTTAGAATAAAAACTAAATTAGATCTAAAACATGTAGGTGTAATATAAAACCAAAAGTAAACAATGTAAAACCAATGTACTATTTACAAGTACTATAAATTCAGTAACAGGACATATGTGACTGTTATCATATGTGTTTGTTAATGTGCCCTTGAGCAAACAGAACATGCATACAAATGTGTGACTGTCTTCAAACAGAGCTGTGAGTGCTTAATGAATTTACTTAGCGCTGATTGAAAATTAATTAAAACCACCTCAAACAGACAGCCGCCCACTGAGAAGCACTGGGAACACACTGACACACAGATTACTGCTTCAAGAAGGGAAGGAGGCAGCAATGGAGGCGGGAGGGAAGAGGGTCCATAACTATCTGCAATACTTTGTACAACCCTGCATGTCAGGGGCTGTAACGAGGCAGCCCTAACCGAGTCAGTGTAATTTGTAAATTATTCGGAGTATGAGTCTAAAAGCAGCAGGCTCGACCATAGATGATTACACCTTCTTCTAGGAGGCTTTTGACAAACGGGTAATACATCATTTTACCTAAAGCAAGACAATATGTTGCTAAATTATTGAATCTGAAGACAAAATTTCTCCTATGTTAAGCTTTTAAATTCAAATGGCGAACCCTTCAGCAATGACAATTACGGTCGTCTCAGGTTTGAACATCTTACTTAAAGACATAAAGAACACACATAAATGTTAAATTTACAGTTGAAAGAAATTGAGAAATGAACATTTAAAGAAAACATAATTTTTCTTTTTCAGACTTGTATTCATTATAAGCCTCAATAACAATTAGGTAGTCATGTAAAAATTAGGACAAAAACAAATTCCTTTCATTTTATTAAGACCGGATTAATACACAGGCTGCAGTACTATTTGGACCTCACCTGCACTGTAGTTTGAACATTATTCCTTCTGTATTTCAGCTCTTTTTCTATGAGAATAATCTCCAATTTGTTGAAAAGTAATCTCTTAAAGAAGCTCCAGTTTTTCCCCCTCCTTTCCTGTTTCTTGCCGCTGTTGGACAGCTGCCGCAAGCACCGCTCAATAGGCAGAGAAACAGGATGAACCACGGGAATTAATTTACAGTCGTACATGAAAAACCTATCAAAGCTTTGTTTACATGCAAATATTTACTGCTAAAGCAACATGACATTTCTTTAATCAAACATAAAACATAAAAAAATAGTATTTACAAAAGCACCAAAATAAAGAGAAATGATCCCAAGTTCAGCCTGTTACATAGGTCCTGCTTAAAACAAGATTTAATTTAAAAATTGGTGTTAAAGTCTGTTGGCAAAAATGAGAAAATATGTAACTCGATGTGAAGAAGTTTTCCTGACTAGTTTTAATAAACTCACCACTTTGAGCCTCACTTTAACCAAACTTCTAATGAATATTATTTGGTTGGTGTTTCAGTAATGTTAGACCTTTTCGTTTATTTTTAGGGGTTTGCATTAAACAAATTATGTGAAAACAACACAAAATTTTATATAATTCTAATATAGTTATTGATGCATCTCATTAACCGTATTTAATTTGTTCACCCATTTCGATGTCTCTTAAAATCTGTTTTATGTTTTTTTCCATGCTGTGTAAAGTTAACTTAATGGTGGTATTTAAAGATTGTCCAGTTAAAGATTCTTAATATTTGTCATGTTTGTGTTGAAACGATGATAAACAAAAAACATAACATCCAGGCATTTGTGATAAATTATGAATTAACTTTGGACGCTCATGTGATAAATCGCAGTTACATTTTTTATTTAATTAACAGCCTTAAAAAAAAGAGGTTTCTCCTCCTCTCTGCATGTAAGACGCTTAGTTCTGAAATGTAGTTAAACTGGAATTTTCCTTTCAGCCAATGTGGGCTTTGATTGTAATGTATTTCATTTAGTTAGGAGAAGCTGAACCTGTGCACTGCGTCGGTTTAGCATGTATTAACAGGTCCGGTTCCCTCGAGCAGACAATGATGTTAAAGTCTAATTGATGCACACTTTAAGTAAGTCCTAATTAGAGCACGGCTGGTAATAATTGGGCAGGCAGTCTGAGCACTAATTAGTCTTAAAAAAAAACTCAACTCTGTATGTGTGTGTTAGAATGTGGATAAATGATCTCTACAGGGGGGCTGATAAAGCCCATACCGCCAAGAAGCAGACAAAGCTAGAGAGGTAGAATCAGAGTGCAGCAGGGAGACAGGGAGCAGTAAACCTCCTGGGAAAAAAAGAAAACCTCTCTTTTGTTATGCTATACGGTCTGTGGGTGGCCTTTGCTGCACGGGGGGGCAGCAGGTGTGTGTTTTTTCTGAGAGAGGGAGCTGAACTTCCTCCTAACAAGGCTAATTGATTCTGTAGCGTATTTTTTATCCGCCCGGTCTTCCCCCTCGTTCTCTCCCTCTCTCTCGTTCACTCCCAGCCTCTCATTGTTTGTGCTGAGAGGCGTCTAGAAAACCACAGAAATAAGATTTCCCACCTGCTGCATGCTGGGGAACATAGGTAACACACTTAGATGGGTTGTTTGTCTCGCAGCTTCCTGGTTTCATGTTTAACGCTGAATACGATTGTTTCTTATTTAGGCTGCGTATAGAAGTTCCAAAACGTCAGTTTTATCAATTATGCAAACAGTTTTTATTTGTGACGAATTACAAAAAAGGATTTTAAGGAATGTTTTTTTTTTTATTTCTAATCTTCTAGCTTTTCTGTGACTTTAAAATGTTTTAGATCCTGAAATCAGCTTTAAAAAAAAGTAATATAAGCCTGAAATCTTTGCATTTACAATGATATTTTAGTCTTTGGTGGGTGCCTTTTCTGTGAAATGGGTACAATTTAATTTCTGTACAGCCTGTCACCATCAGATTTAATGTTCAAATCTCAATCTTGTGTTCAAAATCCTGGTTTTATTGTGTTCAGTACATTTGTATCAACACTGTCATGTTCTGAGAGCTTTTTAACCCACATGAAGAATCAACCAGTGAGTTGAGGCTTAATATAAAAAGGAATTTATTTATTATAAAGAATGTGCAACAGAGAGGCTTTTTAGGATCAAGACTTGGAAGTTATCAGATAAGGGGGAGATGATGTTAGACTGAGCTCAACAGGGATATTAATGTTCTTTGAATGGAGAAGTTCATAGTCTTACAGTTTATAGATGGAGAGGATGTCAGATTTATCTAAAGTGAATTAACACAGTTCAAATTGGCTTAATATTAAATTTTTGAATGTTTCATGATATCTTTCAATGTTGAAACATCACAATATTTGCTGTTGCGGTGACTGATGGTGGTAAGCAAAATCCAGGTTCACTTGATCGAGATGAATGGAAGCTACCCCAACGCGTAGTGATAATAAATGGCAACAAACATAGTCAAGAGCCTCCCAATCACCTTAAAGTTAAATAATGTTGATTCTCGCTCCCATTTCAACGTCATCAACCCAAATACACAAAGAGCATAATAAGCTTTTCTTAGAATTCCTTTTGTTAAAATCTAAGGCGTGATTTATTTCCTTTCTATATCTCTTAAATCTAAGCGATAAATTGTTGAAAGTCTGGCAGGAGAAGTTCAATTCTCCAAATAAATTATAACTATAAAAGACCATGATAAACGACAACAAATACATGTGCATCAAGCAAAAGGTTTAAACATAGTAAAAACGAGAAGTTTGAATGTTCCCTCGCCAAAACGTCAAACTATTAAATGTTTAAACCTCTCAAACCACCTCTTTGTTTGGACCTGATTAAAACAGCCAACGGTGCTGGATTAAACTTTTTAGGATTTTTTTAACTGTGATCACAGCAGGTCGTTGAGACACAGCATTCAAGGTGGCCTTCAAGCTGCACCGTGATTTGCTGATCAAACCTTTGAACCTAAAATTTGGTCCTCCTGGACTCCAGCACAGCTGGGTTCATAATTCTTACCTATTTGGAATTGAAAAATACCACCAATACTAATTAATGACACAGCAGCACCAATTTGAAATTGCCTGGTTTGAACCTGCCAGCTGCAGAGCTGCTGTTTTCTAATTGACGGTTAATTAATTAAATATCCGGCGGATTAGAGGAATTATGGACAATTGTCCTTTAACAACCTTAACAAGGTCTTGATTAGTGTCCTCAGCCATATCCTGTGGCTAAAATGATCCTTCAATTAATAACGGAAAGCTCATGAAGAGAGCTTCACATGATTGGGAGAACAAATGATACTTTTTAGCTGTCACTGAAGTGAGTGGAAAAAGTTGCAAGTGAACATGAAGCAACAAAGTCTTCATGAATCCAGTTATCTAGTTTTTACCTAACTTTAACGATTTACCGTCTAAACCAAGTCATGTTAAAACAAACAACATATTAAAGGCACTGTTTCTGTACTCATTATTCAGTACTCTGATATTTTTCCAATAATCATTATTTAAACATAGCTACAGATTAAACAAATTTTAATCCCAAAACAAAAACTGGAGAATTATCATTATTGTATCTGGATCATCATGGGTATACTTGCTTAAAAGCTTTCCATTTATATGTTTTAGTTCTTTATAGTTGAAATATCTTGTACGTCCAATCACTTTATAAATCAGGAATTTATTTATTAGGTTGAAAAGTTGTGCAAATCGACCAGGTTCAGTGTGAAAAACTAACTGCCCCAAACACAAAAACTGTTTAATTCAACCTGTGTCAACATCTCACTTTAAACATTTGGGATAATTGGTAATTAGTCTTTTACATCTCGATAAATTTTGTGGATCACGGTTTTTAATTAGCAATACTGGAGTCATGCACAAATTGAAAAGACCATGCTTGAAGCTTGATTATGTTATTTAAACCTGTATTTGTACACCTATAGTTTTTATATATGGTATAGATTGCTGGACAATCCTCTTCTGGGTTTTCTAGTAAACATGTTAATTGGTGGTTCTATCAATTATAGAAAGTTGTACAGGTTCTCCTGTCAGTTAAAATACTATTTTCCCAGAAGTCTTGGGGATCATTAAGTTGTCCTTTGGCACATATAATATATGTTCTTATCTTCTTTTAGGTCAGCTGTGGTTTTAGACCTAAAACTCCTCCATTGATACCAACCTTTCAGAGTTTCTCTTGCTTATTGTTGAATGATGAACACTGACCTTAATCTGACCAATTGTATATCGGTATGCTTAACTTTCCCTTGAACCATCAAACGTGTGGCCTTGGTGTGTTGTGGAGCTTTTTGATACAACAAAAGGTGCAATGGAAACCTGCCTTCTAGCTCTCCATGGTATTCCTAGGGTACAGCTGATCAGAACCAAGGTAAATAAATGCCGTTCCTGAATTTGCCACCTAGTACTATACCAAGAACCATTGTGCTTAATAAGATTTTAACTAAATTTTAACATTCCAGGCTACATTTTTGTATATTTACTCCACAGAAAATTTGCAAATAAGCAAATAAGCAAAGGTGACTGACATTTGCAGTGTCTTGGTTGAGGATATGGCCTTTTCTCCTCGTTTCTTGTGGCCAATCAACCTCACTGAGAGGAGAAAAGAAGATAATATGGAGATACGTTTAACAGAAAAGCTGGAAATACTCTGTTAACAGGAAAATGTCCACTATATGTATGTGCAGTTGACAGAGAGATGAGACTTCCTCTCAGTGCTGCTGTTTTATACATAGTACGAAACTGAAAGTTTTTGATAACTATTGGGATTGATGATGCGTATGACTATAAATTGTAAAGTTTTTGGTTAGGGGTCAATAGGTAGGCCTGTAATATGTTGTATTTTTCTAAATTCACTATTCAAATCGTTGTGCACATAATTTATGTTTGACGTTTAGTAGATCTCCATTGATTAATGTATTGATGCGTTGATGTGTTTTTTGTTCTGTTTCTGAAATTATCCCCATTCAGTAACTCTCAGCTGTTTACATGGATGTCTTGTGATTGTGGTTTTATAAATTACTTCATAGATTAAACCTTGTCTTTACAAGTTATAATCCCATACAGTCAAAAATGGTTTTGTAAATATTTATCTTGCCAAAATTAGGAGCAAAAACCTAGATATTCTACATTATGACAAAATATATTTTCCCAGCTGATCTTAGTGTTTTTCATAACTGTCGATAGCGACAGGACCATCTCGCAGCTCTCCAGCAGAAACATGACAGTTGTAGATCTCCCATCATGCGTGAGCGTGAAGACACATCCATGCACAGGCAGCATGGAGATAGAAAGGTGGCTGACATTTGCCGTGTCTTGGTTGAGGATATGGCCTTTTCTCCTCGTTTCTCGTGGCCAATCACCCTCACGGAGAGGAGAAAAGAAGATAAGGCCTTTTGTTTGGCCTGACAATGCCCCGCTGTTACTGCCATGGCTCTGTGTGTGAAACCGGGTGTGTTGCTTTCATTCTACCCAGGAAAGCCCTCTGAAGTCATCATTACAGCATCCGAGTCACCACATTACAGGATCACCAACATGCATGATTACAGAACTGACAAGCAGTTTAACACCCTCACTGCTCCATTTATGGAAGAGGGATGCCATAGCAAGACGTATATTAACCATATAAATCGAATATATTCATGTTCATGTCTTGCTGAAGGTTTTAAGCTATATTTTTTTCCACTATATTATAATAAAAAAAACTAATAAGAAAAGTCTTCTTCTCTGCACTGGACCAAGTGTTTGATGATAGAAAACATATTTTTAAAATTAAACATTATTTACATCGCTACTTTTAGAAAGTGAATGCATGCTTAAATTTGCTTTATGTGACAAATAAACAGGGGTGTCAAAAGTATTCACTGGCATTACTCAAGTAGAAGTATATGGGTTTAAAAATACCGCGGTAGACATTGACGTATCAACTCAAGTAAAAGTACAGGTTTCAAAATTATACTGCTCAAAAAAAAATATATAGGGAACACTGAAATAACACATCCTAGATGTGAGTTATTTAAATATTCTCATTGAATGCTTTGTTCTGTACAAAGTTGAATGTGCTGATAGAAAGATCACACAAAAATCATCAATGGAATTTACATTTATTGACCAACGGAGGCCTGGATTTGGAGTCATACACAAATAAAGAGTGGAAAAACAATACAGGCTTATCCAACTTTGATGTAATGTCCTTAAAACAAGTCAAAATCAGACTCAGTATTCTCTGTGCCTGTATGACCTCCCTACAATGCCTGGGCATGCTCCTGATGAGACGGCGGATGGTTTCCTTAGGGATCTCCTCCCAGACCTGGACTAAAGCATCTGCCAACTCCTGGACAGTCTGTGGTTCAACGTGACGTGACGTTGGTGGATGTAGTGAGACATGATGTCCCAGATGTGCTCAATAGGATTCAGGTCTGGGGAACGGGCAGGCCAGTCCATAGCTTCAATGGGATCTTGCAGGAACTGCTGACACACTCCAGCCACACGAGGTCTAGCATTGTCCTGCATTAGGAGGAACCCATGGTCTACCACACCAGCATATGGTCTCACAAGGTGTCTTAGGATCTCATCTCGGTACCTAATGGGAGTAAGGCTACCTCTGGCGAACACATGGAAGGCTGTGCGGCCCTCCCAAGAAATGCCACCCCACACCATTATTGACCCATTACCAAACTGGTCTTGCTGTAGGATGTTACAGGCAGCAGAGCACTCTCCACGGCGTCTCTAGACTCTGGTCACGTCTCACATGTGCTCAGTGTGAACCTGCTTTTATCTGTGAAGAGCACAGGGTGCCAGTGGCCAATTTGCCAATCCTGCGTCCTGCACGGTGTTGGGCTGTGAGCACAGCCCCCATTTGTGGACGTCGGGTCCTCATACCATCCTCATGGAGTCTGTTTCTAACGGTTTGTGCAGAAACATGCACATATGTGGTCTGGTAGAGGTCGTTTTGCAGGGTTCTGGCAGTACTCCTCCTGTTCCTCCTTGCACAAAGGCGGAAGTAGCGGTCCTGCTGCTGGGTTGTTGCCCTCCTACGACCTCCTCTGCATCTGTACTGGTGTACTGGCCTGTCTCCCCGGACGCTACGCTGACAGTTACTGCAAACCTTTTTTTGACACAGCTTGCATTGATGTGCCACCCTGAATGAGCTGCACTACCTGAGCTGCTTGTCTGGGTTGTAGAGTCCGTCTCATGCTTCCACGAGTGTGAAAGCACCACCAACATTCAAAAGAAACCAAAACCAGCTAGAAAGCATAGGTACTGAGAAGTGGTCTGTGGTCCCCACCTGCAGAACCACTCCTTTATTGACTATATCTTGCTAATCGCCAAAGATTTCAACCTGTTGTCTATTCCATTTGCACAAAATGTAAAATTGATTGTCAATCACTGTTGCTTCCTAAGTGGACAGTTTGATTTGAAAGACATTTGATCTACTTGGAGTTATATTGTGTTGTTTAAGTGTTCTCTTTATTTTTTTTTACAGTGTACTTAAACAATAAAAGTTATTAAAGAAAAAATGTCATCAAGGAAAAAAATTAAAAACAGGCCACGGGGACCTATGGTGCACTACCCACCTCCCCCAAAAACAAAATATTTCAAAAGGCCATAATGAATTATGTTATATTGAAATCTTAATGTTGAAAAATGTGAACCTCCTCGCTGGTGCTGCTCGGTTGGGACATTTTTTGGTTGTGTGCACTTTACAGGTGTGATGAATCGCTTACAAACAAATAGGATATCTGATTGTAAAGGTTTATACTTCTCATCCAATCACATTCGAATTGGCTCTTTTGGGATGCCAAGATTTATCTGGATAGGTTTTTTTTTTTAACAAAGAAAAGCGTAATGAAAACAAGCCAAAATGAATAATAATAATAGTAATAGTAATCATAGGAGGCTGTTTTTAAAATATAAGAAGTAGAAGGTACACATAATTAAATAGTTTTTAACAATCACTAACCAGTTGGAGGCTGTTCAGTTTTTAGTTTTTCTTTCTCACCATAGTATATTTGGTTTAGGGTTACGGCCTTGCCAAGGTGTTCAATGACATCTACATAAATATAGACTATGAAAGAGGAACAATCGAGCGTGATACTACTGATCAGCTATAAAACCTGGGTCCAATGATGAATGTCCTGAACCTCGAGAGATGCACAAACACAATTACAAAGTTGGCCTTTTGTCACCTGCATAACATATCTATAGTTGAGAGGCTGCTGTCGCAACAGAATCTTGAGAAACTTCTTCAGGTGTTTAGCTTTAGTCAAAAATTATTACTGCAACTACGTCTTCACAGGTCTGTCTTAAACCGCGTTCAAAAAGCTGCTCACAACACTTCTGGTCGCATCCTCAAAAATCTAGGAGCGCATCACCCCACTTCTAAAATCCTTACACTGCCTCCCCGTAGCCTGCCAGAACACTCAGGTCTTCTGGTTCAAGTCTAGCTAGAATCAAAACCAGTCATGGAGAAGCAGCATTCAGATTTTATGCTACAATAATCTGGAAAAACATTCCTGAAAACTTTTAAAAACTCTGGGTTCTTTACAATTAAGGTTTTATATGACTGGAAGAACATAAACTTTAGTCTGTCTTTGACCAGCAATGTTTTTTGCTTCTTGTTACTGCATTTATAATCATGTGAATCAATGATTTGCCTTCTTGATGTGATATTCAAAAAGAAAAGTGCCTTGCATATGAAAATACACAAAAAACGGTTACAGTATGTGACTATATATGTTACCATCCGACAGTCCCTGACAGAAGTTCTGTCGCTTATCCATGTTGTGGAAACAAAAGCTTATAACCTGACTTTAAATTCATCCATTGCCAAAATCTGACCTTTCTGTGTTCATTAAATGATCAATATTTCTGCAGTGAAGCAAATTTATTTTCGTAAATTACACCTCATTTGGGAGGGTTTCAGCTTTCATGTGAGTCATTTCTAAAACCAATGGATGAATTTAAAGTCAGGTTATAAGCTTTTGTTTCCCCAACATGGATAAGCGACAGAACTTCTGTCAGGGACTGTATGTGACTGTATAGGAAAATGTAAAAATGTTACCAGTGAGTTGTTTTCACATGGTGTTAGGTGGCAAGACGGGAAGTGTTTTTCAAAGATGGCTCTGGCACCAAAAAAGGGGACTGCAGCCAAAAGCGAAAGGTTTGATAATCTATCCAAATTGTCAGCAGCACTTTGAGGTCGTGTCACCGGCGGCTGAACATCTTGCAGAAGATATTCTGTAAAATATGAAACTATCGTCATAATGTATCAAAATGGAACGAGTAGTATGCCACTTAAGGTAGCGCTTGCGTAATTGGTGCTC
>JAVLVB010000746.1:2803646-2864079 GCA_032876305.1 Orestias chungarensis | reverse complement strand
CACACACACACACACACACACACACACACACACACACACACACACACACACACACACACACACACACACACACACAAGAATGCGTTCAAGCCATCATTTCATCTTGGAATTCCCAGGCGTTTGGGGCACCATAAGCTATAATGATCTGCCATAAATGGCGTGGTTGGACTGCTAACTTGTGTAAATAGTGCAGGCAGAGACTAATGTACCAACTTGTAATAGTGGGAAATTACCTGCCTATTACCGCAAGATCCTCCAAGAGAGGGGGAACAGGGAGACGAGGCAGAGGATAAAAGAAAAGCTGAAATTGGAGTGGAGGAAGTAATTGTGGTTAATTATGAAGAACACAGAACAAGCAAAAAGTGTACGAAAAAGTTTTGTGATGAAAGTTGTTTAATTTCCAAAATTATATGTTGTGAAAAGCTGTTACAATTTTTAGATTCCAAAGTTGTTGGGGAACCATCAAATTTGAGGTTGTCATTAAGTTAAAATGGAAAAAATCGTATTTAATATCTAAGTATCATCCACTGGTACTGCTTGATTGATTAAAAATTAGGTTTATTTATGAATTACAATTATTGCATTGTTAAAAAAACAAAAACAAAAACATCCAAACAGATTTTTATTTCAAATGGAAAGTTTTCACACCAAAAACAACCTTAAAATTCTAATAAGGCGGCCCCACATCTAAAATTGGACTCACCAACATTTTTTTTGGCAGTTTTTCCTATTTTTATCTCAGTAACCAAGGACCTACCTCAACCAGCCACAAATACCTAAAATCTACCAATAGATATCAATGACTTTGTTTATTTAAATCTTTTGAACTTCTTTAGATCAGGGCATGATATATTCATTTCTAGACCTGTTACCCTACTTCATGTTGTCACATAAGTATGAGAATCAAAAGGATGTTTACATGCAAGTTTCTTTAAAGACGGCAAGTAAGCACGTCTGAAACCGATACAAAGGACCATTCAAAACACTTCAGCTAATTTGGGTCTCATTCCAAACATAATGGCGTGTTTAGTAAAACCCCCTTTTAAATGGGAAAGTTGTTTGTCGACAAAATTCAAGACTTGTTTTCCTAACATGATGTTTTGTCAAACCGGCTTAAAAAAAAAATAATAATTAAAAATCTCCACAGAGTTGATTGTAATGCATCCTAATTTCCTATTGGTGGAGCATAAACAGGCAAACATTTCCATAATGTGTTCATGTGAATAGACAGTTTAGATCGCTGTTTGTTAGCAATGTTTTTTTTTTTTGTTTTTTTTTTTGCTTATTGTGATCATGGAGACAAATACGAGGCATGTCTTTTTATGCAGCTTCTTCATTTCTTGTTAGTTTTTTTGCCATTATGATAACAAGGATCCATTTGATGTTAGCGGGCCTTTTATCTTCAAATGAGCCATTTAAATGTCATTACTGTTGGGGTTGTGTGTCTGCTCGTGCATGTGTGTGATCATTACACTTACAAGGCCCATTCAAGTCTTGTCATTTTTTATTTTTTTTCTCTGCAAGCTGAAATTAAAAGCATTCACTATTTGAGGCTGTAGCAGTGACAATATTCAAGTTGAAAGATCACTTCTTTGTAATAAACTTCAGCCTTTGTCTGTTTCCTTGTTTGTGGTTATTTAGAGAGAAAAGATTAGACTAGAGTAATAATAACTCCGAACATTGATCAAATGTAGCTTCTTTTTTTTTTTTTTTTACAGAGTTAGGATGTCATGAATTTCTGTATACATGTACGAAAAAAACCCACCAAATTTCTGTTTTTATTTATATTTTAACAATCAAATATAGCGTATTCAAAATAATTTTTCTCAGTAATCAATAGCTCAGCAGCAATGAAACACCTGTGGACATTGCTAGGCAAAGTTTTTCATCCAGTTCAATTCTGTTAAAAATGTTGAAAGAAATCCAAAGGGGAAAGTAAATGCAGTAAATGTAAAAAGTAAATGATTAATGGATGAGGGCAAGGGGTGTCTGCTGTAGTGATCCGTATTACAACAGCTTATGACTGAAGACACTGTGTTGTTGTTTGACAATCTTGGGGGAAATGGGCTCAGGTTTGTCTATGAAGATCTTAATTAAATGAAGTTCCTGATACTGATATTGCTGCTATAACAGAAGATCATAGAAAATAGTACAGTATCAACAACAGACGCCCATCAGATGTAAGTTTTCTCTCATTTAGAAGAAGAATCATCTGAATAAAGAGATTACTTTAAACTTAAAGCTGCCAACGGTAAGAAAGTTCAATACACATTAAAAAGAAAAGCAATTTATTATGATTTAACAGAAATCCAAAGTATATCATAAAAAAAATAGCTTTTATTTTGTCTGGAGGATGTGGATCATGTCTTGCCGAGCTGTTGTTCTGACTAGGGTTGTGAGGCCGTTTCCAAAACTTCTACATCTGGCTTTTAGTTACAGCTCAGATGTGTGCCACGGCATCAGGATACAGATTTAGCAACAAACCAGCCACTAAAATGACCTGGTGGACAAACTTTAACTAGTAAGATCTTCTATTTGCCTGAGTAAAGATTCATATGTCTATGGAAACTGACATAAAGAAAAGCATATCAGTCATTTACTTATATTCCTAGCAGCTATACATATTTCATCCTTGTATCAACATCAGCTGGAGAAAGCAGTGCTGCCGTTTCCTGAAGGTCTGCTCTAAGACAAACCTAGCTATTAGCTTTGGTTCACTGTCACTACCTCAGTCACTTATGCTAGCAGTTGTCCAGGTAATCCAACCACTACGAAAAGCTACCTATTTTCTCAATCAAAGACCAACCTTTTATTTTTAAAAAGTTGAATAAATACATTTAAAGAGCAAAAGTAGCACGGTTTCTTGGTGCGAATGAATCTGTTTATTAGGACTTGGGCCACCAAGCAAAGTTCTAGATAAACCCATTGTATTTTGCTCCGTATGACGGTAATGTTTACAGATTACTATTGTTTTTAACTGGTGGAGATTGTTTTGGGTAAAAGAAGTAAGTTATGTAGAAGTTCTGCAGGAAGCTTTGATTAATAATTTCAAATTATCTTACTAAAAGTACTTTCTAGCAAAACCTGGTGAGTCTTTGACATAGTGGACGAGGAATCGAGGACCGTTTCAATGTTTTGACCCTCTGGTTGAATGTCTGCTCTGGTGGCTTCATGTCAATGTCTGTTTGCTGGATGGTTTAGCACAGCATCTCTACCGGCCTACTTGTAATTTATGAAATTTTTCCTGGCAGGCGGAGATGACAGGACACAGTCTTTGTGTCCGTTCAATGTAATTTGCTTGTTTTCCACTTTGCTATAGACCTGGCACAGTGCAAAAACAAGACATGACAAGGAGTGTGTCTTTCCATTTGTGTCTTTCACTCTGTTCATCTTCTTGCCTTCCTCTCTCATCCTATTTTAAGTGGGTTTGTTTTCTCTTATTGTTGCTATTGTGTTGTTGAGCTCATCTCCTTGGCCCCCAGAGTTAAAAGAAAAAACGAAAGGAGAAAGTTTATCAATGTTGACCTAAAAAATTATGGGAAAGTGCAGCTAGACGTAATTTCAAGGGTAAAACTCTTAACCTGGGGGGAATTGTTTCATACAAATCCTGATCGCGGTCTTCTATGTACTCTCTTATTCAGTTCTTTACAGAGCATTTTGTTGGAACCAGCAGCTTTATTTTGTCCATTGAAACTGGGTTTAGTTTGCTGGGACTTTAATTAAATGATGCTCCCACTGTTGTGGTGTTTTTGTGGCGCTGCCATCCAATTTGACCAATCTGTATCCTATTAGTTTTTTGCTTTCCTGTTGTTTTTTTATTAGCTTGTCCAAATTTTCAGCAGCAAGTCTGAAATAAGCTTTTCTTCAAATGCTTCACTTACTTTTTCAATTAAAGTATTTTTTTTCACAATTAATGCAAATCTTTGCAGATGTGTGGATAAATATTGTTTTCCAACAAATATCATATACAAATTTAGAATGTATATGTATGACAGGATGTATGGACAGTGAGATCTTGTGTGCGCTCTTTGCTTATACCCATCATGAGAGGCTTGTTTTGTGATACAGAGATAGTTGGAAACCTTTTTTTGGCCAAGATTGGAACTAAAGATCTGATTTTAATTTTGGTTTTTTAAGCCATTTTCATCTCCTCCACTCCATGTTCATTATAAAATTCCATTATATTATACATTATTAATGTACTTGTTTGTATCAATTTATTTGTGCAACCAGACAACCTTTTAAATGACCATAACTTGGGGTTATAATATGATAAATAGCCCCAAGAAAAATTAAAATATGTATCTTTCGTAGTGTATTGGTACTATTAATAAAAATAGCAGGTGGAAAAAATAAAGTAATTTCTCAGATATGTCCTAAATTAAATACATCCTAAAGTAGAGCTGAGTGAAAATGCTAAGAACATATTAAATATTACAAAATTGTCGCTCTTTAATATGTGTTGAGTATTGGTTTAAAAAGACAGAAAATGTGCCACACAATTTTCCTTCGGATGTAATTTAACGCAGGCCTAAATTTAGCATTTTATTGAATAGTAATAGTAATGGTGTATATGCATACATGCATGTGTGTTTCAAGGGAACTTTGACAAACAGCTCCCGTTTATAATGGCGGCGACACGGCCTGTGTTCTCCCGTCTCTAAGGTAACCGCCGTCCCGAGCGCTCTCCTATTGGCTCATTTGCTCAACACCCAGCAAGAGACAAAAGAGAAGGACCTGGCGCTGGTAATTTCTTATCACCAAATCCCATTAGGCTCAGGGTTTTTCATTTTTTTTATTAGCCTACACAAAAGTAAAGTGGAAATCAGCATACCCAGTCTGCTCAACCCCTACTGTGAGCCTAACTGGGTCTTCTAATAACATTACTCTACTTCAGCCTGTGCTGCACTAATAAAAGATACTTTTTTTAAAAAGTGCATTAATAGACTGAAAATAAAAAGCACAAAAAGCTTTCTACTTTTGTTAGAAATGTTTCTGAAAAAGTAGAACACCGTAATAGATAAATGTGATCGTCTTAATGTGCTAACATTGATACAGTTAATTAATTACCTTATTTGCATGGCATACAGCTCTCCAATATTCTAGCGCTAAATAACTGTATTAAACTTTACTAATTACTTTGTTTAGTAATTTGACCTAATTAAGTGTTTAGAAGAGTCACACACTATAAAAGTTAGATAATAATGCATCAGTATGTTAATCTCTTGGTGAAAACGACAGTTTCATAGTGTTTACACAAGCATTTTGAAAAATTGGCCTGATTGCTCTCTTTTCCTTTTAAAATATTTGCAACAATTCATATTACAATTTACTCTCACCTGTTTCTGCCGATTTTTTTAAGCCAACTGTAGGTTGAGATATTAGAAAAAAAACAAGTTTTTGTAGATTTATTTGTAGATCATATCTGTAAATATTCTGAAGAAAATGCATCTTGGGAAGCTTTAATATATTTGGTAAATTGCTAATTGAAGCACCAAAACAGCCAATCCAGGATTGCCATTTGTTTATTTATTTATTTATTTATTTGCTGAACCCCTTAGAGCAAAGATAAGAAAATATGTTAGGATGTAAGGCTTCTCCTGTAGTGCCAGAACTGTTTCTATTGTTCTGTCTCAAGTGTTAATAGATGTTTATCTGCTGGGTTTTTAATCCTGGTAAACACCCTTTTACTGTATTATTAAAATATTTTTTTATTTCATTTACAACAAAACTTTTTAGCATTGTTGAAAATAAATAAACCATCTCAGTTGGATTGAAATTGGAGTTCGACGAGGCCAAACCAAGGATGTCGTTATACTCGTTTTTATTATTCTGAGCCTGCTGAATATTCTCCTTTAAGACTTCATAGTTGAGTGAAAAGTTAATGATTTAATCAAAGGCATTTCAGTCAAATACTGCAGCTGCGACAGATCCCCAGATCATAACACTACCACCACTGTGTTTACCCAGTGTGTTTTTTTCTCATGTTGAGCTCTGACGCTAACTAAGCTTTAAATGTTGTTCCACATTTATTTATGACCTCCTGGTTGTGTTGTTTCAGATTAAGACCAGTTTATTAGAGAGGTTTCATCACAGTTTCTTGTTTTCTGCATAAAAGTTGTGGTTTTTTGGTTGATGTGCTACTTTAGATATTTTAGCCTACTTCATCCTGTTTGAAAAGATGTGTTTAATCTTTAAGTGATGGCAATACACAGCCATGGGTGTAAATATTAAAAATTAAATCTGCATTTCAAAAAAGTGGCTAAATTGGTTTGGATAGCTTTTTTGTTTCATAAAATAGAATAAGAAACAAATAAAAGGATATAAACTGTTTATATTTACGACAAATTTATGACAAATAGGCAATACTGCTTCTGACAATGAAAGATTTCTCAAAATCCAGGAAGTATGAGCAGTAAAAATGAAAAAGGACATGGATTCATAAGTGACTGGTTGCTTATAAGTTGTCACCTTCTCAGAAAAATCCACTTAGAAAACTGGGGGAAATGGAAACAGCTGATGAATACCCAAACACTAGCAGATTTCAGCTTATCAAGTCCTAATTTCAGGTCTCAAATTCTTTCACCTGTCACGTTTCGTCCAAGCAGCTGTGTGCTTGTGGGACGGCCCGAAGCTGCACTGACACTTCTAAGCATACTGAAAAAAAGGCCTGATATGCCCAAGGCTGTAATCACAACGAAAGTGCCATTGGTTGTGTGCTTGATAGCCACCCCATATGAAGGCAGATTGACAGACAAAAGGTGTAATTGCTCCTCAGCTGCACCTGCCAAACACCTCAGAGGAAGTATTGACCCAAAAGCATCATAATCCCCTTCGCCTAACACTGGCAATTTCATGTAATACCTGTAATAACACGCATTCAGCTCAAAGTAGTCATCAAAAGAGCCCAGAGCATTTGATTTTGAGAGGTGAGCTGTTTGAATAAAAGGGGACCAAAGTGTATATCAATCCGCAAAAACAACATTGTGGCCATAACTCCCAGTTCCTCTTCTGAGTGTGTGTTCATCATGTTCACTTATAACCTTCACAGCTTTTTTAGAAATAAAAAACATAGGCAAAGTCATACTAGTAAAGAAAAGCTATACCATAGGTTGTCTTTTATTAGGTGAACTTGTTTCATAGCCAGAGTTTGTCATGTCAAAACGTGTCAATAGATCTTTTAAGGAATGAACAAAAGTAGTTTGAGGTTGTAAAGGATACAGGGATTTTAGCATTAAGATACAAATAAAAATCTAATGTAAGTCTAAATTGATCACCTGAACCGACTGCAGTTTTCAGGTATAGTTTTCCTATCTACTAAAGATTTCCGTGACAGTCTGAAACCCCAAACTTCTGGAGAACTAAACCATTCTGTCCGAAGCTTGACCTAAACGAATGTAGAGGGAATGTTTGCATCACGCGTACACGGTCACACACCCATCATCATTGTCATTATCATCACAGACTCAATCATCCCTATCTGTATTCACTCGCTCACACACACGGATTCCCACTTCTCAGCCTCTGATTTGGTATTCATGTCACAGAGATTAATCAAGCCGCTCATCCCATCTGGTGTTGCACACGGATACACGCTCCCCACACTCTACCTGCCTCTAGGTGTGTGTATGGGGTGGGCTGGGGGTGGTTGGCACACAATTGACAGACAGTGAGAGAGGGCTCTGTCAACTTATCTGCATATTAACAGCGGACCGTCCCTTTAATTTCCTACAGCAGCTGATAACCGTCGCCTCCTCTTGGCCTCTTTGTTGCTCTGACACCGAGCTCACACACGTGTGTGTTTTTGGTTGCGTGACTGAGATGGACAATTTTTTTCTCATTCAAAGACATACTTTTTTCAGTGTTAGACATTACCATCTCATTAATTAGCAGATTTTTTAGGAGAAAGCTTCTGTGACGTGTCAAAAGAAAAGGCAAACATTAAAAAAGGTCTCTATGCTGTTTACTTCATCGATCCACCTGAATGCTTCAAGCCAATGGCCAATTAGCATCATGTCTTGCACCTTTATAAACAACTCTCTGGCAGGCAGACACTGCCAGATTTATAAAGGTTACAGTGAGTAAATATCCAATGATCATTGCCAGCCTTGATGTTCATGATCATGTCTTTGTTTCTTGGGTTTTCTTGTCTTACCTTTGTCCTTGTTGAATAACTCATCTGCTTTCTAATTATCTGTACAATGACCCCTGTTTCTGACTTCTGGATTCTTGCCTTGCCCCTGGATCTTTCAGTCTCCCTTCACTAGTCTGACCCCGTTTCTGTGCTCTGATGCTGATTCACACCTAACCTCCAGATCTTCCTGCCTGCTTTCGCTTCATCGGTTCAGACTGTGCTTCTGTTCATCAACCTTTAAGTCCTGCCTAAGTCGTGGGTTCACCACCTGAAGCAATTCTGCCTATTAGCCTGTAAAGCTCCAGCATTCTCATTCCCAGAGCAGCTCACCTTACTGCAGTAATTCTTTATTCCTCTCAAGCTTGCTTCACATTCTGTTTACTGTATCTTCACTATGCTGTGTCGGTTGAAATCCGTTGTTTCCTGCCACAGTTTAAAGAGCATTGGAAACAGAGCTACAGCTGTAACTTGAGCAAAGACTGTCTCTGTGGGATAGTTGGTGATTGCAAAAGCATTTTGTAATTTAACGTTTCAGTCCACCTAAAAAAATGCACTACTGTATGTTGGTATGTCAGAAAGGTAAAGGCACAATTACATAAACATTTGTGTTTGGGGGGGGGGTTCGGCCAATGCATTGTGAGAAGTATAAAATAAACAAATGAATGCTTTTTTTTCTAGCAGTCGTAAGATGGGGTAGACCCTGTATATGTCAGAGCAGAGATACATCAGACAAATGACTCTTAGTTAGCAAGTCTTTGTCTTATATTTTATAGGTTGGGATCTTCATCTTCAAGGTTAATCTTCCCTATAGTGATGATTTCAGGTCCTTTGATATGATCCTTTCAGCTGTAAGAAAATGTGATTCCAGGACTCGAGCAGTTCTGTTTTATAATTTTTTACTAAATGTTTCAAAATGAGGATGAAAGTTTCTTATAGGACCCTTTGATATTAATATTGATCTTTACTGTTGGTGTAAAGTTTTTCCATTTTTGTTCTTTCTGTGTCCTTGTGTGTAAACTTCTCTGTGTCGCATACCTAATTTAACGTCGGTATTAATTCCTTAACATTATTAATGATTTACCAAAAGTCCAAATATAGGGTCAAGCAGGTTGTAGGTTTTTGCATGTTGAAATATACTTAGGACGATCTAGTGTTAACCGTAACACGATTTTATAATCTTGGGACAAATCCAAAACATATGTGCACGTTTTGCATTGTTCACAGCAAAATACTTTATTGTCTCAGGCTTGGGTTAGGCCTTGATAGGCATTCACGTAAGATTTGACATTTTTAACCGAATAAAAAAGGTTCCTATGGTTTCATTTTTACCCCTGATCTCCCTTTTCGCTCCGGTTTTTTGTCATTCAATTATCTGTACATATATATAAACCATCACTATTCATTTTAAAGAACAGTGAGCTGCATTTGTTAGCAGAGTTTGAGTTTATACATGGATATATTCAATTGTGTGTGTTTTGTCTCTTATTGAACAGCTTCATCAGTTACAGCTGCTCCGCTTTAATACATTCTGGAGGAAAATGTGGCCTTGAAGCATGAAGTGGGTGAACTGAGGCACAATGAATCCATGGAGGTGAATGTTGCTCTTATTATTCGTAGGATGACAGCAGAGACAGTAGCAGAGACAGAGTAGAGGACAAAAGGGTTTCTCTGTTTTGGAAATTAGTTGGAAAGAGGAGTTCGATTAGAGTTGAGAAACGTTAGGAAAGGCAAGTAGCATTTCAACAGTAGCAGCTCTTGCTTAAATGATCTGCTTCTGATCCACCTTCAGGGTTCTCAAATGTTTGAAACAAAATGAACTCTTCAATCAATAAGTACTAGATTGGAGGCTACGAACTTCTGTGTCAGTGTTACAGCCGTACGTTCTTACTCTGTAGAGGTTGTAGGAACGCATGATGTTAAAATTTTCTAAACTTTGTGCGTAGTGATTATTCTTTTGAAAGTAAGAACATAATTTACACAGTACAGTGACCGGTCAACAAAATCCCAAGGATCGCTTAAATCAAATGATGGAATGATCTTATTCTATTCCAATTTATTAGTTTTCAAAGTGTCATATTATTAATTAAGATTGTATGGACACTGTTTTGAGAAGTATGTCCCTCATACGTTATGTGTACATGTGTCTAAATGTAGGTGTAAGCCATGCAACGTGTGTTCCAGCACTGAATTGTCTTTGCCTCCAGAGTAAAAGCTGTATTCTCTGATTGTCAAGTTGGGACTTGTACTCAAAAGCTATTTAAAATAGTATTTTAAAATATTAATTAAGATTGCATTATAGTAAAGCATAATAACTGAACCAACACAGAAAATATTCTGTAAACTATGAACTAAGTTAAATTTTGAGTACAAACTTTATGTGGGTGCTGACTATACAGGGTTTTTAAATTGGTTTCATCGAGGCCTTTCCTTTTTTTAAATACTTCACTTCAAGTGTCTTCTTTTTTTTTTTTTTTTTGCCCTACTCTGTATGGTTTTTTAAGACCAACTGCAGATGAAGAAGAAAAACGTAAAAAATAATTTTATTTCTATTTCTAACAAGAATAGTTTGCGCTGCAGGTAGAAATAATCAATCGGGTTGTAATGCTTCAGAACTACATTTTTAGGTCCCTTATCTAGTCTATTTTGCACCTCTGCATGAACATTTCCCTTGATCTGATCGACTAACATTAACTTATTTGTGTTTTTCAGAACAAACATCAAATAATGTCAGAAAAGTTTTCTAATAAAAGGTAAGAAATGCATTCTTGAATACTGACCAGTGTAATGTGTATTTTCGTCACACCTTTTTTGTACGTTTTCAAAAATATGGTTTGATAGGCTGGATTGAAAAACACTAAATGTCTACATGTCTACATGTCTCCCATCGGTGCAGTTTGACAGCATGTGCTATGAAATGCAATGATGCATGTGTGTTTAGTCCAGGAGTGATGGGAGGGGGATAATGTCTGCTCTTTATCACTCTTCGGAGTGATGGACAGGCCTTCTTCTTGCTCTTATCCTCATCATCCAATTTGACTGACTGAGATGCTCTGCACTTTTTACCCTACCTCCTTCTCATTCAATCTACATTCCTCCCTCGCACATAAGATTAGGGGTGATTCATTATTTTAGAAAAATAAACTGTAATGTTTCTCTAACATGTGTTTTTGATGGGCAAAAGCGTTTTCTTGTGTTTTTGTTCCAGTTATCCATTAAGCCATCCACATCCTGAAGCAGCAGAGACGCCCACTAATTATCACTCCACCAACATGTTACGGTTAGTATATTTTTCTAAAATGCTACTTTAATTGTTCCCCAAACACAACAGAATACAAACTTTCTTAATACTTCCTTTTGTTTTCCTTTAATTTTTTTCCCCCATTTTTGTAGATCAACGTATTTTTGTAAATCCTAGCCTTGTCTTTTTTATTAATTGTTAAATCATGAGGTCTGAAGGAGCTCTAAATGTGTTACCGGGTTCTTTTGTGACCCTTTCAGAGTTGATAGATCTCAGTGAAATAATATCTCATCTTTAGTTGAATGTCTTTAAATAGTGGCTCATTTTATGTTAGCCTGCTTTATGGTTGTATCTCAGGTTCTATGTAAGTTATTTCTTGTTTTTACAGATCTGGCAACTCTGAAATTAAACACAGCTTTACGTGAAATTTAGTTTTTCACATTTATGAACAGCTAAATAAATGATTTGTTTTATTATTTAACACGTATTCTTATGTGTCAAGTAACTATTTTACATTTAAATCTTAACATAAGTACACCGTATGAACATAAATGTTAAAGTAAGTTAATTTATTCCAAACCCAATGTTCTATTTTTTTACTTTTATTAGAAGCAAACTAGGCACAATCCTTTAACCTTCGTCCTTTAACCTCTTATCTCACCTTCGTTGTCTTCTTGTCTTGCACTTGAACTCTCCATCGCCGCCCTGTCAACTTGTTTTTATCTTATTGCCCAAAGCAACCTCTTCCATTTTATTGTCCAGCTGTTGGGATCTGGTTCTTAATTCTTTGTGGTGAAGGGTCAGCAGGTCAGCAGGGGGGGGGGGGCATTTCATTGACCATGCTTGGACCGTGCATGTATACAGTATTTGCAGAGAGTTGTACAGATCACAGTGTAGACAAAATATTTTTTTGTGATAAGAATGGAGAATGAAAAGCATAAATGTGATAAATGTGCAGGTACAAATGATTGTAAATGTTTTTTTGTTGTTTTTGCATAAAGGGAATTTTAATACAACAGAAAACAAACCGGTTTTAAAACCAAGTATACATAAAGGCAGACATATTTATGTACTCAAGTACTAATAAGATAGTTTGACGGTTTTGATAATTATCCCCTTGGCAGATTGAAAAGAAACCATGTATTTTTGTTCTGCCTATCAGAAACCGTTGTTTGCTTTTAGGACAAGCCTACAAGCCTCTGTCAGTAGGATGGAGACTTTATTTGATCTATTGACTGTTTAGTGTCTTTGTTTGGAATCATCTTCCTGCTGGATCGCATTTTCAACCATGTCGTTTTAGATTTGCGGTAAAGTTAGGGAAACGTGCTGCCTGCAAACAACAACATTTGTCTAAATCTTTATATTTGTTTGTCTTGGAGAGAGAGAGAGGTTAACGCCGCTTAAGCATATTCCACTCTTCCATACCGTCACAAAAATAACATAGAATTAAAAACATTAATATAAGCAAGAACCTAATGAAAATAGATTAAGTCACTGCACTTCACAAAACTTCCACAGAAACCTAATAGATTTGGATCTTTTATTATTAGTTTTAAAAAAAGCACACACACCAAACCACTCAGTTTCAAATGACTACTAACATATAAATGTGTGCTTCTGTGTAAACAGTGTTCTTTTTCAGGTGACCTTTTTTCTCTGACTCATGATTTCAGGCTTTTACTTTCTGATGCTTCCATGCGCACCAGCTGTTCTCTTTTTGTTCATCTCTCAGAGAAACAATAGAAGCTAATGTCAGACTGCTGATGCGGTCGGCTTGTGCCTTATCCAGCTGAATCCAGAGACGTCCGTCAGCCTCTTTACCGGCTCCGCTTTTCTTTCCGGCGTGTTTGTTTGAAAAAAAGAAAACCAACAGAACAAACTGATTGGAAATGGTTCCATTCAAGATGTTTTAGTTTGGAAGCTGAAAAGGAGGTGTGTTTTTTTTCTGAGTAATGACCCTCTGTGGGTTGACTCAGTTGCTCCTTTTGTGTTGGGTGGTAATGAGAGATGCGTAGCGTGTGCTGCGGCCGCCGCTGTTTGTTTAGGTGCTGCTGTTGTGCGTCTCTATTTACGTACATGTGTGTGTGCGCGTGGGGTTTGGGTCGCCACTGTTTGTCTAGCTTCGTCCCCTTCCTCTGGGTCTGATCTCTTTAGTCAGGAGGCGAGGAAAATAGTGTTTGTCTGTATGTTTGCCTCTGGGAATCCGACCTAACGTAAACACGTATTTGCCTGTTTACCACGGGGAACAGGTTAAATGAAACTGGTGATGCTGCTAAGTTATTGAGATTTATCAGAATTTTGAGTTGGAAAAGTAAAACACTACAATAGATTTTTATGTTCTTAGTAAAACTTAAACATAAACAGATATAAGTTCTTCCTCGGATGGTTTTATTTTGCTTTTCAGTTAAAATTTATTTTGGTTTTTTAATACCATTTGAAGGTTTCTTCACCATTTTCTGTTACAATGCTTCTACCTATTCCATTTCATTCTGCAGTTTTTTTTTTCTTCTAAAATCAGACAAAGCTGGACTGATGGAGGTGAAAATTACTGCAAGGTTAACAATCAACTTTCTATAGTAGATAAACACGGTCTGAGAGCAGTAAATCCGTCAGAAGGAGGAAGTTAAAAGATGCATAATCCCACCAATACTTAATCACTGTTTTTTATTTTCCAGAATTATTGAAACCTTATCTAAAGCATCCACATCTAAGCTGGAGCCTGATGTTGTAAGCTTGATGAATATGATTGTGACAAACTAATGTTGTTCCTCATTTGAAGCCAGCGTAGGTAGGCTTGCCTTTTGTGTCGTATTAAAATGGGACATGTACAGTTAGCAGTTCCCTGAAGGTGTATAGAGAGAATGGCATTAATCTGAAATGGGATATAATTAGAGCTTTAACTTTTCTCAGAAAAAAAACCAACAACATTTAAATGAGAAATGATGAACCTGATGTAATCAAATAAACTTTAAACAGAAATGCAGGCGTGTTAAACAGGATTAGACTTCACAAAAAATCTAAATGAACCCTTGTTGGATATGAAGGTCATTACTTCTATGTTTAGTGAAAGGTGTGTTATGCTGTTTGAGCAATTCTAAACTAAAATAATGCTTTTAATTTATTTTTTGTTAACTTCAAACATGACTATTTCCAGGGACCATAAAAATGTCCAAGCAGTAACTTACAAGCATGTCTAAACGTGTTTTAACTTGTCAGTGAGTCAGTTTAATGTGACGGATGTGGGATTGTTGTGAATCTTGAAAATAACAAAGTTTGATATTTAGATCTAACATCAACTTTGGAAAAAAAAAAATTATAAAAAATCATATTCTTAGATTTGGACAAACAGAAGGGACTCTTATGCCGACTGGTTGGTGTAGCGAGTAGAGCACAGTTCTTTGGACCCAGAGTTGGTGAGGTCAAGTCTACTGAAATTGGGAAGTCTTTTTGCTTTTTAAGTCAAATTCTGTATATGAAAGATTTATTGTTTGAGACCTCACAAGCATTTACTTTTAGCTCTCCTGTCAACATTTGAGTAGCTAAACGTGTAATTAACTACGACCAACCTTATTTTTTTAACATTTACATCAGTTTTCAAACAAGCTGACCAAGAGACGAGAACCTTCTGCTGGCTGGTTGGTGCAGAGAGTAACGCACTGAGCTTTGGACCAAGTGTTCTTGGGTTCGAGCCCCGGTCGGTGTTGTGAAGTCAACACATATTACGCTGCGGCGGGGGGAGCCAGGACGCCGGGACGGTGGAGATGCAGTCATCTCCACCCCAAGGGTTAAGTGAGGGGGTGGTGACTAGACACAGACTAACGAAGATCTTCACCTTGGATGTGAATGTTGAGAAGATCGTGACTGACCGTCTTCAAACTTGACTTTAGTTAGTTAGTTAGTTAGGTAGGTAGGGATGTAGTTTGTTCCTGGCTCCCCCTCGCTTTAGGCCTGTCATGGGTTGACGGCACAACTTTTTTTAAAGATTTCTATATTAGAAACTAGTTTCTATTTTCTTTCTAATAGAAAGAAAATACAAAACTAGTTTCCATCTTTAAAAAAAGTTGTGCCGTCAACCCATGACAGGCCTAAAGCGAGGGGGAGCCAGGAACAAACTACATCCCTACCTAACTAACCAAAGTCAAGTTTGAAGTCCGTCAGTCACGATCTTCTCAACATTCACATCCAAGGTGAAGATCTTCCTTAGTCTGTCTAGTCGCCCACATCTGATGTTTAGCCATTGTGGATTTGCTGACACACATCCTTCATTGAGTATGTGGATAGCTCTACTGGTAAGTAACCATGCTTTCAAACTGGGGGCCTGGGTTCAAATCCAGACCTGTGCGTGAAAATACAGCAACCCAGAAATGCATGCTGTGCCTACTTTATAAGACAGCCTAAATCAAGATTTACTTTTGTACTAAAGTGCAATTAAATTGTATAGAAAACTGTGTAATTGCCTATAGGATTATAAACTTTCCCCTCATTAACTGTTATCTTACCTTTTCCAAATATTGTTCAATTAGTAATATTTCAAAACAATCCACCAGGGATACTCTTTAGTGTGAATGATGTATAATTTAGGTGGGTTAAGCATTTCTTCACATATAAGAGAATAACTGTCAAAGAAGTTGTTACTCTTGTAGATAAATAGAATCTACCTACTTACTCTATAGTAAGTAGGTAGATTATATCTACCTACTATAGAGTATTGTATAGTAGGTAGATTCTACTTAGACTTATCAACCCATGAATGTTGTATTGTATAGTAGATTGTACTACTGTATTCTATCTGGATGTATCTATCCACCTAGGTTCAAAATGACAAATTCTATAGTATGATGTCTAAAAAGGGCATAAATAAGACATAATATAGCATGATGTCCAACAAGGTTCAAAATGACCCATAGTATAGTATGTCTAAAAAAGGCAAAAATAGGACATAGTATTGTATGTTCAAAAGGGGCAAGAATTTAGTATAGTATGAAGAAGAATTATGTTTCCAGTTTAATTGATTACATCAGGTTCATCATTTCTCATTTAAATGTTTTTTTTCTTTCTGAGAACAGTTAAAGCACTAATTATATCCATTTTCAGATTAATGCCATTTTCTCTATACACCTTCAGGGAACTGCTAACTGTCCATGTCCCATTTAATACGACACAAAAGGCAAGCCTACCTACGCTGGCTTCAAATGAGGAACAACATTAGTTTGTCACAATCATATTCATCAAGCTTACAACATCAGGCTCCAGCTTAGATGTGGATACTTTAGATAAGGTTTCAATAATTCTGGAAAATAAAAAACAGTGATTAAGTATTGGTGGGATTATGCATCTTTTAACTTCCTCCTTCTGACGGATTTACTGCTCTCAGACCGTGTTTATCTACTATAGAAAGTTGATTGTTAACCTCGCAGTAATTTTCACCTCCGGTGATTAACTACGACCACCAAAAGACTTTACAATTTCAGTACACGATCAGAAAAACTGGAGTGGTTTTAGAGCAGATCTTCAACTCCTCGCAGCTTTTAAGTAGGTCTCTAATATATCTGAATCCCATTTCATTTTACAGATGTACTAAACAATTTTAGCAGCACCTTTTTAAAAGCTAAAATATGTCAACCGCAATAGAAAAACGACAGAAACAGAACATTATAATGGCTGTACGTTGGTCTGCTTTGCTTCCTTGAGACCCGGATTAATTGCTAGTAGAGAGAAATGTTGCCAGCAGGAAAATATCCATCCATCTGCTGCTGGATGATGATCCAAAGCTCACTGGCAAGGTCAGAAGAAAAACATCCAGAAGAAAACAACATTAACATTTTTTTTAGCCTTCCCAATGTTTGGTCTTAAATTCAGATCAGCTCCTGTAACATTACCTTAAATGTCTCCAACATGGTTATAATAAACATTCCTGCAAAAGAGGGTGGTTCAGAATCTTTAATGGTTATGATAAGAACTAATTACCAGTTATTTATTAAAACCTTTTACAAGTTCCTATCAGAAAAGCAACATTTATACAACCGACGGTCACATTAACCAACATTATTTCTAGACAATTTGAACATCGGATTAAGGATCTGAAATGCCTAAGTGTGAATACTTTACATATCATTGTATGTAAGCAGAGTCACATTTAAAAAAATCGCGAACAGAATTGTTCAGAGGGAAATTAATCCCAGGATGCAGAATATCCCAAATCATAAATAATGTCCCTTTAATAGACGAGTATATGGGATACGTTTGTGGTCGGAAGTAGAGAGGAAACACGAGTGAGACGGAATTGCAAAAGGAAGAAGAAAATGCGATGAAAAGGTTACGGAGGGAGGGAGAAAAGGGCAGGTGGAAAACTGCTCTTTAGGATCTTTGAAAGCAGCTGGTCCGGGTTTGAAGCTTGACCCCATTTAGGACGGGCGAGAGACACTGAGACAAGCTGTGGCAGAGAGAGCGAGAGAGAGAGGGAGCGTGCAATAGGCCCTTCAGCATCACTCTTAAAGGTCCTCCACAGGAAGTCCTCATTCTTCCAGGAGCAGACACCCCCCACCAACAGCTGCTAAAAAGCCCTCATTTAGGCTGAGTGGAAGGGGAAGACAGAGAAAGAGTGGACCCCCATCCTCCACCTAGGGGGGCCCTCATATCAAAACTTCCCCTCAGCAGGCAAGACAGAAATGTCAGCAAGTAGGAAGGCTTTTGAGTCTTTTATGATTTCATTTGGTTATTGATTTGTGTATGCTTGTTAGAAGCCAATTTGACCTTTGCAGGAATTTCCAGATTGAAACCACAATTCTTCGATCCGTTCTTTCTAGATGTTATCTATTGCATTATCTAAAATTTATACCTAAGGAGGAAATTAGCAGGAACAACTCTAGCCTGTGTTCCTCGGCTTCAACTGACCGACGTTCTGCCCCACAGGACAATTTTCAGACGTGTCAGTAAAACCAGTAATGTTGGTGTTAAACAGGATTAGCTGTTCTTGGCCAGCGGCACCAGCTTCACACACAGAGGTGTCTGCTTAGCCAGCCTATTAGCCTACAATTATGAAAACCCCAGTGTTAAAAGTTAGATCGAACAGAGATTATTGTGTCACGGCAAACATCTGTTCGTTTTCTACTAGGGTCTTTGCATCCACACAAAGTACAATCAAGGATTACAACTTGAAACTCCAATCCAATTCTAGTTTTCCTACACAAAACAAAGCAAACTGATTCATAATATTCAAGCTGAAGGAACAGAAGAGATGTGCAATTTAACATTTATGTTCATATTATTGAAAACTTGTCATAACCACCTTGGAGTGTTTTCGCAGCTGCAGTAAAGACTGGTGACTATAAAAGAGTTCATTCTCAGTCAGATTGGACAGAGAACACCTGTAAGCATCAATTTACTTGTTTTATTTGTTGTTGTTTTTTATTTCAGGCTCATAAAATATAGAATTTACACATATCGTTATTTTGTTTATCTGACTACAATAAGTTGTGAATACCAAATAATATGTTAGGATTAGTTGCTCAGCACCAAATACAATTTTATTATTTTCTTACTTTAGTAAATGTATTTTTAGGTACCGCCACTCTACTCATCTCTGAATTACAGCAACTAGATCAATGTTAATTTGCATCTCCTTTCTCTATTTTGTTTTTTAAGATTTCTTACCATTAACAAAAACAGTAAATTGCTCCAAAAGTGCAAGCAAGCTTTGTTTTTAGCTTTTGAGTTGTCGTCTGCTCGGTTCACTTTAGGGGAATAGTTCTCTGTTTTTCAGTTACCATGAAGAAAAAATCTGAAAAATAAAAAAAAGCCTGTCTGTCCTCTGCTTTAGTTTACGTTACAAATCTTTTAGTCATTTTCTCTTCCACTTCACAACTGTGCATGTTGCTCTTTAAAAGCATTGTACTAAAAAAATGTTTCCTGTTTGTACTGAGGTCGGATTAAATTATCTATAAAACTGGAACTGGGGATCTTACCTTTTCCAATCCTTTTCCAATCAATCTGTGATATCTGAGAAAAGTCCACTAGGAATACTCTTTAGTGTTAATAATTTATAAGCCTTGTTTGTAGGTTAATGATTTTTAAACTTTCTTACCTGTAAGGGAATGGCCGTGCGCTTACTAAAGCCACTTTCCTTAATGTTTAATCTTGTTTGAGCTTAGAGGGTCTGAGAACACAAAAACAACATATTGATTAAGTCAAGTGTTGACAAGGGAAGGTTCAATAATAGATTTTCCTGTTCTTGAGAAGATGCTCTCATTCAGCAGTTTTGGATTTAAACATGATGTAATCAATGAATTTTTCTAATCCTCAAAACCTTTTAAATTTGTGTAAATGTAAAACAAACACCTTCATATGGTCTATTATATTAGTGCCATCTGTGTACGCACCTTGTGTTGTAATATTTACATAATAATAGTAATGTAAAGAATCTAAATACTCTAAGATACAGTTCCTGTTTCAATCCAACAAAGGACATTTCAGAGAAATGGTGGTGAGCATTTTAGTTTAATTTGTTCAGACATAAAAATTAGAAATACATTTTTTGTTAAGAATAGGAAGATAAATTAGGGTGAAGTAATGACGAAGATTACGATTAACGGGATTAACCTGCATTGAGTAAGTGAAACTGGTTAAAATGAGAATAAAACTCTGGTACGGTACAAACTGTAACCTGTAAACATGTTGAAATATTTTACATGTTTCTAAAGTAATGTTGTTGCATGTTTCTCACGTACTCTCCCTTTGAAACTACAACCCTGCAGTTCCGAGAGACTTAAAGCTACTTTGATGACCTTGCGGTTTCAACTTCCCCTAAATAACTGATGTATGTTGTGTTTTACGTTTGGAAAGCTATCCTTATCAATCCGTGCACTGAGTCGGTTATGTGTGAGTTTGTGTCAACCCGACAGGTTAGAACGATAGCGATCGCATTGATGTGTTCATTGTGTGTTTGCACTGGCCTGGACCGACTGCTCTCTCAGGGACTATCATTGCTGGTAATCCACTTCATGGTCTGCTAATCTGTTTTCACCAGGGTCAGCCCCGCCCCAGCCCCCTTTCTGACTTTTCTTCCTCCATCTTTCTTCATCTGGCCACTCCTCTGTAGGGTTCATCCCTCTCCTGCTCACCTTGCTCTTTAAAGGTCACATCTTTATTCTTCTCCCTTTTCCTTTTCCTTAATCGTGCTAATCTTATTAAATGAGGAATCAGAGCTCCATTTGGAAATCAACTTCATAATAAAACCTTAAGGATACTCTTACTGTCCTTTTTTCTTTCCATGCTCAAACTGGTTAGCTTTCCTGTCACTGTGCTTTTTAAATTATTGTTGTCATTTTAAGCTTTGATCTAAATCTCAAAACAGTTTGCCGTCATGTGGAAAACTTCAGCTGCCGTCAAACGTTTGCGATAACTGGAAGTCTGACTTTGACACAGCCAGTTTAAAACAGTTTTCAACATTAACTCAAGGTCAGGGTCAATCAGGTTTAGGAACTGGATTGAACTTTATATTGCTCTTTAAGCAATTAGTGTAAAAGTTGTCTTGTCGTTGTCCTTTTAATAGATGTAAGTTTGCATAAGGTTAATGATGTTAACACCCGACAGCTGTAATTTCCTCCTCTAGTCTTCCAACAAACCAGCCTACAGTAAATTATGATTCAGCCAATTTCAGCCCGTCATCCAGATTATCAACCTACCACCATCAGTTTGAGGATGTTTTTATGAAATGTTGAAATGAAGTTCGGCTGATGTGACCTTATGGTTCTCAAAGAGATGAAAATCGGCAGCTTCTATTTCGCCTGCTGTGTGGTCCAAGCAGATCTTGTAGTAGTTATCCATTTGTAATGACTTTGAGCACTGTCAAAAAAAGGGTGAAAAAAACATTTAGAAGATTAAGAAATCCACCCCGATATAGCTTTGTTGTAGCATTTCTATCTAGAAACATAAAAAACGTTGTTTAAGCTTTAGCTTCTGTTTTGGGACTCTAACATACCTGCTTTACTATATTTGTTTAAACAAAATATACGTTAATGCATTAATCTCAGCACACACAGGAGCAAACACACAGACTTCCTTATTTGCTCTCCTTGGGGTTCAGCTAATAAGTACAGATGAAAATTGATACATTTGCTTTTTCTGCACAAAAAAGAAAAAAAACACTCAGCATTGATAGTAAGAAGTAACCAATTATCCGCATATCTGAATGAGGTGATGATGCTCTGCGGTTATAGGTGTGTTTCATTGATTCCCTATGAATGTTTGCAGACTTTTAATGGGTTCCTTTAAGCTTTTCATTACTATTTATGGTGCCATGATGTCAAGGTCATTCAAAAAGTTCACATTAACCACATTGTTAGTTTGTTATCACTCTTATCTTAGCATTGGTAGTATAACAGACATTAGCTGTTAGGCTGTCAAAAATGTTAAAATTAATGTTGTAAACAAGAGGAAGACAATAATATTTTAAGTGTTGAAATATAATAAAATAATTTTTATTCATAACCTAATGCATTTCAATGCTTTGGGTGACTTTTGTGGCATGCATCTGGTGTGAGAGGGTTTAGATCAAAATCCCATTCAGTGATACAAAACTGGAAATGTTTTTTTCGATCAAAAGGGTTTAACTTATTCCTCATTACAAAATAAGACGTATACCTTCAAGCTTGCAAACACACTGAATGCAAATATCGTCTTCAGCTTCTTCCAACATCCAAATCTATTCTTAGTTTTAATCAAACAAGACTCTGAAACAAAAAAAATGGGGGTGGGGGAGTAATATTTCTTTTTAAAAAAAATCAGAAACAACACATAAGAAAAGTGATTCAAATTCAATGTAGGTGAATACATAAAAACAATATTTTCCTAAAAAGTTTCTGCAATCTTGAAAAGAAGTCCGCTCCGGTCTGCTTGGATTACGGCCACCAGAAACCCAATCAGATTTCTGCCCAGTTCCTATACACACTCAAACGCACGAGCACGTGGTCTAATCATATTCCTTCCTATCTAGAAGCAATCAGTGATAATGTTGGCAGCTCCCGAGCGCTGCAACAAAACTGGCAGAGGGGGGGGGGGCATACAAGCTCTAATTAAATTAAATGTGTGTGTGCGCGCGTGTGTGTGGGTGTGCATTGGTGGTCTTGAGGGGTGAGTTCAAATTAAATGTAGCCGTACCATCATCAGTGTTTGACCTGTGTGTAGCAGATGGAGCGACGATTACAAATAAACGTATTAAAGGTCAAAGCTGCTTCATTAAGACTGTCACGATTTAAATTAAGAAAAACAAATTTAACTTTATTACAACAAATAAGTCTGAATGATTATGTAAAAACTTGGGTTATCCTTTGAGGAACTTTTTTTTTTATCCTTTTCTTTGCATATATTTGGCTTTTGCTCAAACTGTTAAACAAATTGCAGAATGCGTATTTCACATATCTGATCTTTAGGATTATCATTAAAAAAACGACAACTCCATGTTTAAAATGGATTTTAACAAGTAATTTGTTTTATTTTGTTCAAAAATTTGAAGTATGCAATATAAATGCTACTTGTATTGCAGCCCTGTCTGAAAGTGTGACTAAAAAGAAAAAATAATTTGAGCTGTTGATCAGAAGCCTAGAATAGTTTAATAAGGAAAGTTTTATTAGTGAAGGGAATCAAGAAATGTTGAGAAAGAAAGGCTGCTCCATTAAAATAATCCTAGATATTTTTAAAAGGGAAACCAAAGGAAAATCTATAAGAAAATATAATAAAATACCAAAGGATAGCCTAAATGGAAAAATGAATAGCCTTCATGATGAACAAAACTGTTCAATAATGTAAAATAATAAGAGAAGAATATCATGGAAAAAGCCTGTACGAGTCAAACAGCTTGAAAACTCAAAATGTCTGGAATAAGTTAGTTTGCTAAAGATCTCATTGTCTGGCCCAAAGTAAAACGTATGCATAAATTCCTCAAACACCTTGTTTTTAAGTTTGTCCGATAAACTCACAAAACTGAATTCAAGTATTATGAATCAAGTCTTAGTGATCAGTGTTTAGACTTAAAAACACGTTAAGGAGGGAATATATCTGAAATGGGTGTTTCAACAAGAAAATTAACAGAAAAGCAATTGGCGGCTTGATTCCAGACCAAAAAACATGAGCGCCAATCTAATCCCTGGACCTGAATCTTTGGAAAACAATCCCTATGACTGACATCAAACATTTCTGAGCCAAAACCAGGGAATAAAGTTCTCAAATGTACTCAAGTGACCCCGGACTGTTGACAAAAGCTTGTTCCACTCATAAACATTGTTTAGATGGGTAAATATAATTTTACAGATTCACTGGATGCTCAATGTTCAAGTATTTATCAGTTTATAAAGAAAATCTAGTCATTGCTATTTCTTTTTGCTCAGTTAATGTAGATTAAAATACAAATCTGTGTAATTACTGGAATACAACGTGCCTCTTTTCCTTTCTATCTCCAATAATCAGAATAAATATAATTTTACGGATCGTTAATTCTACCCACTTTCCTAAACTCATTTTAGTATGGGCAAAACAATTTTATTGTCTGGCAAAGAAAAGACATGACCTGCAAGTTCTGTCACATCAAAAATATATTTATTTATACAGATTTAGGGAAAAGTTAAACACTGTTTATTAACCAATTAAGGAAAATAATCAAACTGTTAGCCTGGTAAATAAAGCTTTTATAGTTGTTTATACTTGTTTCCCCCAACAGTATGGTACTCTTGGTTATGGTGTGGTACAGTTACAGTCAATAAAACAAAATATACATAAATTAATACATTATTTATGAGGTTATGTTTTTTATATAGTTTAGATTTTATATGGGGAATTTGCACCATATCTGAGCTCCTAGAAAATTGTAGGTAGGGCTTTAAGTGAAAGTAAAAAAGTGCAAGTACTCTGGTTAATGTCATAGAGAGATGGGACAGAAATATGGTAACACGTCTTATCTAGATTCGTCTATCAATCCATAGATAAATAGCTTTATTGTAGAGAAATTACTAAAAACAAAAGACCACTGAGCCACAATTATAAACGCCATAGCTTACAGTATGGTGTTAATGTGTACAGATAATGTAACTCTGAAAAAAAGCCGCAGCCATAAAATAAAATCTCATTAAAAACATAAATAGGTCATAGATTCATTTTTAATGTAACTGTTACAGATTTTTGCAGTTTGAAACATAGACGGATGTAACACACTCAGAACGCTTGATTCTGGAAATACTGCCAGCGTGCTGATGGGTTAAAGTAAAAGTGCTGTGTAAGCGCCGTACGTTTCTGCTTGAAACACTGAAAATAGGTTCTGGGGGGCTAAGGGTTAAAGTTTAGAAGTGCTGCTTACCAGTTGTACATTTTGATTTAAGCTTTTCAATTTGTTCATTTAACTGTTTTATAGTGTGATGTTTTAACCTGGTTGTTTTTAAATGTGCTCTATAAATAATGTTTTAGTTAAATATAATTATTTATGTCAAACTCCAGTGTAAAACCAACCCCCACAAATAATATATTCAAAACTGTTTAGTGGGATGTCCTTCATTTTCTGGGGATGAAACTTGTTTAAAAAAGTCTCTGTTACTGCAAAATAAAATTGAAGGGATGAAGTTCTTACAGCCTTGTTTCACACAGGATTATTAGTAGTAGAACACTGCCTAGAAACCTTAATTTCCTGTATAAATATGATTTTATACCATCGATTGGACAATGCTAAACATTTACAGGTTTGCTTTTGTACCTTAATATTGCATACAAGTTCATTCTGGTTTTCAGACCTGTTAGCTTCACCTCGGCATCAACTTTATATGGACTTTAATCAAATGAAGAAACAAAGGGAGTTATTTTTTGTAGCTTCTAACCTTTTAACAGAACCACATTCAAAAACTATTTAACTATCCCTTCAATAAAAAAAAACACTTCCCAACATCTGGATAGAATAAAAAAAGACAAATTTAAACACCCCACATTCTCTAAAGAGCTTGTTTTGTCCAGGTTTTACGATAACAATGCATTTTCTCCCTGAGAAACGCAAAGTCTTGGACCTTCAGCGTAAACAGAAAGATCCTTGAGTGCAGCCTTCCACGTCTGAATGACACGCAAAACCCATTAACAAGTCTTCTTACCGCAATCCAAGCCATTCATTAAGCATCAATCACAGTATGATGTGTGATGATTGAACGAGGAGTGCTAATGCGCTCGTACACCGGGCCATTTTAGTCTGACACCTGGAATGGGACAAAACTGTTAGGAGGATGTCAATTTCTGTGTTGATGGCTGGAGCATGTAAGTGCTAACCAGAGAGATTTTTAAGACAGCAGGTATCTGGAATTTTGCCAGTGTGAGATAAAGAGTTTCCTATTAGTCACTACACCGTGTTTGGTTTTGATAAAACAAAGCAGACCAACACATTCAGACGGCATACGTTCCTAAATCATCTCACTAGGAGTGTGCATTATTGTACTGTTGCTACTGTTTGAGAGAATATAATTAAGGAATTGTTATTTTTACTACTTTTTCTCGTTTCATTAGGACCGATGATACATTCAAGAAAATTAAGTGATGGAAATTATATTTCATGTTACTCTATCATTATCACAATCGTACCACAAGATGTCGGGTTGTTGATATCCCCCTTCCCTAGTTAACGCTGGACTTCAATCACCTCCATTGATTTACAAATTCAATGCTTCATTCACTTTCTTATAAATAAAAAAATAGAAAACTATTAGCAAGCAGCTCATTTTATCAGATTAGAAACTTCTGATGTTTTCTCCTGGTCAGGATTGGTATAACAGCATTACTGCATTATATAATATAGCCCATATATATGTATAGCTTTAATGACAATCGCAAAACTGACAAACCTATTTACATACTATGACTATGTTATAATCTACATTATCATCCCTATTGAATTGCTGTTAAAAAAACACAACATTTTGGCCTCATCTCTACCGTCTCCATCTTTTTAGATCCTATGCCAGGATTGTTAAATCAATGCTACCGTTTTTTCCTGAACCCTTTTAACATGTCAGCTCTCGCAGTTGCATATTCTTGCTGTGTGCTTTCCTGTTTGCCCCTATCTGCTCCGTCAGGGCCGTGGAGTTCCAGTAGAGCTGACAGCTTGCTGTGACAGAGAGCCTAAAACCAACAATGTGTCAGCTGCTGCACAGGAGAAATGCGGCTGGTTGAATTAGGCCTCTGTGTGTTCTCAGGCCTAATGGAGCGGATTCGAGAGCCCATCAAAGTCCCTCTGTTTAGGTTCTCTACGTAGATCTATTTTGGATTAGAAACTAGAAGAATAGGCAGTTATAAGTGTTTTAATAGGGTCTAAAATCAGGATGGGCCTTTATCCTATAATTTAATAAATGTCCTGTCATGATAAGAATTCCGATTTTTCGTCACAAACATAAATTAAGTTTGACGATATCTGATGCAAGCGTTGTCCTAAAAAAACAGGTCTGGTTGTAATTATGCTCCGTAATGTCTAAATCAAAGTTAAATTCAAAAACCTTGAACATTTCATGGATTATGATTTAACATGTAGTGACAGTTTTTTTCTCTCTCTTAATGTAATTATCAATTAAGTTAACTATAAGATATATATATAAAATAGCAAATACTCTCTTACAGCGCAGCACACGTGCCTATATAAAAATCAGCATTTCATGAAAATAACATCTAGCTATGGCAAACCTTTTTAAAACAGAAATCGCAAACACAAATACATTATGAGCCAAGTGAATTAGCTAAGATTCATCCAACTTACATTTTTTGTAGAATAATTTGGAACAAAATTCTTGATTGGCATGAATTTGTAGTTTAACGTCCCGAGTACAGATGTCGTGTCTTAAAAACTTTAGTAAATGAATGACTGTAATCAATAAAACATGACCCTAATCCAAAGACGTGAACACGTTTAACACAAACAGCACCGAGCGAGGTAGGAGAAAAAGAAACCGCTACGGAGTTCAGATTGTTCATTACAAAAGTGCTTGTGCTTAGCCGTACTAAAAACTTGATTCTGTTTGAGGTTGAATATACTTTTCAATAATTTTCAATAATTTTCTTTCTCTATTTTTTTTTTTTTTCAATTCATTTCAATTTCATCATCAAGAATGTTCTTAAAACAACTTAAAACTGAAATGATATAATTACGTTGATCTGCATTTGTAGTGTTTTGTCTATTACAGGTTTTTGATGACTGAGGAAGAAGGTGGACTTTTCAAGGAGATCCAAGTCCCACAAGACGAAAAAACCATGCGGATCGGACCAACTCAACGACTACATTGACCGACATGGAACATATTCTTCAAAAGTTTGACATGCCAAACAATATGTATAGCTTGATGCCAGGAACTAGCTTGTGTCAAATATTTGCCAACAATAGAGCTGCAGCTTCTGTATCAAAGATTAAAAACTCACTTCACATTAACCATGTGTAAAACTGTTCATTTGGACTCGTTCTTCATTTATGTGTTTAATGTGCTAATAAATAACCTATTTTTAACTGTAAAAAATGTATATTACTGTGGGCTTTAATCATTCAAAATCCACCTGCAGCAAGTAAAGATGTCAGAAAGTGATAGACAATATTAAAAAACAGGAATGTAACAGATCTAATACCTAAAGCTGACAGTTTGCAAAGTTCAACCTGCTTTAGAAATGAAACGACCAAAGCGGCCTTGGAATACCACAATCCTTCTGGATGAAGTTGATTCTCTTTGTCAGTCGTCGATTGATTCTCCTTCTAAATACCTCAACACACCGCCGGTGGTAATTTAATAAGCCTTTTGACAAACTGCCTCCCCATCCAAGATCGATACATAAACAAATACGACATTAGTAAATACACCAGCGTGTTGTTTCTGACAGGATATTATTATTTGCTCAATGTAAACAAATCTTTCTGTCTGTCCCTATAAGTGAGTTCTGCATCACACACACGTGCAACATCAGAGTCTTTTAGAGCAGTCGCACAATGGAGTCCTCTTACAGAGCGATGCAGCAGCTAAGGAGGAAAGGTCTGGCCATGCCAACATTCAGCAGCTCGCTGAGTGAACCAACACCTGACAGATGCCACTTTGGGGGAAAATCCCCGGGGGGCTCCAAAGAGCGGACAACCTGATGGGAAGCCAAGCTGGAGACTGGAATACCAAACCAGATGTTAAAATTTATATTTTATACGTATGTGTTTGTGTTACATCACAGTTTAGTAGAGATCCATACATAGATAAAACCTATTTAAATTATGTTGAAGCTCATTATTCAATCATAAAAAAAATTAAATGACTGTTTTTGATTGCTTTGTTTAGTAGCTAAACATAGACACGTGTACTTTAAAAAAAAAATCCCTCAGGAAACTGACAGCATGACCTTGGCCACAACATCCTAAAAAGTCACATTTTATGCTACTGTATTATATATATCTCCAACCAAAATATGGCAAAATGCAAATGAAAATATATTCAGAAAATATATTTTACGATGGTAAAAGAACCAATGACAACCTCTTTTTTGGACCGATTATGCCTGCAGTCAATTTGGGTGGACATAGTTTGATGATTCAGGACTACTGAGACCTGGAAGACTTATTGTAAATGATGGAACCATTCTGCTCTCGAACCAAGAAGCAGCATGTCTGGAATCTCAACTATGACAGGATTATGCTGGAGTGCAAGGATCCAAAACTCAGTGGTAAGATGAGAAACAGATAAAAAAAGATTTTGGAGAGGCCTAGTCAAAGAGTGGACTCAGATCCGGCCATTAAAATATAAATGGAACTCAAAACCATGGTTCAAAACGTCTGAACAGTCATGCTAAGGATTCTCAGTTTTTCCAGACACAGAGCCAGTTTGTTTCATTAATTTTATCTTATGTAAAAAAAAGAAGAAACAGAAACGAGGGTGAATAATTCTTTACAACTGTTCCATGTTCATAAAATGAACCAAAAGAAGTATATTGAAGGACTGATATATATTCGAAATGTGTGAAATATTATGAATTATTAAACTGAATTGTCTGGTCCTGTAGTTTCGATCCTATTTAGTTTTATTTAGTTCAGATGACAGAGTTATATAAAAAAAAAACAGCCATTGTCTAATTTTTATTTTAGTGATTTGTTTTTATACATTTACCAGGAGAAACATAAACAAATTAAATAAAACACAATCAATACATCAGATTTAATTTTTTGTAAAAAAAAATGTTTTGCAGGTCACAGAAGACAAAATGATCTCCTTCATAATTTATTGTTGTGATGAAAGCCATGCATGGAAAGTATCCCTGGCCTGCTGCTGCTGCGGGCCTGCCTGTTTTGGTTTTGAAGCCTCATTCATTGATTGAAACGTGGCCATTAAAAGGCTGCAGAATATTTACTATAGGGTTACTCTCGGCTTTTTTTCCTTCTTCTTCACCCCCCCCCCCGTCCTCCTTTTTTTTTTTGCTGAGCTCAAACAAACAAAAGATGTGCTTTTGAATGGCACGTGCTCCAAGCGTCACTCACCTGTTTCCTAGCAACGCACACAACAGAAAAAGCACCTGTGGATCTGAATGGATGGGTCTGTAACCCTAATTTAGACGAGAAAAGGTTTGGTTGAGCTTAAATCAAGTCAAATTTATTATTATAAACTGCATATTAGAAACCCATGAAAAAGCCTATTTAGTGGGTTTTCTAAAAAGCTTTAAACATGGTTTAAACGCAAAAATAATGATATTATTATATATTAAATACGAGTTTATTAAAAATAGACCGCAGATGAAAATCGGTTTTATGATTTTTCTATCGGATTATATTTCGTTATAATAAAATATATATATGTATAAAAAAAATTCGTTTCTTTTATTTTTGTGCGCATAAATCCAAAAAACAAAACTAAAGCGACTTTTCCAGAAATACTTTCGCCGGAAACTGCTTTGCTAATTCAACTTAAGCGCTTTTAATTGATTCCCCTGAGTTTTATTTACCTGCGCAGTTTAAACGCGTCTCCTCTGATTGGTTCAGATCACACATTCGCTCTCGTGCGCTTTTTTTCCTCCGACAGAGCGAGTCATTTTTAAGGTCTCGCGCAAAGACGTCACCACAAACCCTCGCATGCAAATCACGTCTGCGCTCGCGCCTCTCCATTGGCCGCCTCGCGCTCATTTGGCCGCTGTCAGCGCGCGCTCGAGGACGGCCAACGGGCACGCGCCGGTAACTTTTCCAAGTACGGCGTGGCGGCTCGGAGCCCAACAAGTCCGCTCCAGCCAGTCCCACCAGTCCTCCCAGCGCCGCGGATGAGACGCAGCAGCAGCAGGAAGCTGAGCGGGTGTCAGTCGCTTGTCTGGAGTTTCATGGTTGTGAGTGTCTGACTCTGTCCCGCGAACAAATGTACAGCATCATGATGGAGACGGACCTGCATCCCCCCACGGGGCCCCAGACCAACCCGGGGGGACCCGCGGGAGGAGGAGGAGGGGGGAAGGCTCCACAGGAGCGGATCAAGAGACCCATGAACGCGTTCATGGTGTGGTCCAGGGGCCAGCGGAGGAAGATGGCCCAGGAGAACCCCAAGATGCACAACTCGGAGATCAGCAAGCGGCTGGGCGCGGAGTGGAAGGTGATGACGGAGGCGGAGAAGAGGCCGTTCATCGACGAGGCCAAGCGGCTGCGGGCCATGCACATGAAGGAGCACCCGGACTACAAGTACCGTCCGCGGAGGAAGACTAAGACCCTGCTGAAGAAGGACAAGTACTCCCTGGCCGGCGGGCTGTTGGGCGCGGCGCCCGGCGTTGGCCCGCGGCTGGAGAGCCCCACGGGGGGCCACGTCCCGGGTTACACCCCGCACGTGAACGGCTGGGCCAACGGGACGTACTCGGGCCAGGTGGCGGCCGCTGCGGCGGCGGCGCACGCCATGATGCAGGAGGCGCAGCTGGCGTACACCCAGCACCCGGGCGGCGGCGCGCACCCGCACCACCCGCATCACCACCCGCATCACCACCCGCACCACCACCCGCACAACCCGCAGCCGGTACACCGGTACGACATGAGCGCGCTGTCCTACAGCCCCATCTCGAACTCTCAGAGCTACATGAGCTCCTCCCCGCCGGGCTACGGCGGCCTCACCGGGTACTCCCACCAGCACCAGAGCGCCGGCGTGGCCCCGGTTTCCCTCGTTAAGTCGGAGCCGAGCGTCAGCCCACCGGTGTCCGCGGCGCGCGCGCCGCCGCCGTGCGCCGCGGGAGACCTGCGGGACATGATCAGCATGTACCTGCCCGCCGGTGAGGCTGCGGGGGACGCGGCGGTGCAGAGCAGACTGCACGCACTGCACCCGCAGCACTACATGAGCGCGGCTCCCGCAGCAGGGACGGTTCCTCTCACGCACATCTGAAGACGCGACCAAATCTTTCCACTCCACACTCTAATGGACTGTAAAAAGAAAATGCAATCACGTTGAGCGAACTTTGTTTTTTATAAATATATAAATACAAATATGATTATGGTTATTTTAAAAAGTGACGGATCCTTCTTTTGACTTTCTTTTCGTCCCAGCTGAAGGAAAAGCTCTCTGGAGTAGAGCATGCCAACTCCTGACACCGTTTCTGTTTGAATCCGCGCAGGCTCCAAGCTTCTTCTTTTTTTATGCTGTCCCCTGACATCTCGCTGGATTTCAAGAGAGATTTTTAAAGAAGGAAGCGTGAAATAAATAAAAAGTAATAAAAAGACGCAGAGAGCTGCGGAGAAACTTCCAGGCTGCGGTTGAAATTGATTTCCAGTTTTGATGCTTGTAAAACATGTGAGTCGGTGTAATCTGAAATTTGTTCCTGTTGTTGTAAAATCTTGTAAATTGTGAATAAATAGGCCTACTGGAAACGCTTTTATGCAACTGTATACATAATTTACACAAAGGCTTTTTTGTTGTTGTTGTTGCAGCTAAAGAACGAGCAGCGCTGAGTTCAATAAATCTTTCAAGATTATTTTGTCTCTTGGAGAAAAGCTACCCTTCGTTTTTTTATTCTTTTAGATCCCTACATTTAAAATAGGCCGTATTAATAATCTTTATATATTCCACCTTAACGGAATAAGGAATAAAAAAATCAGGAGTTATTAAATTAAATTAGAAAAAGAAAAAATGTATTTCAATTTCAGTCCTAAAAATGATAATGCTTAAAATTGTCCTATTTAGATTGAATTTAAAAAGCAAAAACATTTTGCTTAATTTTTACATTCAAATAATAATAAAAAATATGTTGCTTTTTATTTACCTAATTATTAATGCTTTAGGTAGGAATATAAATGGCTTAAAATAGTTTTTTTTGTGTGTTTTTATGTAAGATATGTTTTCCAGATTTATATGGGAAATTTTTCTATAATAACCTCTGTTATTACAGCATCCAAGATGATGGTGTATTAATCAGTAATTTCCCCTCTAAGTTTAGTCAATAATAAGCATAATAAGATTTACATTTAAAAAATGCGCCTATATGATGTATTTAATCACTTGTGTGTTTGGCCTTTAAAAATATTCTGATTAAAGATTGATTTTAACAGGAACATTTCTATTAATTTTTCCAATTATTCTGCATATTTTTAGTTTTCCTCACAAACATGCACTCACTGTTTGCGTCACTGTCTGCAGGCTAAACCTGAGCATGCGCCAATTAACTTTGCACTCACACCCCTTCTTGTTTAATTGCTCTCTTTGGCCAAACTCAGCCTTGTTGCTCTACCTGCCTGCAGGAATGTCCTCTCGGCAATCCAAACCTCGATCCAATAACAACAGGCGTCCGGCGGTTGGTTCACTAATTTTTTTATTTTACTTTTTTTTTTAAGCCTCAGCTCACCTCAAACTAAAAATTACCAAAGGTGTTCCTCAAATTGCCACGGCTGTTAAATGATTTCCTTCTTTAGATTTGTTGGCTGAATCAAGCGGAGGCCCCGGGGGCAGAGAAAGGGGGGCCAAGAGAGGAGGGGGTTTTGTGTCGGATGAGAATGGGGATTAGTCTTGGTGTAAGCCGGGGCAACCAGAGGGTCACGGCTGACAAAGAGGCCCAGCAAACAACACCCCTGGTTCTATCAGCCTAATTCCCACTCGGCTCTGAACCTGAAAACAAGAGGGCAGCGAGGAAGCAGCTCCAGCCCAGTAAAGCTGCGTGCTGGGACGTCTTTAAGAGTAAACAATAAATTAGGCTGCTTGCGCTGCTCTGTAAATTATTAGAAAGTGGAAAAAAGTTGCCACTAAAACAAAAAAAACAAAAAAAAATCTCAAAGGAAAGAGAAATCTAACGCTGACAAAAACACATTTCTATGCTAAATCACAGGAGTTTGAATCCCCAGCTTCAGGTTTATTTATTATTACACACAGATACATCAACAGTTTGCTGTTTTTTTATTATTATTTCAAATCAAAGGGTAAGATTTTTAATTTACATCCCAGTGCAACATTTATTTGTTGTGATTTACAAAAACTGAGAACAAGAATTTTAGCTTCGCCTACTGGAAAAATGTCTTGTTAGCGTCTGCTCTGAATTTGGTATCAAACATCTTCAAATTAACATGACTATAGGATCTTTTCACTGGTCTTTCTACTCCTACGCCAAACTGTGCAACTTTGATCTTCAAATAAAATGCAAACTTTGCATCTAGTGGTAAAACTTAACTCCTTGCCCCTAAGTAGCAGTGCAGTCCTTTTTTCCCCCCAAATCAGGTAAGACGGCCTCCAGCATTGGGACTGGTTTAGTTTACCATATTAATATGACGGTTGTTAGAACGTCTGTGAATCATGCCTGCATATTTTTTTCCTTCCACTAAACTTTCCATTTAAATGCTTGGCCAGTCATCTTCTTTAGCAAAGATTTTCTTTGGCTTAACAGCTTTATATAGGGTGTAAACAACCCTGTCAGATAACGGTCAATACTTCTGTGAATGTTCTTTTTATCTAAATATCTTCTGTTATATTGTAATTTATTCATAAACTAAACTTGAGTTTATTAGCAGTAAGCCACTTGAAGAATAATTTCAAGAAAACCTTTAAACACTTGAAAAATATCAGTTATTTCTTAATAACTCTTCATGACAGAGCTTTATTTTCTGCATTTAAATTATGTTTAGATTATATTGTAATTACTGAGAAATCCCTAAACTAAAGTAATTTCAGAGCAAGTATTACGTTAGCTGCTATCCCAGTTACGTTTAAGGCTGAGGCTAAAAACAAAATTTAGTTTATAAAGAGGATGTAGGGTCAGAATATTAAGATCTGATGACAGAAAGATAGGGAAATACATTTACTTAAATTAAAAGATATGCAGTTTCAGCATCACATCTCATGATTTATCGATTTGGATCCACATTAATGAATTTCTAAAAATGGGGAAAGTAGAAAGTAGCACCAGGTTTATAAATTAGTAAATTCTAACTGGTCTGACTAAAGAGGATCACCTGCTCTACTTTTCTTTATACTTACATTATGTTTATACTTAATATTTATTTACTTTTCAAATTCATCAAAACATATAAACTGGGAAATTTAAACAACCTTGTAAATAAAAGAATTAAGACAGAATCTCAATTGGTAATCACATTCTTTAATATTCATTTATCCTCTCTCTATAGGATACTTGTTTCTGATATAAATAATTAACCCCTATATGTTAAGTTTTTTGTGTATTAAAAGGATAGAGTAAATATACAATATTTATTCCTCAGGCGGGACAAAATAAGTAGTTGATCATTTAATTGTCGCCCCTGAAAAAGATTGTTTATTTTGTGTGGTTCACCGTGATGAAGTCGGGCACTGAACATGGTGCCGGCTGTTTGATTACATATAACTAGATCTGATCCTTTAAAATGGTTGTAAGCAATCTTGGCTGAGTAAAACCAAGGTATAAAGAGACATCAGTAAAAGTTTCAGGTCAGGTCAGCCAGTCCAACATTTTACAGCCCATCTTAAAACCCTTGAATGTTTTCACATCTAAACCACAAACTTACGTTGATTTTGGCCGATTTACAAACACAAAATCAGACAGATTGGTGAAGTGGAAGATTAAATATATTATTGTTAAACCTTTTTTTGTAAATAAAAGTGCGTAACATGCAATCAGTCCTGTCAACAACTAAAGGACATTTTTACTCATCAATGTTTAAGTTTAGGTCAAAACTCTTAATCAGATTCATATTTGGACTTTGGCTCTTAACATATTAATATGCTTGGATTGAAAATACTCCGTTGTAGCTCCGGTTGTAGTTTTAGGAATCTTCTACTGCTCCAAAGTGAATCTACGACCCAGTCTGAAGTGTTTTATCTTCTTTTAGCTAAATCCATCTAGCAATAAACTCTCACCAGCTTCCCTGGCCAAGCTGAAGATAAAAAACACCTACAGCATGATGCTGCCACCACTTTGTTTGATATTGGGAGTGGGGTTTTCAAAATGCTTTTTTGCTTTGTACTGTAAAGTGTTCAGTTGCATCTTCTCCTCCAACTGGCAGTCAAGGTGAGACTACTGATGGCTTTCTCTTTGACACAAGACTAGATTTAAGGAGTGATTCACTAATGTTTTCCCTGAGCCTTCGATCTCTGCAACTCCTCCATTTACCATTAGCCTCTCTTGTCCGCCGCTTAGATTAATGTTCTCTTCAACCAGCATGTCAGTTTAGGTAGACCCGGGACTCATCTGCTGTGTTCCCTGGTCTTCATTAATGCCGTTTCCATTCGTTTAACATCTGGATTTATACTAACAGTACATTTCAAACGAATTTCGGAGTAAAGGGGGGTCAAATACAAACTCCAGACACTTCCTCGTTTTTTTTTTTCTGACATTGAGTTGGCCTATTGCATAGCATCTGAAGCAAACTACAAGAAAGTTTGTGACAAAAGAAAATGTAAGTTTTCTTAGAAGTTGGAAGAGTCCTGAATATGTTTGCAGACTGTTCATTTGATCAGGCTTATTTTAGGGTCCTAATTTGACGATTACATGATCTCATGGGATGATCTTCCCGCTCATGTTTCACTAAAAGGTCCCAATCTTCTTCTGAGAGGAATATTCACCACTGATGTATCTGGTTCCAGTACGAGCAGAGCTGAGCCCAGCAGAGCCTGGTTTTATCCTCTCCTAATGTTCTGCCTGGCACATGTTTGGACACAGCCGCTCTGGCACATCTCTCTCTCTCTCTCTCTCTCTCTCCCATAACCCAGTGCACCCCCCACGCCCACCATCCCGTGTGCTCCTGATGTCCTGAACGTGGATAATCGGCGTCAGTTTATCACGCCTCCGCATACTTCCCTGCCTCTTGTCCTATAAAAACCCTCACCTCTGTCGTTGGACCCGGTCCTGTCAGGGGAGATTACGGGGGACCGATTGCACAAGACCGAATGTGGCGAGAGGAGATTAGCCGGGGCGCCATAGAAAATAGCGACAGGGCCAACAGATTCCTCACGAGGGGGCCTTATCATGCAATTACACGTTGACACGTTTTAACCATTTTTCAGCCTTTTAATCCGAGGTTCTCCCTCCTCCCCTCTCCTCCCCTTTCTCTTCCCAAAAGCAGACCTATTGGTGCTGAGGGAGCCTCGCTGCTCTCCGTCTGGCTCTCTCCACCATCAGCCTCCGCTCGCTAAAAGTCTGCCTCATTCTCTCAGCTGAGTTATCAGAAACCGCTTTTATCTAAGACCATCTACAAAGAGGAGACACAGACGTGTTCATGAAGCTATTAACGCTAAATCTGATGTTTAAAAGAAACTACTAATGGGTTTTGATACAATATTGAGATTACTAAAGAAAAGCTCAAATTTAAACATCTACATTTTCATTTCTGGTTCCATTATTTTCCATTACGTTCTTAACACCATTTGAAATGTTTATTTCTGTTTCTACGATTAAGACACTCAACAGATCTTTGCTAACATTTTAAAATGCATTCAGATTATGTCAAATTATAATCATAAACTTGAGTCTGTATTACTTGGATTTCTGTCTGGACTTTGACTAGACCGTTCAATACTAAACAAACACGTTTTAATCTAAACCATCCAATTAAAGCTCTGGTTTTTGCTACTCTTTGCTCCATCCAAATTCCTATAAACTCTAGTCAACAACCATGTCCCTGTTGAAGAAAAGCATGGTGGTGGCAGCATGATGCTGCCACCACCATGTTTTTACATAGTCATTTATTCCACCTCATGGAAGGCAAAAAAAATATGAATTTAATCACATCTTACATGAGGGCCATATTGCTGAAATTCTGTTTGCTTCCTACAAAGCTTGTTGAAAACTTCAAGTGGTGTTCTTTATTGTTTCACAAGTAATTAATTTGGGGTCTGTTTGACCCGTAGTTGCCTTGCTGACTAATTCCTAGATGTGAACTGTGGATCTCTGCAGCTCCTCCAGGGATCCAATCAAAGTATTTTGATTAGTGTAGGTAAATTTTTTTGCAAGTAATATGTGTATCTGATATTTGTTTGTTTTTTCAAACACAACAGTTTTATTAATTATTATTTTATTTTTTTTAGAATTTTCACAAATCCAGAATGTTTAGCATTTAAATTATGTAATTCAGGGTCTGTAATGTTTTTTTTATGTTACACCCAAATAAAAAGAAATCCCCCAAGAGAAGTATTATTATAACTTTACTAAGGTTTGTAGAAGTTTTAATTTCATACATATACACACACCCATTCAAGGTCAACAAGACACATAATGCCTCTGCAGTGAAACCCCTTCTGCTGCAATATACCTACTGGCATATGCTTATGTAGTTTTCAACATAGTTGTGGAAGAGAGAAGCGCCTAATAAAAGAAGGAAATAATGATTTACAAGCTGGAATTTTTTATTTTCCATTTATTAAAAGCAAAAATGAATAAAAGAACAGTCTAGGGAAAGGTTTTCCCGTTGCATTAGACCAGAATGGAGAAGAGATAGTTAAGTGATTTTAACCCACATGGCCTTGGACAATTACTCCTTAGAAACATCTATCCTGTCCTCTAAACCATCCATCCGGTCCTCTGAAAGTTGAGCTGTTACAAATAGACAACATCACTGTCCAAGTTTACCAAAAAAACAGGGTTTTGCAAGCATTGGAGGGCAAAGCATTCTCCAGGGAGGTTGCAACAAGAAGGGACAAGTGATTTTCTTCATGCAAGTGCGACAAAAAGAGCCTTTTTCAGTACATCAGCTGAACCTTGCAGGGCCCTCAAACCCAGCTTCCTGAATGAATCAATAATAATAACAAATATGACATGTATTTAGCAACTATAAATATGAATAAACAATGATTTCCTGTTTGATTCCTCAAGGCTCCATTCTCGGACAGTTTTATCTAATACCTAAGCTTCTAAAATTGGTCAATGACATTGAACATTGGTCCACTACAAGCACAAGGTGAAAGAAAACATCCTTGAGGAGACCCAGTGGACCAGAGACAACGGACACTGTTCAATTTCCTCTCACACTATAAGACCACTCTGATTAAAAAAAAAATTATTTTCCAATTTATCAGAGAGGCTTTCTTTATTTTAAAATGAGTGTCTACATTGTTTTAAGTTTCAAAAGTGAATACACAAATGAAAGCTTGGCATGAGTACCTATGTTTCATTAAGAGGTGGATTAGGTTTAAACAATCATCCTCGACTGTAGTCCTGGTTTATAGGTAAGCTGAGGTGTTTTACTAGCTACCCAGAGGAATTTACCAGCACTAAAGTTAAGGATACCTGCCTGAAATCATTCAACTGCTTTTAGCATAATGACAAGTAATAAATGTTATTTTGTCTATTTTCAATATGTTAAACCCGTTTTCATTTCAGTTTAAACCAGTACCTAGATTGTCTTTTATCTTTTTTTTAAGTTATTTTCTTAATTTGTAACCTGTAGTTGTTTTGTTTTTGTTTTTTTTTGTAAATAACTCGAGAATGTAGATCCACATAAACTTGCTTTGAATGTTTCAGGTTGTTGCAAATCTGAAACCTGAAACCACAGATACTTAAAGCTGGGCATTTATTCCATTTATGATCAGTTATTCTTAACAAAATAAGTTAGAAACATTTATATTTAAAATCTCATGTTAAATGAGTCAATAGGAGGGATTTCAGTTGAGAAACCATTAGATAGGGAGCTGTCCAGGTGCTGAAATGAACATGGCTTACTCTTCCTCTGATTGTAGTGATTTTTACCTTCTTTTAAAGGTATTTCTACAAAATCTGTTTTTAGTATGAAGCACCCAGTGTAGGAGCAGGAAAGAATAGTGAAATAAAAAACGCAGAAATGGTTTATTAAGATGCCAACACGCCGGCGAGAAAGCTCTGCACAGGTCAGCTGAAAGCAAGAGAAGCTTCAGCATTTCTTCCTTTAAATCAATTATAGATGCGGGGGCAAAAGTGAAACCTTGTCAAGCCAATTACCTAAACACCATGGTACTTTTCCTGGAGGGATTGGGCACTCTGGAGAAGAAAAGAAAAAAAGCAGGTGACAGAGGAGGAAGGAATGGAAGAGAGCGGGAAATACTAACATGATTACAACTGTAGCTGAGGCTAAGGTAATCACCGCAGTTAAAAGGTCTCCTGCCAGCCCAGAGGCCAATGAACCGCTCTCTTCCTTTCACCTCTGCAGAGGGGGGCTCTGTCATTTGCAGATTGCAGGTGAGATCTGGTTCACAGCTCTCCAATCTCCTACCAGAATAGTGGCCAAAAACACTGGTCAATTAGTGCCATTCATCAAGAATAGGGCTGACGAAGAGTATTAAGCAGCAAATTGTTCACCTATTCAGACTTGAAAGTCCTAAAAGTCAAAGAGTGATTCTTTGAAACTTTTAGTAGAATTAAAAAAACATAAATTACAGTTTTCGGTCCACTTGAAGCTTAATGTTTTGTCTTGTTGCGGTTAATTAATGACGAATGACAAATATTTTAATGAAATTTTATTTGACAGGCTGATATAAAACTGAACATAAACCTGACACGTATAAATAATGTCAAAAATCACCTAATTAATTATCAGACTGTTGTGTGACTCAAAGACAAATAAGTACATCCAAGTTATAAAGGTGCTAGAGAAATCTGAAGCAGGTTTATTCAAAATGCAAAGGGTGTGGCACAGCTGCTAAACCACAGACACATGAGTATCCATCTAAAATGACTTGCAAAAACCATTAGATGTTCACCCCCATGACAGTAAATGTTAGAATGAAGCCATAAGAAACCATTTTAAAAGCCATAAAGTATGGCAAAAATGTGAAACAAGGTGCTCGGGTGAGATGATGACCAAACCGAAAATATCCAAGCAACAATCAAAAGGAAAAAGGAGGAAAACCAACACAAAACAGTGTTCATCCATCACATAGAATCCCAGCAAAATCCATTAAACTTTGTGGTTGGGGTGTCACAAAAACAAATTACTTGCTAATCAAAACTACGTTTCCTGGCCTTTGACCTCTGCAGTTTGAAAAAGAACGAGGAGCTGAAACAGATACAACAGACTTTGTTGTGTTTTAAAATTGTTTGAAGTCCTTTCAAAGCGTGCTATGATTAAGTAATTTTTCACCAAATGTGTTCCTTTGGTGATAGGATAATTACAGTTTGGCATTTTCCCAAATAGTATTGAAAAATGAGTGTCAACTTTTGTGTAAACAGCTGCAAAACCTCAGCTAGAAGTTCATGTAGTTGTTAAAACGTGTTGAAGTCTTTTGTGTAAAGTAAGCTGCACAGCAGGAAGCTATTAGTTGCACTTATTAATCTGACCGTGTTTATCTCTTTTTATCCATTTTTTAATGGGTCTGTTTTATTATAAAAACAATTTCAACTTTTTTGCACCTCATATTCCTAAATCAAAGGTGTAGATTCATCTAGAGTCAACATCTGGACCACACAGCTTCGGATGGGAGTTTAGAGCAATAAACTTTAACTCCAGTTCTTGAGCGCCTCTGTCCTGCAACGTTTTGATTAATCTGTGATCCATCATGTTAAATTAATTGTTTAATAACCAGGTCCTCGCATAACCTGATAAAATGTCAGACAGCTACTTCAGGGCTTTTGATTCAGGTGTTTTAGAGGAGAGACGATCAGACAAACCTAAATCAAATATTAGGATTCAAGGACTCAAAGCATGAACAACCAGTTTACAATGATGTCTTCTAATTTTCAAAGCTGACCAACTTATCTGACATTGTGGCACAGCATCAGTTTTATATATAAAAATACATTCAGCCGCTTTGCAGGTTGGGCTAAGGCCATGAACAATGTGTTGGTAATAATCAGAAACCAGAAAAGAAATCAGATATATCATACTATCAAATCTTCCTCAAATCACAGAGTTATAAAAAAAGGGCTTTTGTTATAAATTGATTAGGGGATACAATGATGTTGTAAGAGGAAAAGGAAAGTTTTAGACTGGCTTAACCAAAATCCAGCAGCTGAGTCTGGAAGGAAATCTTTTGTTCAGTAATAACTTAAAAAATTTAATGGATTTAAATGTGTCCACAGATACGCAACTGGCAAATAGCTAAATGTTTTACCATCGTTTATTGTTGATTCAGTTTTGTCTTTCACTGCTGCCTTGCAAAAAGAAAATCCCGGGCGTTCCTCATTGAGTTTGCATGTTTCAACGTGTGTTGGGTCCTCTTTGGGTACTCCAGCTTTCTCACATGGTCAAATTACTTGGATGAACAAATGCGGTTTAAGACGCATGAGTAAACATTTCAAAGCCACTGAAGATCAGGTTTAGGCGTAAAAGTATCCAAATCTAAAATTGGCCAACTGATTTTTCGTCCATGAAATGTGAAATATAATATATTGAAAAATATCTCATCCAAGTAGTGGCAAGTGATGGTGAACATGCTGTTGATCAGTTAATTCCACCAAAATTAAAGGAAAATCCCCCCAAAATAAAACGAACTGGGTTGAAAATGGATCTGTGGATGCTTGAATGTTGGACACCAGTCAAGGCTTGATGACCTGAGAACTGGTGTGACCTAAAACATCCAATGACCCTCAGAACATCACGTAAAGATCTGACTCAGCCCTTCCACACCGCGTGCTCACGTGGACGTGAGCATGCACAAGTATGGGAGCACACATTTGTGTAAAACAATATGCTAATCTCTGGCATGGAGTGGAGGGATTTGCTGTATAAAGGATAGAGAGAGAGGGAAGCATGCTTGTTAGTGATAGCCTGGCTGAAGTTTCCTACACACACCCACCTCCCTGATCCACTTATGTAGGCTTCCTCACGCATTTGTGTGTGTTTGTGTGTCTGTGAGAAAAAGAGGATGAGTGATCCGTCAGAATATACGTCGTCATCTATAAATGCTTTTTCCTGTTTGTGGTATTTGCGGATGCTGCATATTGAATATTGATATCCCAGTGTGTTTGCCGGTGCGTATGTGTGTGTAGGTGTGTGTGTGTGTAAGAACAGGGGGATGATCTGTGTTGGCAGCCGGTAGTTATGGACTCAGATTAAACATGGAGAGGGATTCAGACTGAGGGTATTTACAGATTCTCATTATAGCCTCAGTATCTGAGAGTACACACACTCATGCACACACACTCTAATCTTATCACCTTTTACTGCTTAATCTGTTTACTGTGATTAAACCACATGCGTACGCAACATAGATGTATTTTTTAATGCAATCGGATTTGTTTGCTAAACTTAAAGATGCATGTTCCGGTTAAAAACTATAATAATACAACAAATAGTGGCGGTGTGAGTTACTGCTGGTATGAAAAGTGTAAGCCACGTTACAATCACAAAATTTGTTGTACTCTTGGAGGGCTTTTTCGTGATAGTGAATAACTGTAAAGTTGATTGAAAATGTTGAAAGCGGGACTCAGCATCCCCTTTGTCCTCCATTACATCGTCATATCCCCTGGGGTATCAGAGAGACTCAGCTAATTTATCTTCTTACTTTTCAAAACCAGTTCTAGATCGTTCTGATTGGATAGAGAGCATCTGTGAACATCAACAGTCAAGTTTTTCTTTGGATTCTTAATTAGATTTAGGTTTGGACTTTAATTTTTCTCTGGTCATTACCGTCCCATCTAGTGGGATAGACAATTGGCTGCACTGTTGCCCAATTTCATTATTCTGATTTTTGTATTACTGTGTAAATACAATAAAGATTATATTCTATTCAATTTGATGATTTTAGTTAGTATTTATCCATAAACTGACATGATAGGACATTCCTGGCAAACTACTGTTTAGTCTGACTGCACTGACTCAGGTTTATGACTGGAGACACAGTCAAAACAAGACAATGTGACGTGCATGGGTACGTTTACTTTGTCGTAGTTCATTTCTGCATACAACATTTTACTCGTTTTTCTATTGGATCGGATGCTAAATCTGATCTGTTGGGTTTTGACCTTTATGTTGTCTTGGGTTCTCTTAATTCTACAATTTTATTTAGTAGTGTCAGTCATTTTGATTTGTTGGTTGTTATTTTGTTAAGCCAATGTAGTTTTCGCAAGGAATAATTTAGATTAAAAAGGACCCATTAGTGGTTGGTCGGTTGTATAGTTCATTTAAATAATTATAGACAATGCCATACAGAATTTGTGTCTTCAGTCAGAAGCTTTTGTCAGATTTGCTGTAAGGGTGAGAATTGTTCCACATCTGACAATCTGATTTGATTTAAATTTTAATTATAATCTCTGCTTCAATCTATACCCGTCAAATCCATCCTATAGATAAACACACTGCACTGAATAGAAAGGGAGCTTACCAGGAGGAGAGTGGAGCTGTTTTCAGCAACGACTTTTTTAAGAATCAGTAGATTCGTCAAAAACAACTGGAACTTTAGAATTTTTCTCTCTGTACTCACTAGTATTCTGTTTGTTTTAGTGCATTCTTGTATACTTTCTAGACCCGTTTGCGTCGGGACATAAAAAAGGGGCTTGAGCGAGACAGCCAGCGGATTTGTTTTATTTGTGTTTTTTTAAAAGCGATTGTGGGAGATTTAAAATATACATGATATACATACTGCTACAGTAGATCGTTCTTCTACAACAGGGCAATAAAGAACTTGAATAAATATTGTTACAACAACATTTAATTTTCCATTTGGTTCAGTAAAGTATTTTGAACTGAATTAGCTTCATCAAGCTCCAAGCGCAGTAACTCGGTCAAGCATGCGCCAAAACATATGTTAAGCTTGCATGAGTGAACACAATTACTGCTGTTTTTCATTGACAAAGTATATGTACTCACATCAGTTTCACTGCTTAAAAAAAATCTAATAACATTTATTGTTGGCCTTCCCCATTGCTTGTGAGCCTATCAAGTGGAAGGCTTTTATAATGAAGGCCTTCATAAAGAGGTCATGTGAATTCCAGCATTGAATCCTGCTCTGTGAGTGAAAATTTGAAATAGACCCTTTAAAGTGAAAGGTGGCACTTACCATCTGTGTTGTGTTACAAAACTAGGAGATGCATAACCAATGCACAGGACCAGGGACAGTGCAATAGATACTCTCCCCCACAGCTATGGCAGGCTGGATTATACCCTCGCCTCTAGGTTTTTGCAGACAAAGGTGACCTTTTGCCTATCTTATGAATGTAGAAAGATCCTTTTTAGAGGATTTCACTTTCTTATTTTTTTGATAAGGCTTTAAACTTCTGTCTTGTGGGCCTTTGTCATTAAGTCATCGATGAACCCTAAACTGCTTCACCTGCGATCCAACCCCGGATAAGCAGAGGATAATATATTTTATATAACATTATATGTGTTTATATGTAAGACAATGTTTTATTTAAATTATTTAGGCTCAAAAAAGCCTAACAATTTTTATAGCAATTACATGTGCAACACTATTTCGTAGCATCGCAGTCATACAGCAGCATCGTGCTGATTGTTTGCTATCATAACCGTGTTTGCTCTAAAAATAATAAGAGTTCTGACATGCTCACTTTCTACTGGTAAAAAAACTATTCATACTTTGTGCTGTTGAGGAGGTTTACCCTGCACAATGTGGATAATTCTCTTCTCTTCTGTCGTAAGCAGCGAGCAAAACCTATCAGGGTCAGACCTCGGCTGGGGTCTCTTTATTCAACAATAATGTTAAGCAGCCATGATTTTCTATGAAGTGTTGATCTTATTGGTAACCTATAAGCTTCCACACCCACAGAATCGACTCAGTAACAATGTAAAACCTAGCCTCAATTCCAACACAGGGTTTACCATATTAAAACCTGAATTCAACTGCTATAGTTTTCAACACAAACATAAAAATGCATTAAAGTTGTTTTTTTTATTTAAAACATGGAGCATGTTTTATAAAATAGGGGAAAAAAGTAGAAGGAAAAACCTAGACCATATCTTCCAACAGTTACAAAACTCAAAGATCATTTTACTTATATTAACATCTCTCTGCCTTATTTTTCAAGCATGTGGACACACAGATATTTAAAGAGTGGCAAAAGCAAATGAGGTGCAATTGCTGTGCTTGCAAACGACTGATGGTGTCATCTAGAACATGGTGCTGTGGAACGTATTTTCGGCTTCTCAGAAATGGAGGTCATGGCACTCATAAAACTCATACAGCAACAGTCTTTAGTCAGAAGTTTATAAAGATGTGCTGCAACACTTACTGCTGCCAGAGATTTTTTTTGCTCATAGCATTTAATTTAAGTGTTTGGTTAAATTTGCTTTAAATCCATCATAAAAAATATATATATTTGAAAAAAAATGTGGTTATTAATCGAAGATCAAAGCTAACAGGCCGGCTATAAGAACATAGTGGAAACTTTAAACAATGCACATCATGTTTACAAAAAGTTTTTCTTTTAAGTACACAACATGGTTGGTGGAGATGAGGAAAAGAACTGAGGGGGAGCGATGGTGAGGGATGAAGGAAGGATGAGAAAAAAAAAACAACAGAGGGAGGAAAAAGCAGTGCTGAAACACAACAGGAGCATCCATCCTTTAACCAGTGGGGAGTTATCGCCTAACCACAGAGCTTTTCCAAATGCTTTAAAAAGCACATTTGAAGATGTATTAGTGCATCCCTGGATCCACTTGCTGCCAATAGGGGGCTGCTTGCTGGGCTTTGTGCATGTCTGTGCGTTTTTTTATTTTTTTTATTTTGTGTAGCTCCCTTCAAATTCCCTTAGCGAGCGTTGCTAAGGTGCTTTAGGGATGGGATTAGCTGGAGGCTCATCACACATTCCACAGCAGAAAAAATCAAAACTATGTAAAGACCGAGAGGAGGAATTAAAAAGAAAACAAAAAGTAGAACGACAGCGACGAGATTAGAAGAGAAATCAAGTTAAAGAAATAAACAAATATAAATATATTAGGGGAGAAAAGTAAAACATTGTGAGTGTTTTTTTACGAATGTGAAGGTGAGGAACGAGATGAAACAATGCAAGATAAAACATAGTGTATCATAGTACATAGTGACAAACATACTATAATGCAATGCTTGTTTCACATCATTACAAAATGATTCAAACAAGCTACAACAGAAACTGGTAAACACAGATCTGTATTTGTCTTAGGGCCCCAAACTATTTAACTTCTTGATTTGAAGGGGAAACTTAATCAAACAAATCAAATTGATCAAAAATACTTTATTTATCCTAAAGGGAATAAAATGAAATAAATATAATAATAATAAATATTAATAAAACACAATCTATTGTTCCTATTAATTATTATTGTTCCTATTAACTGTTTATACTACTTTTTTCTGTAGTAAGTAGACCTGATTGTTTTTTCTTATAATTCCTCATAGACAAATGTTTGTTAACTCCTTGTTCAAATAACGGAGAAATTTCTCTTTTGTTATGAACAAAACGCAAGAAATTTCTGTTAAAATTAGGTTAGACTTGTCCGTTTTAAAACTGAAACAATAAGAGGGATAAGAATAAGTCAATTACTTAGAGAAAACAAACTAAATAGGGAATGAAAAAGCAGAGGAAGACACGGAAGTTTCGAATGAAAACGACAAAAAACAAGACTAGAAAAGACGACTGAAGGAGTCGTCTTGCTGACTGTTGCATCAGCCTGATAACCCAGGGCAGTATGTGGAGAATAATACGCGTAATAAAGCATGAAGGCAGCTGTAGGAATGCGGCCATGAAACCATCTCATCTCCTCAGCTGGAACATTTAAAATCTATCGGAGCAGCTGTCTGGCAGGTTTGGCATTCAAAATTTTAAGACGGAGGAGCAGACAGGAAAATAAATAATAATCCTGGGTTATAAATGGGCTGATCTGAACACACAGAACGAACCAACAGAACTGCTAAATGGTACCGGATGGGCCATTTTACTGCATGTGCTGCTTAAATATGAGCTATGTAGTTCTCTGAATATGCAACTATCTATCACTGTATTTTAAACTCTTAGACCAGTTTATGGTCAATACGCTGGGCCAACAAGGAAAGAAATAACAATTTACAAAACACAAACACCATGTTTACATAAAAAAGCTGGACAAAAATAACAGTTAAAAGAGTTATAAATGCAAAAATCACATTTCTATGCATATAATGCTAGAAAGTATGTAGAAAACATATTAAAATGGCCTTGTTATAATTTTGAAACCACCGCGTAGATCCTCAGGTTAGTTGAGAACAGTTGTTTATTCTGTCTCCAACAAAAAACATAATAAAACATAAAACATTTCATATCAAACTCATTTTAAGATCAGGTTAAAATAAAACTAATAAAAACAAAAAGAAGCTATATAGATCAACCTGGTTTAGTGTGCGACGGTTTTGAACCTCTGCCTCTCTTGGCAAAAACAGCTGTTTTAGAGCACTCTTCTTTACATTTATTTATTTATTTCAGTGGAAGGACTTAATCCACAACAGCCTATTATGGATCATCTTACAGCATCTTAGACAGACTTAGGTCTTCACTTTAAGTAGGCTATTGCAAAAACCTACTTGTGCTCTTCTGTGTTTCCTTTAAACAACTTAACTTTGCTCCTTTCCTTGATTCTTTTCATCATAGAAGCTAGATCTGAACCAGCCTTCTGTTTTAACTACAACTATAAGGAAGCACGCGTCCGCTGAGCTACTGCTACCAACATGTTTTTTTCTTTTGACGGTTTCAGAGTTTAGCCCTGTTAATTTCCTAGACTTTGCCTTTGGGTGAGCATTCACTTTGATTAACTCTTTGTGCCCATTTTACCTGATAGAAGTCTGACAATTGGCTGTTTATCTGTGTTTCTCTCCTATATGAGACTTTAAGCTCCAACTGACATTAATGTTTAGTTTTTGCCACATATTCTTCTATTCAAACGGAACCTTGTTCTGTTCCTGCTCTGACGTTTCTTGCTGAATTTAATTGCTTGGCTTGGAACCCAAAGCTTTAGACTTTGGTCCTCATCTTTTTCTTAAATTTTAAATTTTCAAGATTTGTTGCTTTTTGACACATTTTAGCCTACAGTTGTGTCATCAGACATGTCCTATTTAAGTGATTTCTTGTCTAACAATAAAAAACAAGTGTGTGTGATGAGTAAATCAAACAAAATATATTATTAACAATACTTAGAGTATATGACTTAGCGAGGGCTAAGTTGCCTAAATGACTTGAATAAACAGTGTTATTTGTGAACAACATTTGGAATTTACTTTGGTTTTATTCTTCTTAGATAAGTTAGGTTCATAGGGAAAACAGCTAAAGCATACACAAAAAAAAACATAATACGTGAAAATCTTCAGGGTGTTTGTTCCAAGAACTATGCTGTCTTCCAACAGTTTCCATCTATCGTAACAGCCATTACTCCGAACTCAGTTTGAAAAAAATAAATACTATATTAATCATGGCGCCGCCATTTACTTTGCACCAGAAGCCGAGCAGCTGTCACACACTAGCCGCTGCATAACAGCTTAATGTATATGTCAAGTCTCATGTTTTGCCTCCAAGACTCACATTTCAGTGCCTCTAGTGACCATCTGTGATATGAAAACCTTATAATCCAAAGAAAAGAACTGTGCGGAACCCCTTCAGTGCTGAGGATTCGTGGGAAAAGAGCGATTATTTTTAGTCCCCTTCAGTCCTGTTTACTTTTTATTCAATAAATACAACATTGGGGCCAAAATAATATAGAAAACATCTAGCAAAACTACAATAAAAACAAAATACTGAAAAAATAACCACTATCTTTGTCGTTAACCAATAAAAAATCCAATATGTCATACTTTATAAATAATTTATCCAATATTTAAAAGCAGCCACCGCTCTATAAATCGAGTGAACCCTTGAGTGCGTGTGAAGGCCTGTACCTTTGGCAGAGGTGTGGTCCATTACAGCTCCTGTTACCTGCATCTCCTCTGCAACATGAGCCTCCCCTGTTTGGACAAATTGACAAGAGAGAAACGGAGCTGACAGGCCACCAGATTTCCCTCTCTGTTTATCTACATCTTGCCCAGTTTGTATTAACACATCACTTTCTCTCCACCTGACTGCAATCATTTAGGGATGTTTAAACGTTGAAGGGTGCATTGTTTCTGTTTTGCATCGCTCGGCAGGTGTTTTTTCAAAGCCGGTGAGATTGCTAAACTTTACGTTCCGTCATTTCCCATCTCTCACTACATTTCAATTCGTCTTCCTCCATCCACCTATCCATCTAGTGTTTCCATGATCTCATTATGTACCTATGAAAAGAGGCAGGTAATGTAATCTGGCATAGCATGGTGTGCCATGGCATCTGTGTGTTGATTACCTGAACGAGAGTCAACAGAGTCTCCATTTCACCCACTTATCTTGTCTAGAAATGATCGTCACAATCATAAAAGTGCAGCCTCTCCGCATAAAAGGAGTGCGGCGCGTCGCAGAGGTTGTGAACGACAATAAATATGCATTTCTAAGAAAATCTACCAGCAAGCATCACAAATAATAATCATTAAGAAGCAGAAGATGGACTATAAATATTAGCTATTCCTTCACTAGCAAACACGAATACCTAACAGCAACAGGGGAGCATTCACAGTTAATTGGAAACAACAATCAATTGACACCTCAAATTTGATCTTTCACCTACAAAAACTGTGAGTTTTTTTTTCCTTTGTTAGAGCTTAGCTTCTAAAACAGGATTTTGTTTCAAGACATAGCAACGATCTTTTGCGAATTGTAATATTTTTGCTTGATTTAGAAGCCTGTAAGGGTTCCAATCGTGCATAATTAGCTGCAGTGGATTCGTGTCTGGACTCTTTCAAAACTACTAGTATTGTCCTGGTTGTATGTCCAGGTTAGTTGCCCTGTAGCCGGTTAAACTTTGGCCAAAACGTTCAAACATGTAACGTTCCTGACAAGTAACAGGCTCCGTTTGTCTTCCTATCGACACAATAGGTAACCACACCATCATACTGTCACTATTGTGTTTCATGGTGTGTTTCTTTGCTGAAGTTATATAACTTCTTATCGCACAGCAGGGGCATACAAAATCACACTCCTGAAACATTTGAATGAATAAAAACTTACTTCATTTTAAAAACTACCATACGTTTAGAAATATGAACATTGCTGCTTTGACATCATTAAAACAGACATTACGGCATTGGTCAGGAGATTTCTAAAAAGATTTTTCCTCGCCTGTGTTAAATGACACATTCTTCATATTTTGAAATGTCTGCAATAACTATGTTAGCTCCAAGTTAGGTTTATCTTTATCTATTTTACATTTATTACCGTTTCTTTTTACCAATGAAAAATCATTAATAAAAAAACACAATAAATGTGATCCTACAATATGAAAAATGCACACTGATTACATTTATTACCAGCCCCTTCTGGCTATTCTGACACAGTTTCCATTTCAAGGTAAGTATATTTATTTTAGTGTTGATCTCAGAAAGGTTCACTCCAGAGAACAATGCAAAACTGTCTTTTTAATTTGTAATTGCTATCCTTCAGTGCATAAGGAAAGAGTTCATCCTTTAAGGTTATTACTGATATATAATGAGACTGGTTTATTTATAAACATTAAAACAGTTAAAGTAGCATTGATTTGAGCTAATGAAGGTAAATAGTAAATGTCTTAGTCATTTTTATGAACAACAAACATGTTTTTTCTCTCTCCAGATGCTCAACTCACAGGAAGCTATGATATGATGAATAACATATTGAACCAAAGTAAACTCGCATCAGTAAAAAATAATCATAAAAACAAACAACAACAAAGAAAACGATCAATCATTTGCAGCTGAGGAGGAAAATAAGAGAAAATAAAAGGTGACGCAGGGAGGGAAGCTGATCGACTGCAGCTTTGACCTCCGCTCACACAAACACCCTCTGAATCTTTGCGGCCGGAGGATTTTACTGTATCAATCGCCCCCACCCCCGGCCCCTCTTAGCCCCCAAACCCACACGGCTGGGCAGCCAATAAGTTGCACCGAGGACTAAAAGCTCCCGTGGCGCAGGCGACAAAAGGACTCCTACAGTCCTGGAAGGAAAGTGCTCCCTTTCCTCTCACACTTTCTTCTCCCGTCACTGTAGGAAGACATTATGGAAGTCATTATTCCGGCCCTCCAAGTTGCCACTGAAGCTTCAGGGCTCTGACCTGGCCGTGCGTGTGTGCTGTGCGTGCGCATGTGTGTGTGAGTGTGTGCGTATTTATGGGCCCCGCGGGACGCCGTCCAGACCCACAGAGTGGAAGATGGGGAAGCATTAAGAGTCATTTTTTATTTATTTTTTCCCCACAGAGTTCTGACTTTTCCTCCCCATCGAGGAGCCACGGCACATGTTTTTGCATTTCCGCCGGATAAACTTTGATATGAGCAGAGCTATACATGCACGCACAGCTGGCATCGATTAAGTTAAAAAGAATGTGAGAATACAAAAATGGCATGTTTCAAAGACCTTTTAGTTCAAACGGGAATGTATATCAAAACGAAGGTGTTCTATTGTTATGATAATTAAGTATAAGGACAATAAATGTTGAGTATCCATTTGTTTTAGAACAGGAATTTACCTAAAATAAAAACAGTTTTCATCCAACACTCAGTAAATTAAATGTATAATCCGATGCAGGCTCCTAAAATTTTGACTTCAGGACATGAATTTAATCTTTTCTACTCTATGTGAGAATGATTGCACAAGAATACCAGAAATTATTCGTTTTATTCAAGATTTTAAAACAATTTTGTATTTTTGGTGGATTTTAAATATAAAGTGAGTCATAAAGGCGGAGATATAAAAATTGCATATTGACTAACAGTAAAAGCAATTTTTCCAGTTATCAATGCTGTTACTATTCCTTTACTAAATGCCTGAATTTTACAGTGGAGGAAATTATTATTTGATCCCTTGCTGATTTTGTAAGTTTGCCCACTGAAAAAGATATGAACAGTCTATAATTTTAAGGGTATTTTTATTTTAACAGTGACTGATTTAATATTAATAATAATATTTAAAAGAAAATCCAGAAAATTACATTGTATAAAATATATAAAGTAACTTGTATTTTCCAGAGTGAAATAAATATTTGATCCCTCTGGCAAACATTAAGAGTTCTGGCTCCTACAGACAAGTTAGACACTCATAACGAACTTGTTACGTTAATTGAAGAAAGATGTCTGAAATTTTCATCTGTATAAAAGACACCCGTCCACAGACTGAATTAATCAGTCAGACTCTAACCTCTCCAACATGGGGATGACCAAAGAGCTTTCTAAGGGTGTCGGGGACAAGATCATAGACCTGCACAAGGCTGCAATGGGCTATAAAACCATAAGTAAGATGCTGGTTGAGAAGGAGACAACTGTTGATGCAATTGTAAGAAAATGGAAGAAATACAAAATGACTGTCAATCAACTCTGATCTGGGGCTCCATGCAAAATATCACCTCGTGGGATATCCTTGATCATGAGGAAGGTGAGAAATCAGCCTAAAACTACACAAGGAGGACTTGTCAATGCCGTAATGGATTAAAATCCTGCAGCACTCGCAAGGTCCCCCTTCTCAAGAGGGCACATGTGCAGGCCCGTCTGAAGTCTGCCAATGAACACCTTGATGATTCAGAGAGTGATTGGAAGAAAGTGCTGTGGTCTGATGAAACAAAAAATGAGCTCTTTGCCATTAAGTCGACAAAATCTTAATGATTTAGAGATTATCTGCAAAGAGGAGTGGGCCAAAATACCTCCGAACATTTGAGCAAACCTCATCATCAACTACAAAAAACGTCTGACTACTGTGCTTGCTAATAAGGGTTTTGCCTCAAAGTATTAAGTCTTGTTTGCTAGAAGGATCAAATACTTGTTTTACCTTGCAAAATGCAAATAAAGCTAGATATTTTATACAATGTACTTTTCTGGATTTTCTTTTAGATATTCTACAGGGGTTGAACAATGAAACTGAAACACCTGTCAATTTAGTATGCAAGGTTTTGTGGTGGCCAATCATTATTAATTGCACCAGCAAGAGCAGAGTGTGAGGGTCCAATTAGCAGGGTGTACACAACATTATGGGTGACGTACCAGAGTTCAAAAGAGGACAAATTGTGATGTATCATGAGACACTGTATCCAGGGTAATGTCAGTATACCACCAAGAAGTACAAACCAAATCCAGCAGGATTTACTGTGGACGCAAGAATAAGCTGTCTGAAAGGGATGTCCGTGTGCTAACCCGGATTGTATCCAAATAACATAAAACCACAGCTGCCCAAATCACAGCAGAAGTAAAAATGCACCTCAACTCTCTTGTTTCCAGCAAAACTATGTGCAGCTCCAGAGGTTTAATATACACGGCCGGACTGCTACAGCCAAACCTTTGGTCACTCGTGCCAATACCAAACATGGTTTCAATGGTGCAAGGAGCACAAATCTTGGGCTGTGGACAATGTGAAACATGTGTTGTTCTCTGATGAGTTCACCTTTACCGTTTTCCCCACATCCAGGAGATATCATGGCATTGCCTTGGCCCAATACTTGTGCTGGATGGGAGCTTCACTGCAAAGGACTACCGAACCGTTCAGGAGGACCATGTGCATCCAATGGTTCAAACATCGCACCAATACACACAGGAAGACTGGTGAGAGATTGGTTTGATGAACATGACAGTGAAGTTGAACATCTCCCATGGCCTCCACAGCCACAAGATCTAAATATTATTGAGCCACTTTGGGCTGTTTAGGAGGAGTGAGTAAGGAAAGGTTTTCCTCCACCAGCATCATGTCGTGACCTGGTCACTAACCAGCAAGAAGAATGGCTTAAAATCTCTCTGACCACTGTGCAGGACTTGTATATGGAATTCCCAAGATTGAATTGACGCTGTATTGGCCGCAAAAGGAGGCCCTACTCCATACTAATAAATTATTGTGGTCAAAAACCAAATGCTAATGCTGAATCAGATAAGGGAAGGCCTTTAAATATATCAGAGACCTTTTTTAATTAATGCATTACACAAACACATGCATTATTAATGGGAAAGACTTTCTATTTCTTAATCACAAGACAACACCCACACCCAAACCCTCTGTATCTGCAGGGCTGTATTACACTGGAGATATATTTAATACATTATGCACAAAGTTTTTCTTTTGTAGAAATGCATTATTAGTTTTTTATTCTATATTCTGATTAGGTGATTAATTTGGGTAACTGTTAACACAAGATCGGTAAACACTCCCTGGAGCCAATTTGCGCACCGAAGGGAGCCTGCTTCTTCAAAACCATGGAACTAACCTGAAAACATGATTTGGGAATTTTCGGAGCATTTACATATTGTTGATTTAATTTTTGTTTTGCAAAGCATTTCCGATTTTCAAAGCACACATGTAAAATTGTTCATCAAGTGTAACCTAAAGAACTGCCTTGTGCACAGCACGCTGCTTCTAATCTCCTTTATATTTCAAGAGCGCTTGAAGTAGTGATGATTTGATTGAAATTTCATAGATTTGAGTCCTTTATGCATGTTCTACCTGTGCAGACGTGGATTTTCTCCCGGTACTCTAGTTCCCTTCCCCTGTCTAAAACAAGACCTTGAAAAAGCACTTTACACTAGTGCCACGTTCACGGATTGTTTCTACAAATCTAAAGACGTTCACACAATCTGAGGTTAACTGCTTTGCCCAGGAGCAAATTGAGCAAATCGACTTGTGGCAGGAGAAAGTTATTTAACCCAAGATTTACAAGTTCTCTAGTAGGAAGAGAGAATCTGGAAGGATGGACAAGTGCAGGCTATATTTTTAACTTCTTTACGTGCATTATCTTTTTCCAGTTTTTTCCAGTATTTTTTTCCTGTAGGACTATACACTTTTGGTGTATTGCATGCAATCAAGTGGCGTGAATACTTTTATAATTTGGTCTCCGTTTATTCACACAGAAAGTGTGAATAAGGTTTGCCTCCTCTTTATTTTTATTATTTTAAAGCATCAGATTTTATCATTATGTGGGATTCATATAGTTAAGATGAGCTCCTGAAACTAGATTTAGGGTTATTTTCCAACAACATCCACTCATTAACCATATCAAATTAATTAATCACCCTAAACTCTGCGGTTAACAACCTGGGTTAATTCTAGAGGGAGTAATTTACGAGGATCTTCTGTACGTACTGTATATCCCTGTTTTATTCATGAACTAATTGAGGTTAACTGAAACTCCACTTAACAGTCATCAATCCATCAACACTAAACAGCTGCCAGGGGAAATTAAATGAGTTTCCAATGGAGCTAATAAACAGAAACAAATGTAATGAAATACATTTTATATTTCAGTTTTGTTTTTGTTTTTTTTAGAAAAAAAAAGAAGGTATTTAGCTTTAAAAGTAGCTTTAAAAGCTTTAAAATCCCTCTCATCAGCAGCAGTGATCGTGATATTATTGCTGTATTTGTCATGTTAAAGATCATCAGAGGCTCCTTTCAGGCGCCAAACCTCTCTCGCATCGACATGATCACAAGCACCTTTCCCCCCTCATCATCAACGCAGAGCCTGTTGTCGTCAGGTCTGTGATTGTTCTGGACCTCTTGTATCTGTTGATTCGCGGTCTAGAGAAGGCCTTGTGCTTTTAGGGAAAGTGACTCATGGTTAGAAAGAAGAAGAAGGACTGAGGGAGCAGGGGAATCAGGACGGAGGCGGTAATAGGAGACGCCCAGCAGGAGGGCTGTTTACTGTCCCTGAAGGAGGAGAGAAGAGAGATTGTTGGCGGGGAGATGGAGGTTAGCTGGACAATGACAGGTAAAGAAGATGCAGGACGATGAATAGATGAAAGCCAATGTTCAGGAAAAAACTCAAAAAATAAGTGAAAAGGTTTCTTGCTTTACAGTATTTCAAAATCAAAGTAATTTTCTATGTCACATTAACACAAGATAATTTAATGCATCTTTATCATTTTGTACTAAAGCAACACTTAATACGTTCCACTTCATCCTCTACTCATTTACAATGCAATAAAAAAAACTTTTCCCACGTTATGAATTCCTCTTTCTTTTTGCCTTTTGACCAAAGTTTAAAACAAAAACTTCAGTTTTCAGATTTTCAAAAAATTAGCCATCCAAATTTTCAGAGCACCTACTAAGGCTTGTCGATCAATTCATTATTTTAGGAGCATCACACCTTGGGGACACATTTCCCACCATTTCTGATCTATTTAAAAATAGGTTTCTTTATTAATTTGCTTGCTAAAGCTACTTTACTAGCTAAGCTACAGCAGCTAAAATACAAAGAAAAAACGATGGTAGATGCCAAACATCCGTGCATAAACTGAAGAGGGCAAGTGCTTCACAATTTATTATCATGGAAACATTGTACAGAAAACTCTGTTCTCTAACCACCAGACGCACCAACGTCTTTATAAACCAGATCATAAGGATAGTGAACACTAGAAATATGCACCACTATGCTGCCATTAAGCCAGGAATCTGCCCAAGAAAGAAAACTTGGTGTCAAACCCCCACGCACATGTCTGACACATTACATATTTAAAATTATTTTATATGTCTAATACATGTGAGGAAATTAACAATAAAACCGGCTTTGTCTTTCATAGATTTACTCTTAACCTACAGTTTAACCCAAAATACAAGTTATCATAAATAGACAAGGGCAAATACAGACAAACAGCAGTGATGTGTTATGAAAAAAAGGAATGATCAATTAATAAATTAAAACACAGTTTATGGAAATTATCCAGGAGGAAATGGAACTTATAACTTACAACTTAGAACTATAAAGTCAACAATCTGTTCCCATTAACATTCGAAATGGATCAGTAAACCCACTTCAACAACTTAAGCCAGATTTTCTGTTGAAATAGAAAAGCTACAATATTGTCTTTCCCATCGGCATCGCCAGACCCCATTTACTGAAGCAGGCGCCCCAGTAAAAATGAGCTGTGCCCCAGTGAAATTGCTACTAGTAATTTTCAGCAACAATATTTATCATGCATCAATTCAGATAATTCAGATGGGATAAAACGCATATTTCTACTCAAGAGTAGCAAGTGTTTGAGTTCTGGTGACAGTCACACCAGTCATTTTTATTATTTTTCAAACCAAATGATCTTATACTAACTGGACATTATTGGACGCCTCCTGTAGATGGATATCAGGAAATTCTTCACACAGAGCAGAGACAGCGAAGCAGTACAAATAGATGAGAGAGAGGGAGGTATGGTCTGGTGATCAATTAGGTATTTAAGATAGCCAGCTAAATTAGTAACGTTACACCGCCATGTTGAAAAATTTTCATGTTTGTTGAAATAAATATGCTCAATCAATATTAATAGACATAACGTTGGTAAGAATATAATAAAACTCTGCAGACATCAGACAACGGTGTGTGTGCGAGAGTGTGGATCTGTATGATGGTACGTTCACACCGAAAGTGTCTGGAGCATCAAGTGCGTCCAGTTTACATGCAAAGTTGATGCAAACGCACGTCTTGGAGCTTCGAAAAGACTTGCGGCACGTTATGCGAGAACACAGCGTTCGGAGTATTTTGAGCTTCAGAGACTCTCGCCTCCGATGCTCCAAACGCTCGAGTTGGGAGAATTTAAGTTTTTCAGCTGGACGCTTGAGCTTCGACCAATCAGAGAACGCCTTCTATGTGACGTAGTGACAAACCCTCCAACCGGACGGAAGATTCGGAAGTCATAATGGCGGATGGATTTATTGTCGCCGTCTTCACTAATTCAAGTGAACAGAAACCAGCACCGATTTCGAAAGTTTCGTCAGCACAGCTGCTGAAGTAAGTAGAGAAAATCACAGAACTCCGAACGCTGCACTGAAGCCTGACATCCAACATGGTCCAGAAGCATACCACGTGACGTGATGGAGCCAGGCAGGAATATGAATCCTAACGATATTAATAGTTGCAAAGAAAACAGAAACTTGTTTTTGGATTAATTTACAGACTTTATAACTCCTGTTCAGTGCTTTACTGCATTTGTTTGTGGGGAAAAAAACGAAACATATATACATTGTTTAAAAAAATTAAAAAACAATCTGCAAAAAATTATGGGGTGGCTATGAAATATGTTGGCATGGGGGTCTTAACGTCAATGAACTGTCTTATGACTGATAATGCTCTTTTTCCTCACTGTGGACAAATTTAGGTTAGATTTAAGGGCACACTTTTTATCAAACAAGTTTCTTTTTTGAGACATTCAAAAGTGGGATTACTGCTGTGCTTCAGATTATTGTTCTGCCATCTCTAAAGATACAAACTGATGGTAAGACATTCTGTCAGATTTTCTTCTACAGATCAGATCTAACACTGCTGTTTTACTGCAATGTCTGATTTTCTTTTTCTGTAAAACTGTTTTAGTTTACCCTCAGAGGAAATGTGGTGCACTCTGTCCAAAGATATTCTCTGTAAAGACCTTGGGGATCACAAACAATAACAGCTGTGGTTTTGAGCTTGGATCTCTCTGATCGGGGCCATTTCTTACTGAATCGTGAACTCTGACCTCGGCTGAAGCAAGTAAGGTCTGCAGAGCTTCAGACAATATTGTGTTTTCTTGTGCTGCCTAACTCAAGACTCGTTGATTCTTCCCACTTCTTCACCAAGATGTGTGAAGTCTAATGTAAGCTGCTCTTTGACTATGACTAAAGCATGCGGTGGTGAATTCACACAGCCGATTCAGTCATTATAAATTCAGGAACAACAACTTACCAACTTGGAGAGGATTGAACCGCTCTCAATGAATGGGACATTCCTGCATCTGCAAATAATCCACATAACCACACATGATGACATTTGTGTCCAATTTAACAGCAGCTTATTTTTAAAAATGAATAAAGCTTAAATCTCAGCATAGCTTTACATATACTCAAATACTAAAATATGTGCAACCTTTATGTTACATAGGGACCCATGTATTCAGTAAATTTCATGCCATTTAGATGCTTAACAGTGGACTTTAGGGGGATCATGGCTACTCTAAATTGATAAAATCTTTAAACACATTAAACCCCCTCTCAATGTATCTTCATTGGAAATAGTCTAAAGACTATCATAGACGCTAACAACTACAGTCTTTATCCTCTTCTCTAGGTTTAGCCACCCAGAGATAAGGAACATGAATATTGCTCCTGCAGCTGCTGCTTTGCAAATGTTAGCCAGTGGCGTGTCAACAAGTATTTCGCCTTTGTATTTCAACTTCTCAGGCAGCAGCATTTTCTTCTAAGTGTTTTAGATACGATCTATGAGGAACTCTGCATAGAAAAGATTTGGAGTTAAGAAAAAAAAAAAACGAATAGGTAAATCTTGGAATACTGAACCACGAAGAAGAGATTATCCGTTTGTTATGATCTGTTTGGTGATGACAAAAAACAGGATTTAGAGCGGAGGCGTACTGATTCAGATCACAACTCAGAGTTATTGATATAATTAAAACCAAACTCAAACTACTGAAAAGTCAAGACTGCACATCATTTTAATGCTTCTAAAATCACAATTTTATGTAAACGATCAGATGTCATTTCCATTGTGGCTTTGAGTTTGTCCGACATTATGTTTTGCACCTCAACCCCAAACAAACACAACCCTGATGCTCCCAGGACAAAATGACAAAAGAGAGCTTCTGACTGAAACGCTCACTGAAGACACACTCAAGCAGTAAGATCAACTGCTAACGGATAACATCCCCCTCCCTTGTACTCCGACCTCACCTGTCACACTGACACACCCACTAAAGGTCTCACCTGTCGAG
>JAVLVB010000746.1:2785595-2803546 GCA_032876305.1 Orestias chungarensis | reverse complement strand
GTGTGTGTGTGTGTGTGTGTGTGTGTGTGTGTGTGTGTGTGTGTGTGTGTGTGTGTGTGTGTGTGTGTGTGTGTGTGTGTGTGTGTGTGTGTGTGTGTGTGTGTGTGTGTGTTGAGTCTCTGCTAAGCTCTGGCTTCAAGCTGCTCAGGTTAACTGGAAGTCGATGGGCTGAAAAAACACAAACTGTGTTTGTGGTCGAGACCTTGTGGTCTAAAGATGGAGACCATGAGAACAAACGAATACAGTATATAAAACACATCCAGATGTGTATTCTTCTTACAGGCAGCTGATAACCATCAAATAGGGATAGGGGTTAGAATATAAAGTATAGAAAACAGAAAATAAAAATTTGTTTATATCATCAAACCAATTACCTAGTGTAGAAATCTGACAGTGAAAGAAAAAAATCTAACGTTTCTCTTCTCCTCCTTCTCACTTAGGAATGACCTTCGTAAGCAAGAACATTCAACAATAGTCAGGTCTAACATTTAATCAATTCCTCGACTGACAGACAGACACACAGTACGGCTGGGTGATATGGATTTAGAATGCTTTGACGGTATCTTAAGAAGGATAAAAGCAATAATAACAAACAGATACTGCTCTTCAGGAACAAAGTAATTTGAAGCAGGCATTTTAAGGACATGAACTACATAAAGACGTGTGATTTCTATCAGAAAATGCACACAGTAACTGGATTTCAGTTATCAGCTAAAACTGTAAAATTTATATCATTATTATATCAATTTTATTATTATATATATATTATGTATAGATTATATTATTATTATATCAATATAATATCATTATTATCGTCTCTGTCGTGACTGAGTCTGATGGTCTGAGGAGACAAAAGCTCTTTTGACAGAGCTGGTACAAAAGTAAATGTTTTGTATCCCAGAGACGGTTTTGGCTGCTGCAAGTCCCCCGCACTGTAAGTCTGCCAAATGTCACCTGCTCTGCATTGTGCTCAGAAATCCACAGCGATGAAATATATTATTTGCCTCATACTTACACAAACTGCTCTACTTGCATCGATTCTGACGTATTGTTTTGCTTTAACTCTTTATATTACCTAATAAAGATAAGATTAGATATAGATTATCTAATATTATATAACTAATATTATATAAGTCAATTTTTGCTCTTCAATTTAACTTTTCATAAGTTACATATAAAATATAAAAGAATATATATCAAATATTCAGGAAAAAAACACAATCTTCCCGATTTTAAGAGTTTTCTAAACCAAACAAACAATGGAGTGTTTACAAATATTTCTCCAAACATTTGATTTTTCTACACAGTTTTAATGACCATGCTTGGTGTAGATCATATTTTTTGCAACTTTTCAAAACCTTCCTTCAAATCTTTTAGACAATTGGCTAAAAATGGAGCCATAATCTACCTGAAGACAGGTTAAAGGATGAGTCTTGACCTCACCTTACAACCTGAGCACACTCGCAGGGCGTGGGGCCGTATTAATGTCTTGAGTTAAACAAGGTAATTATTCAGCTTTATTGTTCCCATAATACATCATCCATCAGAGTCTGACTGTGTGTTTGTGGCTCTTTGACAGTGAAGCTGACTGAACGCTGAATCAAAGAGGCGACTTTCAACTCCTATCAAATATCTGCCCAGAAAGGAGAGGAAGAGGGAAAGGTAATGGATCAGGGAGGTTTCCTAGTCCCGGCAGCTGCGGCTCAGGAAGAATATCCAAAAACGGTAACATCAGTGCTTCTATCCTGTCGATATGTCCCAAGGACATTTGCTCTTTAGCAAGGCAATCAGCCGTCTGATTCCTGTGCATAGCAAAAAAGAGCTAAACTAGTGTTCACAATTATTGGAACTCCTGGAGAACATTCAAAAGAGGACGATCTTTGTTGTTTCAAGTGAAGCACTCTAAGTTTAGTTTCCAGTATTTATTTAACAGAAGAAAGCTATTAAACGAACACTGGATGGATGATTGTCTTTCAGCTGGCAACCAGTTATTTTACCCTTTTACAATAAGTAGCTTCAAATTTCATGACCAATTATGTGTAAAGACACATCCTATGGTCACAGAACAGATGTTTATCGAGCGACGACAATATGAAGCAGGTTAACAAAACCACTAAAATTTGGTTTAGCTCGACGGCGAAACACAAAACTAGATGGCAAGGTCCTGAATGATCGAGATCAGCAGCTGCTGAAACATTTTGTGATATCAAATCAAAGGAAAAAAAACAGTAGAGCTCAGGGTGATGTCTAATAGAGGAAGTAAGAGCATTTCCACAAGATGACAGTGAAAGAAACTCAAGGGAATGGAAAGAAAACCAGTAATCAGGGACACCAGCAAGAGAACAGAGCCCCGAATCTGCATTGGAGTATAACGATTGGAGTCCAGATCGACCGTCTTCCAAACATTTTTTTTAGAATAAAAATGAGTTAAAAAAAAAATTCCAATCAGGTTTCAAATTGAGACATAGACATTATTAACGACAATGTCTTTAGACAGTAAGCACCCTGCGGTTCTGGTTCTAATGGGCCTTACAGCAGCTTTTGACATGGTGGAGCATACTTTTCTCCTTACTCGTTTAAAAACACCATGTTGGCACTTCACATAAGTGGCATACTTCCTATCTGCCATGATCAATAATTTATCCTCTTCTGTGTGGAGTGCCACAAGGCTCCATATTTGGTCCCCTTTCATTTTCCTTTTATATGCTGCCATTAGGGGAAGTTATATCTGCACACAAAGTGTCCTTCAAACCAGATGTAACTTAAGCGGTTTTATCTTTTGTAGACTGCATAAAAGCTTGTAAACTGTAGCTCGGTGAAAAGTTTTTTGTTTGTTTTTTAATCATCAAAAGCCTGAATGTATTTTATTTCACAACATTTCCATCACAGAGATCTGTATGCTTTCGTTTTTAGTTAAATAAACCAGTCGAACTTTTGGATAAAATTAGTTTAGTAGTTTAAATTTAACAAACAAACTTGACACAGTAGTTAAATCCAGCTAGTATTATCTGCATTTGCTGACTTAAAGATATAAGAGAGGATCTTCAGCTCATTCTCATTTTCGCAACACTGCGCATGGGCCACCTCATCTTCATTAATAACCCGATATCGGGAGCGCTCACGTCCTCAGCACATGCAGTCTGTTTACATCTGAGGGACCACATCCTCTGGCACCGCATCGGTTTTTCTCTTGTGAGCTTCCATTTTCGCTGCCGTACGGGGAGAAACTCTCTTCAATGGTGAATGATGCGTCTTGTATGTCCCGTTTTACTTCCTAAACAACAATCCACGCATGCGCGAGTTCAAACGTGAGCGCGTGTTGTACAGGTCGGGTGGGTGGGGACATTAGTTATATACGTCATTGCGTACATTTTATTTCCGCAATGACAGCCAGTTATTTTTCACCACTGGTCGTTTTTGATTGGCTGTCATTTTCTATGGGATTTTCTACTGAAAAGATCCTCTCCTAAACATTTAAGTTCAATCTTTTTTAAATACCACTTATTTAGAGAAGGAAGTTAAGGCATTCATTATTACTAGACTGGAATACTGTTGATTTTGGTGCCTTTCAGTCTTCTCTAAGGCAACTTCAACCTGTTCTGCATATCAGCCCTGTTTTACACTCTTTGAGTTTTCTTACTGTCAACTGTCATTAGATGTCCTAAGATCTATGCTGAAACACTCGGTTGACCAGTGCTTCTCAATGTCAGCACAACGACTCTGGAACAATCTGCCTCTGGCTCTTCACTTCACCTCCAACCAAGGTATCTTTAAGTCTGAGCTCAAGACTAAGGCTTTTGATACCACGTTGTAGAGCGGCATTTTCTCATTAGTTTTTAGTTTTTAGCATTTTGTTTCCCTTGTAATGTAATACTTCCCCTAAACTCACCTTAGTTGATTGTTGTTGAGCGCTTTATAAATCAATAAAAATAAAGAAATTGGACTCTCCCAGCGATAAACCAAGATCTTGGAGGAGTAAAGCAAATGAGGTGGGTTAGCAGTGGTTGTTGACGACTGATGGTTTCATCCATGACATCCTAATGTACTATATCTTCTCCACTCCTGGGAAACAGAGCTATTATCAAGTCAAAAACTGTCATACAGCAACGGTCTTCAGTCAGAGGCCGCATGATTCATTGCAAGACTAACTGCCATTGCTGTAGCTCCTTTCCCACAGCATGAATCTTCACAACCGTTGGTCGGATGATATGCGTTACACTATTTAATTTTTCATTAGGATAAAAAAAGTATTTTTGAATTTCATTTTAAATTCATTTCATTTCATTCCTTAAGCTGTGTTCAGATATTAGTTAAAGACAAACAAAATCAGACTTATATTCCTCTGCAAAAGACACAATTCACTGAATTGGGGTGCATTAGATTCTAAGCTTATATTACATGGAATAAATAACTGCTTTAATAGTTTCAATAAAGAAAGTTTACAGGAAATATGTGGATTCCAACCATTCGCCCGAGAACTAAACACAGTCTGTGTTAAAAGTTCTGTTTGTCGAGCCTTGAAAACTCCACGAAGGTTAGAAAACTTCAGCGAGCTGCACATCTTCCCAGGCATGTCCCTGTGATGGCAGCTCCACCTTGAGAGTAGCAGCTCTCAGAGTTGTACAAGGTTGGAGGAAGAGAAATACAGGCCTGGAGAGGCAGAAAGCAGAAAAAACACGAGGTGAGGAAGAAAGAGGCGCATGAATGCCAGCACAACTGAATACAGTTCTCCAAGGCTGCTCAGATTGGATTAATTCAGCTGTGACTGAGGACTGTGATGAGTGGTAAACATGCTGGATAATGTGTGTGAGGACGGGCTTCGGCTCCGTGTGTGAATGCAGGAAATTGAATTCACTAAGTGAGGTCTTTTGTCTTCCAGTGAATCCAGTTCAGAGGAAGGACGGGCTGAATTATGAATCTTCTGTCCAATCTAATTGATGTGCAAGGTTAGAGACTATCGGAGAATGAAATGTCAGCACAAAAAGCCAGACAAATAGTCTCTAAAAGAATGATTATAAGATCTTATACTCTCGGCGGCCTTGCTCCTTCACCTTATTTCTTTTTCCAATTCTCGGTCCTGGACCATTCAAGACGAGGACCTGAAGACATTTCAGCAGCATTGTTCCTCTTCTTCAACTATTATCCAATAGTTCAACTTCAACTACTTCCTACATATTTGAGATTACACCTCAACATATTTATGGATAAAAAATATTTACCTATTGTAAAATATTTTAAAAAAACGCAAAATAAAACAAAAGTTTAGATTTAGATTATTCGGTCCTTGCTTAAATACGATGGTATAGGTTTATTTTGCGAAGTGGTTAAATCAATTTTAGGCTGCACCATTAACTTTTTGTTATCCTAGCACAGATGTGGGCAACTTATTAAAAGTCTACCTCTAATGTTCACACATTGTATGAATCTTGGTTATTTTGAAAACAAAGGGATTAAAGTAAACTCCACTTCCCACACGTCCCAAATGCTGAAAGCAGGTAAACAGAATAAATGGACAGATTCAGAAATCAAAGACCAGGAACCTGAAGACGAAATGAGGAGAGATACAAAATCCAACCTGCTTGAGGTCCAGACTTTTTCCTCTCTGGCATTTAATCAAGGTGGATAATTGGCAAAACATTTCAACTTAAACTTTTAATTCATTCCTTTTATTTTTCTCTTTTTTTTCATCATCCCCGCCGTTTTATCTCTAGTTGTTTTTAAAGGTGCACTATAAATAAAGTCTGGGTTGAGTTGAGTCCAAATGGAGGTTTTCACTGTGAGTGTGAACAGTAGCTTCTATCAACTGGTGTTGATGTTTCATCGAGTTCCAAGTGCTGCCATCTAGAGAATTTTTAGAAGTATGTGAATTAGAGGTATTATGATGCATTAAATTATAGAATTAACTGGAATCATTAGGATTAGACATACAAAATGTGCAAAACATTAATAGCATCATAAATGCTTATATGATGGATTCTCACTGCCTGGTTTAAATGTTGGAGTTAGAATGGCGGATGGAGTGTATGGAGCATCATAATGAGAGAAGACAAAGAAGTTTATCACAAATGTTCTTGTTGCAATCGTGATCGATAACAACAGAAGTGCTGTTTTCCTAATACTAAGAAGAACTGACATAAAAATCCAATAATCCAAAGAAACCATGTGGACTCGGCCCAAAGTTTGAAAAGGAGCGACGCTGAATTTCCCTGCTCTCCTGCTGTGTGTCTGAGCAGAGACAGAGGACAGGCGATATTTATTGACAATGGCTGCTGCGCTCGATAAGGAGAGGCATAAAAATCAATCAGCACAAAGGTCTGCAGGAAAAAGGTGGAGTGAATAAAAGAGGAGCAAATGTGAGAAAATGAAATCGGGAAGTGGCTGGGGTCAGGAGTGGAGACGGGCGGAAACTGAGGAGAATAATGAAGGAACGTTAAAAAAACAGAAATCGGGAACAAACTGGTTCTGAAAGCATCTGTGATTTTAGAGGAAACGTGATGAGTTGGTCGCAGAAAATGTTCTGTTTTTTTTGTTTTTTTTAATGCCTCTGGCGGTTGGATCATACTCAGCATTGAAGAGGGGGATGCGTGCTAATCAGATTAGCTTGTTTCTGCAGTCGTACGTGGAGACAGTGAGCAGTGTCCCATATTTAGCCCCCGCCGATGTGAAACAAGCTTTAACCTCTCATCTGAATGTGATTCCGGGCGTAAAAATACATCACAACAGCTGAAAGCAGCTGGATAATAAGTGGGGTTTTGGTTTGGGTGCAACTGGATGGCGCTCCTTTAATTTTTTGTCTATTAAATATTTCCAAAAAGCTAAAATTGTTTTAGTAAAGTTAATAACCAGCCTTCTTTCAGCCAGCTGACCCGCAGGGCAGGAACAAATGGCTGTACTACTATCCAAACATCCCAACACAGTATAAAGATGTATTTACAAATCAATAACTGTACAAATCTTTTCTGAGCTTTTTTCACAATCTTGCACAATTTTCTCTCTCACACTGTTTGCACTGTTTTATATTTGGTTTTTAATCTCACTGAAGGTGTGTGTACTGACAATAAAGATAATATTCGGTTCTCTATCTTGATACAGACAACCAGTTAAGCCTCGTCAAAGAAGTTTTTGTTAGAGGAAAGCATAGTTTCAATATGTTATGCTTTGTAAATTAAAACTTTAACCATGAGAAATGTGACAAAATTATAGAAGGAATTCACATAAAAATGTATTTAACATTTGAAATTAAAATAAAACAAAAAGGCCTGGTTAGCTGAGGATGAAGCACAGAGAAAACTGTTTTAATAAAATAATAATAAATATGATCCAAGAGGAAACATCTTCAGCTGAAACTACATAACAGCTTGTTCATTTCCCGGAAATGTATATTCATATCAAAAGTTAAAATAAAACTATTGAAAACCGACTGAGAAACTGTATTAGCTGTGCTTAATACATTTATTGTACTTAAGATAATGATCTGGATTCCATACAAACAGAGTAATGCATTTTTATATTAAAGTTTCTATTTAACTTTTTTTGTTTCCTTTAATATTTCCCTTTTTTAGATTTTCATCAGCTGTCAAAACTAAAAGTAATAAACACTCTCTGTCTGATGAGTACACTTTTAGTTTTAACTTATTTGTTGCCAAGGACTCTAAAAGCCCTTTGCAAAATCCCATCACTTTTTATGATCTCATGTGCAGGGGCTGATGTAGGATTCCAGGAGATCCGGGGCTTAGCCCTGAGGGTGCATATACCGATTTTGTTTGTTCCGTCTTGTTTTAGACTTCTTTGTTAGGGACTAGCTCAGCCATTTAAATTGCTAGAACTAGCTTTTGTTAAATGTTGCTGCTTTCCTGCACATGCTTCCACTCGCTGGTAAATTCCAGTACTGAAAATTTTACTCAGGTCAGCTAAAAAGCGAAATCTGGGGCTCTTGAGGAAACATCCGGGGTTGTAGCCAAAGTAGCCACCACCTAGAATGCCTCACATACACTGTTACAAGAGTTACTATCATACATGCGGTGCAATTTTAAAAAGTGCAATAATTATGGTTTACACATTCTTGTATATATTTTTAATTTCTACTGTACAGTGCTTTTAATTTAGCCTTTTTTATTATATATTCTGTTTTGCACTATTCGCTGCACAGTTTTGTTAAAAACAGCTGCTAAAAAACATTTTGTTGTTCCTTGGGAACGACGACAAATAAATAATTCTGACTATGATTCTTATTCCTGGATCTGCCGCTGCTCATGAAACAACACAACTTTAGAAACGTAACCCTAAACCTAAAGCAAAATATGGTTGGGTTCAAGTAAAGATCTTTGGATCCAAGCAACAATTTTTAGCAACACAAGCTGCGTAGATAACTTTGATTTGTAGTTGTTCAGTTGTTCATTACCCTAAAATTAAGGCATTCATATTTTTTGTATTTTTATTTTCAGAAAACACGATTAAACATGTAAACAACGATTCACTGCTGATTTGTTTTTTTAATATTAACATTATGAATATGTTTACATTAAACAAAACTAAACCCCAGAAAAGTAAATGCCTGTAGAAAATTTTGAGTTTCTTTAATGAAATAAACAGGAAGGGCTTGAAACAGGAGCTGCCTTTTGAAATTAGACCATTTTTGTTTTGTTTGTTTTTTATTTATGAATTTGCATTTTACTTATTTGTATCCTAATTATAATTACTGATCTTATTGTTAACGTATTACTTAATTTATTTCAAGAAATTAAATTAATTTAAGAGTTAAAGTTTAAAGTGATATGTAATTAACTTTGATCTAAAGCAGCCATTTATTTTTTAAGGCTACGGTTTTTGATGGCAAATTTTGATTTTGATTAGATTTTTTTTAAATCCAGAATAGAGACAAAATATTTGTTTACCATGTATTTTTGTTTTTAAAATCATAGTAAGACAGGCCACAAAACTTCCCATTCATTAAACAACGCCGAATAAAAGTCACTGGACATCTTTCTTTATGTAACTGGAAAGCACTCAACTAAAGTTACGTTGGGTGAAGATGAGAAATACTCACACATTCACTTTTATAATGTTACAGGTTGTAAAGAACCATTAGTAGCTAACTGGTTAATAAATCAAACACACCCTTAACACTATGCTGACAAACTTGTCATTCACTTACTTAATAAACTTTATATCGGGACACACAAGAAAAAAAATATATAGTTTTCCTAGACTAGTCAATAATAATATCACATAAAACCTTCACTCAAATGATAGCAGACCATTTTTCTGGGGATTTGATTTCCAGTCAAATCAAAACATTATCTCTCCATGATGACAACTGTGTGATTTGTCAGGAAGGTGTAGGGGGTTTGGCCAATAGGCACAAGATAATATATTTATGTTAAATACAAAACACCTGTTGCTGCACTGCTGCTCCCATGATGCTTAGCGGGTCCCATATGCTCCAGTGAGGAGTTAAGTTTTATCAATCATGAGAAAACTTTTTTTGGGGGGTGTTTTTTTGCAAATTACATGCTTTTTTAAACACGACAATCTATCTGCTAAACAAAAGCTAACAATGAATTAGCAAAAGGGATCCAAAACAAACTATGCCGCTGACAACATAAAACCAAACACGTTTCTGTAACAAACCCTGCATGATCATCAGCTTCTGTGTGTTTGCAGCAACATTAAAACAAAACAGCCTTGAAATGAACCAATCAACCAGAGCAGCCACTGACTTCAAACTTCCCAAAGCAGCATTAATATAAAAATACTTTTTTATATATATATATATATATAAATATATATATACATATATATGACTTACATTTGATGTTCACTGATGCAAACTTGACAAACTTCCTCTCACTCTTTCTTCAGGAAACTGCTTCCAGTTAAAAATAACAAAATTCAACTACAACCTAATTAGTTTTGTTTAAAAAAATGCGTAATATTTTGTTCACCAAAGTATTTAAATAACTTCAAGGTTTCTTAACATCATTAGCGTCTCACAAGTGTTTCCGTGTAAAACGTTTGGATTTTAATTATAGCAAACTCTCCACCTGGCGATTTTTTTTTCCCGCAAGGTTGCAGTTCCCATCTTGGCCACATCAGTCGGATATAACGAGGGACCCGTTACAGCCCAGAGGGGCGCTGTTCCCCATTTGTCAAACAAAACAACAACAAAAATGTATTTAAATAAAATTGACCTAAAACAACTTATATCACCAACTTATATTAACTGAACTAAATGAACTTTATTAATTTTACTGTGCATATTACTAGATAATTTGGATAGTTAAAAATTATTTTATTTTTAGTATTTGAGCTTAATTACATTTATACCCGAGCATGAATTCATATAGCCTATACTGTATCCATGTTACTTTTAAACACAAACTTATACGTACGTTTTAGACTTTTATGTGATAGCAAAATACAAAGTTTACACATGAATATTCTTTAATTGTTGTTACCGTAGACAGTGTTATCGTACCTAAAGATGAACTCCCATCCCAGTCTTCTGGAGAAAAACATCCCCCAGCATGATGCTGCCACCACCATTTTATTAGGCAAATATTAGCCAAACAAGGCATTTTGAGTGAATGTACTAAATGGTACAGATGTATTATTTGTCTCTACATTTTGTTTGGACTAAAAGATGAAACGCAAATGTATTTGTATAGCACAAGAGTGCCCAATTGTTTTCGGCCAGGAGTGTGTGTGTGCATGTGTATAAATATGTAAATAGTTATAGTATAGAAACAGTGTAGTGGTTCTTTATTAAAGCTTGTTTTGCATTTGACTTCTTCTGCATTTTACATATTTTACAATAAATTGTTTGGTCATTTTTTTTTGCACAACTATTATTATGTCATGTAATCTGATTTCAACTAGAAACTGTTTCAATTAAATTAATATTTTAATCAGTGAATTATAAATGAAAGTTCTCAGACTACAAGCACAATCAACTAAATTTGCATGACAGCAAAATTATAATAATTATGTTTTCTACAAAAGTTAAGCCTTCATCCCAGGTCTTCGATCAAAGCATATACAGCAACATATTTTCGTTTTTATAATAGGTATTTTACTTCTGTTAAGGTTTTTGTACGTTATAAAACACTGCATACATACTCCCATGTTATGTAAGCAAATTTGGTCAGTAGTTATAAGCATTCAATGATGTGTTTGCAATCTCGTTTCCCTCCAAATTTTATAATTATGAATTCCCCTGATGCCTAAAGATGCTTGGAGAAAGTGAGAACTAAGTGAAGTAATCAGTAATCAGTTCGGTACAAAAAGCTAGCCTCCTCCTCCCAGTGCCAGGTCTCCCTCTAAGGTAGGAAGTGATTTCCTTTTTCAAACAGAGATCTACTTTTTTTTATCTGGTTTATTTTTCTATTTGGTTCATATTAAGGTCAGTTATGGCTATTGCTAATCATGCAGATTGGTGTGTGTGTGTGTGTGTGTGTGTGTGTGTGTGTGTGTGTGTGTGTGTGTGTGTGTGTGTGTGTGTGTGTGTGTGTGTGTGTGTGTGTGTGTGTGTTTGAGAGAGGGCGGGTTTGTGATGTGATGTCTAAATGTTGTATGACAACAACAAAACGTGTTGTGAGGGTCGTTTCTGCAGGCTGGAAATGAGCTGTGGGGGTTTGCGATGTTGACACTGGACTGGTAGATCTCTGGAGGTTGGCTACTTGACAAGTAGCTCTTGGGACAAAAAAGTTTGGGCACCCCTGGTATAGCACAATTCATGTTAAAAACAATCAAAAGTCATTATATAAATGTTTTAGTTTTTTTTTTTTTTAAGAATGTAGGCCAAACACTTTCAGCTGTTACCTTTTTCTAACTGATTTGTAATGATGCATCTATGATTTTACCTGATTTTCTTCTAAAGTGCCTTGAGACGACGTCTGTTGTAAATTGTAAACAGTTTCCAGTTGGATGTAGTCGCAGCCTGTCTCGTTTATTCAAGAACACCTTTCCAGATTTTCAAGTCATCATCGTGAAAGTCGCCTCAGCTTGTTTGGTTCTGACTCTGGGAACCCAGCAGGAGACCAGAACCTGAGCTTGTCGGAGTCAGCTGTTATTCGTTTGACTAACATGTCAGACGATGAAGATATGTTTACACAAACAGAGCTGTTTGACTGTCTATTCTCTAAACACCAGGAATCCAGTGCTGAGATTAATATAGATGTACTTCTTGGTTCTGGTAGGAACAGCAGCGCTGTGGATGTTCTGCGGCTTTCTATCAGCTCAATCGTTACAGAAGGTCGTAACAGTTGAAGATGTTTATGCATACAGTATTCCTCGTAAAACGTTCAGAAACCAAACATACCCTCAAATACTACCTGTCAACACTACACAAATTGACATTGTGGTCAAACGAAGAAGATGTTGCTCCTGGATTAGCTGCTTTAAATTGCACCTAGATGTTTCAGCTTCTTAAGTTTTATATTTTATAATCAAAATATTTTGCAGATACAAATTTCCTCCAGGTATAAATCTTAGATGCGTTCTAACGAAAAATCAGAGCATACCAAACCACTGACCAAAAAGTTCAGTTCTGTTCAGCCTAAACTGTGGATCTCCACAGCTCCTCCAGAGTAACCAGTACTTTAAATACATTAAATCAGGGCATTTTTAAGCCAATAAAAATTGGCTTAAATACCAACTTAATATAAAAGTGTTTCCTGCACGCAAGCTCAGCCTATATTTACATTAAAAGGGTATATTATTTAAAAAATATAATTTAGTATGTTTGTTCCTGTTTTAACCCATGTGAAATCTCCTAAAGCTCAAATTCAGCAATGACCTAGAGAATAAAATGCGTCTGCATGGGCTATAGTTTGTTTGTGCTTCTGCCAACCAGAGGACTGAGATTGTTCTGTGTTGCCTTTGTGTTTTGCTTGATTCTATTGTGTCGGGACGTTGACGAGTGTGACAAAAACATGACAAGACGAGAGGACAAATGGAATTAGGTTTCTGCACAATTTCCCTCATTTATAGTTCGAACAGCGACAGAAGGTGATGGAGAAAGTAGGGACGGATGATGAGATTTAAAAATAATAATATGAATCTGATTTCAATTTATTTTAGTCCAACGACGGGTTAAAGGGTTTAAGCCGTACTTGCGTATGTTTGTCCACGTTCGCTCTGAAAGATCCACTCAGAGAAAGTCCCTTTGTTGTAGGCACAGGAGTGGTCCCAAAAAATAACAGAGGCCTAAACAATCAGCAGCAAATAACAGCAATTTCACAGCTAATTCATAGATTTCACGTGTGGATGCTCCCATTGCCACCCTCCATTTAGTGCTGTGAAAAGAGACAAGTGTGACATTATAACCACAGGATCAAACTGTGGGTGGCGGGTGAAGGTCAGGGTCTAATGATTTAAGTCTGGTTTGAGCGCCAGAACCGCGAGCCATCCACAGAAGTAGTCGACTGTGGTAAGTTTGGAGGGACGGGTGCATCATTGGAGTCGATTTGGTGCCACTATTGCTACCGACACAGGTAACCAATTTGCTTTTTAAAAGTAAGCTTTTAAAACGCAACCTGATCTTTCAAGAACAGTTCAGCAAAGTCGGCTAGCAGTGTTAGTCTGGAAAATGTAAATTAAAGTAATTTCCAAAGCTTTGGACATCCAGAGAAACCACAGGGAACTGTTATCCACAAGAATGGATAGAAAAGCTGCGTTGACCTGCCAAAGAGTTGCCAGACCTCCAAAGTTTTTCCACTATAGCAACTCATCCAGGAGGTCGCAGAAGAACCAAGAATAACGTCGGAAGATCTGCAGACCCAAACTGGTTCAGTTAAGGTTAAAGATCATGATTTGACATTGGGACAGAGACTGGGAAGGAATGGCCTCCATGGTGGAGGTAGAAGAACGAAACCATTGATGAACATCCAGAGGGAAACTCAAAAACTGTCAATGCTAGACAACCCTGCAATGTGATGTAACCAAAAACGATCCTGTAAAGCATAGTTTGACTAAATTTCTACACATGCTTTGAGCGTTTAAACTTACTTGTCGATCTGAAGCATTTAAATGTGACCAAAAAAAAAAAGCGTTTTTATTAAGAAAAAATAATTTTCTTAATAAATCAGTGGCTTACAACCTCTAAGCCTTTAATAAAGCTTCAGCCTCTAGAGGTAATGCTACATAAGGTCATAGCCAGATGCAAAATAAACATTAAAGCAAAAATAAACAAAAAACGACAAAGAGTAAGCTCACGTTTGAAATATAAATGGTTTGTATGAATTTGTTCAATTGAGTTTATTATGGAGGACTTGACTAACACTCTGAAACCTATTGGAAACTTTATTCCATGCTCATTTATAAAGGCTTTTTTAAAATCCAAAATACTTGTTAATTTCTTATAAATTCCTAGAAGTAGGACGATTGTGTTACTTTTAGACAGCTTTCCTTTTTTCCCAGTCATTGCCGCCCTTTGTGCTACTTTAAGTCAGCTGCTTAGTTTAACTTTCAACAAAAAAAAGAGCATGTAATCATAATCCTGGAAAAACTCAACATTTTTTTCTTCTTTTTTTCGCTTTAATCCTCATTTCACAGTCGAACGGGACTTTCTCTGAGATCCTGGCAGTTTAAACGGGATTACGAACTATTGAAATCTGGTATTTTTAAACAATCACCTGTTGCTGGAGATGCTCTCTGCACATTGCATCTTACATGTCCCTGCCAGTCCTGCATCTAATTGTGTGAATCGTCTAAGCATAGTTCATGGGGAACACACACACACACACCAACGGGCCTCCAAGCAATCCGTCCCCGAGGATCTCAAGGTGAATCTAAAGAGGGGACGAAGAGCTTGGAAAGAACTTGGTTACACCTCAAATCACACAACCCACACGTTCATATGTTCTAGAGCATTTTTCTTAAGTGATGCAGCCTAAAAAACAAACTGCAAGGCAGAGACACACTGCATTATTTAGATTTCTAGTTTAAAGTGGTTTCAGGATTTGGGAAAAAACAGGCTCTCCTTTTGCCAAACAACTGAGTGAGTCACTGCTCTTTAACTTTTGATGAAACCCCTTGGTAAAAGAAATTTAGAAATAAAAAAAATGCACAAGACGGATAAAAACACACACTGCCAGGTTTTTTTTTGCCATCTACTTTCCTTCTGTGCATTTGTATCTGTTCACCCCCCAGATTTCACCTCTTGACAGTCTTGGCCTAAATATTTCTCCATCCCTTGTCAGAGGCACTTGCAGGTCTCATCTGCTGCCAGCTGTGGAGGAGAAGACGTGGAGATCAGCGCAGATGGGATGTGAAAAGGATGACGGGGAAACCAAACGATCCAAATCCCTCATCCTAATCTTGTTGACGTCCTCGGATGGTGCAGACAGCAGCCCTCAAGCAAATTTATAGAGGAAAAAAAAACAAATCTGTAAAATAAATTTTCTTATTACCCCCTTAAACCATTTGGATGTTATAGTTCAAGAAAAACGTGCTTTAAAGTTGCAGAAACACACACGTAGTTCAGAACCACCTTTAGGCTGTATATTAAAAATTTCAGGTTTTCTTGCAGCTTCAAACATTAAACTGTAAAACACTCTGCTGCCCCCTTGTGGCTTTTGAATAAACTGCACCAACAAGAATAATTTTTTTTAACTCAACTTCCATCCATTTTCTTGCCGCTTATCCGAAGTTGGGTTGAAGGGGCATCAGCCCGAGCAGGGAAACCCAGACTTCCCTCTCCCCGGCCACATCCACCAGCTCCTCCGGGAGGATCCCGAGGCGCTCCCAGGAGAGCCGGGACACATAGTCCTTCCAGTGCATCCTGGGTCTACCCGGGGTCTCCTCCCGTTGGGGCATGCCCGGAATACTTCACCAGGGAGGCGTCCAGAGGGCATCCTGACCAGGTGCCCGATCCACTTCAGCTGGCTCCTCTCAATGCGTATGAGCAGCAGTTCTACTTTGAGCCTCTCCCGAATGACCTAGCTTCTCACCCTTTCTCTAAGGGAGACCCTGGAGAGGAAACTCATTTCCGGCCGCTTGTATCCGCGATCTCGTTCTTTCGGTCATGACCCACACCTCATGACCATAGGTGAGGGTGGGAACTTGCCACCGAGGAGCTTTTTGACTACACCGGTGACCTCGGCCTCGGTGATTGGAGAGCCCCCACCCGGCCCCTCAGTCTCTGCTTCCTCATTGGAAGGCATGTCTGTGGGATTGAGAAGGTCTTCGAAGTATTCCTGCCACCGCCCCACAACATCCTGAGTCAAGGTCAGCATCCCCCCCCATCTCCACCAAACACAGTGTTAGTGGAGCACTGCTTCCCCCCCTTGAGACGCCGGACGGTGGACCAGAACCTCTTCAAAGCCGTCCGGTAGTCTCTCTCCATGGCCTCTCAGAACTTCTCCCACGCTTGAGTTTTTGCTTCCGCAACCGCCGAAGCCGCATCCCGCTTTACCTGCCATCTGCCTCCAGAGACCCACAGGCCAAAAAAGGCCCGATAGAACTCCTTCTTCAGCTTGACGGCATCCCTCCCTGCTGGTGTCCACCAACAAGTTCTGGGATTACCGCCCCGGCAGGCACCAACGACCTTGCGGCCAAAACTCCGGTCAGCCACCTCAACAATGGAAGCGCAGAACAGAGCCCATTCAGACTTAATATCCCACGCCTCCCCGGAGACGTGGTTGAGCTCTCTCGGACGTGGGAGTTGAAACTCTTTCAGACAGGGGACTTGGCCAGGCGCTCCCAGCAGACCCCAACTACACGTTTGGGCCTGCCTGACCTTACCGGAAGCCTCCCCCAGCATCTGAGCCAACTCACCACCAGGTGGTGATCAGTTGAGAACTCTGCCCCTCTCTTCACCAGAGTGTCCAAGACGTGCGACCGCAAGTCCGACGACACGACAACAAAGTTGATCATCGAGCCGTGGCCTAGATTGTCCCCACGCCAGGTGAGCATATGGACACTCTTATAACCTGAACATGGTGTTCGTTATGGAGAATCCGCGACGAGCGCAGAAGTCCAATAACAAACGACCATTCAGGTTCAGATCAGGGGGGCCGTTCCTCCCGATCACGCCCCTCCAGGCCACACTGTCGCAGCACGTGAGCGTTGAAGTCCCCCAGCAGAACAAGAAACTCACCGGTAGGGGCATTATCTAATACCCCATCCAGTGTCTCTAAAAAGGGTGGGTACTCTGAACTACTGTTAGGTGCATAAGCACAAACAACAGTCAGGACCCGTCCCCCAACCCGAAGGCGAAGTGAGGCTACCCTTTCATTCACCTGGATAAACCCCAACATACTGGCACAGAGCCGAGCGGCAAAGAGTATGCCCACTCCTGCCCGGCGCCTCTCACCGTGAGCAACTCCAGAGTGGAAGAGGATCCAGCACTTCTTGAGGATACTGGTTCTAGAAACCAGGCTGTGAGTAGAGGTGAGTCCGATTATATCCAGTCGGAACCACTCAACCTCACGAACAAGCTCAGGTTCCTTCCCCGCCAGAGTAGTGAAGTTCCATGTCCTTAGGGCTAGCTTCTGAAGCCGAGGATGGTATGGTGAGTATATATATACATATATATATATATATGTATATACGTATATATATATATATGTATATACATATGTATATATATGTATATACGTATATATATATATATGTATATACATATGTATATATATGTATATACGTGTATATATATATATATATATGTATATACATATGTATATACATATATATACATATATATATACGCATATATATATATATACGCACACATATAAATATACATATGTATACACATAAATATATATATACATACATACATATATATATATACATACACACATATATATATACACATATATACACATATATATATACATATATATGCACATATATATATACATATATATGCACATATATATATACATATAAATATATATATACACATATGTATACATATATATACATATATATATACACATATATATATA
>JAVLVB010000746.1:2775311-2785495 GCA_032876305.1 Orestias chungarensis | reverse complement strand
ATATATATATATATATATATATATATATATTTATATAGACACACATATATATATATATATATACACATATATAATATATTTAATTTTTACACAGAAACTGGCATACTTCATATTCTATATCTACAGGGTTTTCTTTAGAAAGTGATTCTTAAAAATAAAAATAAATACTAATTCGGAGGTCATTGAAAAATGCCAACTAGACAATTTTCAAGCAATAAGTCAACAGGATTTTAGTTAAAAAGACAACTGGAAACTGCAAAAGAGTCTGGGTGTTTAAAATATGCAGTAAAATTTAGTGGAAGGTAAAAGTTTAGGCTAACTGGATACATTCACTTAACCTGTTAGAAGAGAAGAGAGGCACAAAGAGTTCATAAAGAGCCCCAACGTGGATTTATGCAGTAAATAAAGGCAGAAACGCTACAATTCCTACTAAGATCTCTACACCTGAATTAGAAATGACACTAGGACTACAGAGAAATGGACTTGACAGTTAATTCACTAATTAGCTCAGTTGTTTTTGCACCTTTTTTCCACCTCAGATTTTCCTTCCACTAAACATTTCATTAAACACTTTGACATTGGTTAGTATGCGCATAACATAAAATTAGGTATCATGAATATTCCTAAGTAGTTAAATCCAATATTCTGAATGTAAACTAAATTAGGCTGTAGCAATATTCATTATATATAACATAAAAACTTTAATTATGTTATGTGTCAGAAGTTACTACTGGACATAACTGTTGAGATATCAACTTAAGAGAAAGTCTGATTTACTGATGCATAAAGGTGAGAAGTAAAAATGAAATACACAGAAAACATACCCGCCCACCACCACATACATCCACTTGTGGCTTTTATTTTGAGCAAATCGTTTTGCCGTTAAAAGTTAAAGAAAAGTTGACAAAAAAAAATCCACAACAAAATCTTGATAAGAGTCTTTAAAAACTGTATATAAAAAAAAAAGTAGCGTCACTACAGGAATACATTAACATTTTCTTCAACGGAAGGCGAGTGTACAGCAGTCAGAAGAAACTATCAGTTGTGAGACGTACACATTTGTTTTTTTGTTTTTTTACAATAACGCGCCGTGAAACTGAAACATCAGCACGACCTAAAAATCCATGATTGATGGCTTTGAAAGCTCCCACAGCAATTTCTCGCCGCTTACATGATGCTGATCAGTGCAGGGTTGCGTCTAGATGTCAGCCGACACCACAGAAACAGGCTGGTTACATCCAAAGCTATCGATACAGCTTTATACACACTGTGAACAACACGACTAGATAAATAAGACACATTAAATATTGTCTCCGAACAGTAAAACATATCCAGTATTTCATGGTAGAGAACAATCTGAGGCAATTTGCCATTTTAAGCTGCGAGTATTCGGTTTGATTAAGTAAATGTAAGCTTTTAGTGGCTTGCAATTTAACAGGAAATAAACTGACATGCATAGGATGATGAGCTCATTCCTGTTTTTCTCAGCTCACCTTGAAAAAGAGGTGTTAAAAAGCCTTGGATTGTAACGGATCTTTTATTGCAACAACCTAATCTCACACTGAAAAAAACAGGTTGAAAACTTTTAGTTTTATATTCATCTGTGATATAAAATAAAATAAAATAAATTTTTTCGAGAAACGTCATCGGCACTCTTGGCATTTCCCACAAACACAATTAAATTAATCATTTTTGCAGCTTCCTGTATTTAAATTGAAAAGGCAAGAGAAGCAGATGTATATTGATGCCTAATTAGGAAACAAGCACGGGAAAACTACACACCTAAGCGAGTCTTTTCCGTTTTCCTATCACAAACCTCGCTAAACTCCGCTAGAACAAAGTGGTTTAGTCAGAACACACTCCAGCTTATTCAAGCATGAAATAGCAAAATCCTCTTAATGCTAAACAACAAGCAAAGGCGGAGGACAGATGATGATGTTGAACTCTTTCTTTTCCGAAAGGCACAAAGAATTTTGTGAGATTATGCAACTGCAATAAAAGATGGATTAACTGCACAGCTTTTTTACCCAATTTAATCAATATACTGTACATGTTGGTTGATATTTATTGCATTTCTCTGAAATACAGAGAAAAAATACACTAAAATTATAATAATACAGATTTGTGTCTCATTTTTCATTCGGTGGAAAGGAGATTTTCCAAATAAGGTTTCAAAATTACATGTTTGGCTTTTGCTGTTGGGGTATGGATTTCATTTTGATTCTCAGCAGTCATACATTATTAGTGAAAGTAACACAGATCTGAGAGACAAGCATACAAATACTTACACAAAAAAAAAAGATACCAAGTTGTCATGTGATGTTTTGGTGGAGGTCGTAGTTCATTTGTTCACTGAATCAACTTTTCGACACATTTCTCCTTGGTTGCATTCATACTTTGTCGAGCTTTAGTTCCATCGGAACGCGCGCAAACACTAACAAATGCACCATAAAGCATTTAAACAATCATCCATCTCATAAACTAGCACAAGGCACCTAACATAAAGCAGCTAAAAGTGTCTCTACTGCAGCAGCAGCAGCAGCAAGGCTTTGGTTCATCAACGTCCTGACGGCGTTCCTGCTCGGCCTCACGATGGATGGATGGATGGAGAGATGATTTGATGGAGGAATGGCAAAGGAGGTTCGAGGAGGGGACAGCGGCGGGTGAAGATGACGACGTCAAGATTGACGGAGGAAGCGGCGGCAGAGGCGGGAAACCATTCCACATCATTTCACCAGTAGGAAAGGAGAGAAAAAAAGAGAGAGAGAGACGGCTACAAAGACATAAAGAGGAGAACTGTGACATGGTTCTGCTGTTCTAAAACATAAGACATCAACTATAGCAGGGTTTAAATCTATTCGTCTGTTAAAGACTTAAGGATTTGTTGTTTTTTTTTAAATCTTCTGACATTTTACATTTACGAATATGATGTTTTAATACCGATTTCCTGGATATTCACAAACCTTTTTTAGAAGAAAGCAGAACAGCAACAGCTAATGGCACCATTATAAAGCCTGTCACTCAACATGGCTGTAGCTGTATTGCCAAAAAAATCATGTTAATATGTCCAACAGATGGGAGGCGACTTCTTAGCGAAACAATAAAAGGGACCTAGCAGCACTTCTGCTACAAAAGTCAATTATGAACTGGATGTTTTAATCTCCAACAGGTTAAAAAGGTCAGGCTAGCTAGGTCAGGGAGTTAACAGCAGGACCACAGACATGGTATGGAACATAAAACCAGAAACCTGCCTTCAAAGAAAGCAAGTATACTTTTATACTTACAATAAAATACAGATTAGGGGTGTTTTGGGAAGATTTCCAATTATGAATTTCCAATTATGAATGAGGAAACGAAAGGAGCAGTCTAATTAAAACTGTTTGGCAACTCTAAAAAGAAACCGCGCCAAAAATGCGTTAAAGCATTTAAAGTACAACTAAAACAAGGGGATGTTCAGCTTGATTCAGTGTATCAACTAAAAACTAAATGTTCAGAATTAACAGAAGTTGGAATAATTTTCAGATTTTCTTTTAATTAAACATTGTTCTAATTTTATTTTGGTCTTTTGTGTTACATGCAACGCTCCTATGGGGTTTCTACTAATGGTCAAGGCTTTCATATGGTTTGAATGTTAATCATTTCTCTCTTTAAATAAACACGACAAGTCTCGGAGCAATTAAGGTGCGAAAGTATTTCCTGGTGGTGTTGCCTTTAGGTCCGAGTTATTATGATTTAGGTTATAATCCTGGAGATGACATAAAGGCGTACCTACTGAAAGAAGGCAACATTCAGTGAAGGCATCAAGACGGGGACACTTAGAATCTCTTTGCCATAAAATAATGACATAAAATCTGGATTTTTTTTTCCATCTTTAAAGTGCTTTGAAAAACAACTAAGGCAACACTGACCCATTTCTACTAGAGGTGCACCAATCATCGTCCAGAGTTGTGAATCGTCTACCTTTCCTTTGATCAAGTTCCAAGAACTCCTGTTTTCATAATACAAAACTGAAAACTCTCTTCAATTTCAGTCGGTAAACACACCAACCAACATGTGTTTAGATTCTCATTATAAAATTACCTGCAGCAAATTATTTTTTTCTGTAGTGTTCTACAGTATTTAGAATGAAAAGATTGGAATTGGCAGGACTAAAATCGGCCTGATTGGTGCATCTCTAATTTCTAACAGCTAGATAACGACTAGATAACAACTGATGCAAGGAAAGCTTGAAACTGGACTCAAAGTCGGTTATTGTTGGGGTTTTTTTTACAAACTTTTATAAACAAGAACCGACTGAGCTCCTGGCATTTAGGTCTTCCTTGTCGGCTACACGCCTCCTTACAATTCTGCAGGATCTCCTACGGAGAGTTTCTGGATAACATGTTTGCACACAGCCAACAGCAGTTATTCCTGAAGAGAGGCGGCAGAGAGGAGAGAAAGAGAGAGAGATGAAGGAGCCTGAGACGAGGAAATGACACGACTTAACGCCATTATAAGAACAAAAGAACTAACAAATAAAAGGTGGACTTCAGCTGCCACGGGTGTTGGTGATGGTGTTAAAGGGCCAGTGCATGCATTTCATAGCAGAAATCACAGTTCTCGAGTCTCTTTGTGCGAGTGTTGCGACATAAATACACTGAGCCCTTTCGCGAGTTCTGGCAGCTGGAAACCTGTCCGGTTTTTACAGCCGGCGCCAACAAGTCCCGACACCGGCTCAGGGGAAATCTACCAAACCACCCCCGCCCCCTTTTTTTTTTTTGCTAATTCTTTTTATTTGATATCAGACTATATAAAAAAAGAAAACAGAAAATAAATTAGAGTGAGGTCTCAGGCCCCACGCCACTGTAGGCACTCCCCTGCTTCGTGTGAAGGGCGCCGCCAGTAAGTCGGAGGAGGGGGGAGAAGGTGCAGTAGTCTGGCGTTCTTCGCCAGCGCGTGAACATGACTTTCTTGTTCGGGGTGTCAGACCTTCGAGGGTTCGCGGCGTTCCTTTGGTTATCAGAGCTTCGCTGGTGGACGGCAGCCTTGGGCGGACGAGGGTGGAGAGCCGCCAGCGGCGTGAACTCTGACAGCTGGCCCTTGTAGAGCTTGTCGGCGTTCTGTACGAGGGAGGAAGGAACAAATGTAAGAAAGATGAAGGCAAACGTGGGGAGGGAAGCTGCAAACAGCACAGACAGAGGAGGCGAAGGTGCCATGATCGTAGTTTTCTCGATTTTATTTAAAATCTCCTTCGAGCTTCGTACGCAATTTGACCGGAATTAACGGGCAAACTGCGAAAATGTCACCTTCAGTAGAAGTTGCGAGGTTTTGCAAGCCAAGACCATTCAAAAGCAAACACTGAACATGCATGAATGAAGTCAGAGTAAACCCGCTTTTGTCTCTGCAGCAACAAAACAAAACCACCAGATGGCAGCAGAGACCCATGTGGAAAAATACATCACCTGATTGAATTATATGCGTTATATAATATAAGGGTGTATTCACAACCAACACAAATGATGTGTCTGACGTCCCAAAATCTCATGTGAGTGAAACCACACACACGGCATCAACAAAAAAAAAAAACAACTCTCCATGTTTAACCGTGCCGTAACCTGTCAGGCGTCTGTGAGAGCTATCTCGTCTAGTAATGAGTGTGAACTGTGGGAGGCCAGGGACCTCTCAGACCTGGTCACATTTCTGCCGTTCTGTGGATATAAACAAATATGCATACACAGACATCTGGTGACAATGTAGGAGCTTCAGCATACGCAAACAACAAAAACAACAACAAAAAAACAGCAAGGGAGGAAGGAGGCGAGCAACGATGACAGGAAATGGAAACAGGAAACAGGAAAGGCTGAGGATCACCTCGTGGGAAGACGGGGTTAGAAACTGATTCTGCTGGAGGTCTGAGACAGCATGAAGATGGTGGAAGGCTCAGAGACGATGCAGCGGCGCTTAGTCTTCCACAGAAGGAGGGAGAAAAGACGGGGGGGGTTTTTGTATACAGGAGGAGGAGGAACCAGCAGGTCGGAGGAGGAAAAGCAAAGAGTTACAAGTTTGCAGGTCAGGGATTCAAAAAGTCACATGATAGGTTTCAAAAGGGTGAAAAGCAGAAATTAGGTCACAGGATTGGTATTAGTTTGTTCTCCATTTTTGCATTAGCTTCAGTACATTGTCATTTAACAGAAAGATGAGTTTGGTTATTGGTTTATCTGAAGACGCTATAGAATGGTGACAGCCGATGTCGTCCATTTTTTTTCTTTCGATAAATAAATAATTTGGAGTGCGAGCAGCTAAAAATATCCGTTTTCACTCATTTAAGGAATAAAATAGACGCCGCGCTCAAAAGGAGACACTTAAAGGAACGCAGGGATGAAGCTCAGCTTGGCGTAAATCTGCTCACAAGCTCAATATATAGAGAATATATATATATTCCTTACACATCAGTAGTTTGCAGTGAAACCAGTTGAGGCTGTATTGCCTTAGAAAAATGTATTGGTTGAATACTTTCACCATCATTTTTCTTATTATGTTGCTGTTTAAATGCAAAACGTTAAATAATGTTGGATGGATTCATGAAAGAGTGGAAGGATAGATATATGTGATTATTGTGCTGAATAAAGTGTCATTGAAGACTTATATTGTATAAACTTATTAAAAATGTACACTATAAAGTAAAATAGATTTGAAATAACTAGAGTAATAAAGACGTACAATATAAAACACCATTATGAGGTAAAGTGTGGTAGCAATGCTACAAATTATAATAGGGTCAGTAAGCGCCTACCTGGATGCGTTCAGTGGTTGTGGGCCACAGCGCGCGGCAGAACACCTTCTTCACCACGTCTGGCAGCAGGCCGGCGGCGATCAGCAGGATGATGCTGAGCCACGCCGGCCCGCTAGACAGCATCTGCATGAACACGTAGTACATGCGCTGGTAGTTCAGGAAGGGCCTGGAGAAAAGCAACACAGTTAAACTGCAGAGTATTTAATGTATTTATAAAGCTTTAACAAGGATTTATATTTACCAAATAATTCCTCCCCAAAGCAGAGAGAAGACCACAAAGAAGACAAGTGAGCCCCAGATGACAAAATGGTTGATCCACGTCCAGTAATGAGTGTCGAGGGCCAACTGAAAGACAAAACCGCTACGCCGTGAGCCAGACATGTCCGCAGCAGCCCCCCCACCCCGTCTGTGGCCGAGGCGTTACCTTGAACGTAACGGTGAAGACGAGCACGGTGAAGACCAGCGTCCCGAACGTCCAGTTTCCGAACATCTGCACAAAAAAAAAAGAAAAAAGACTGTCATCTTCAGTAATTTGGTTTAAATTAAAGATACAAGCGTTCACAAAGTGAAGGGTTAGTATGAAGCCGTGAAACAGCCTAAATTATACCTGCTATTTGGTGGAAATGTGGGAGATTTAACACAATTTACAGGTTCATCACCAAAATACGTTAATCTCATCAGTTTATTAAAAACTCATACATCCAACACTGATTGTTGTGTTTTAACATGTTTGCTTCTGCTAAAAATTATCTATTTAAACAGAGAATATTCTATATCATGGCCATACTGTTATCTTTACAATCATGTTAGAAGTTGTAGAGATTAAATGTATGGAATATCTAAATATTAGATAGTTTTTGCTGATAAATTATTGTTTAGATTGCATTAAAAAAAATAGAAAGGCGATTGGGAGAATACATTTTCTTACTTCTATCCACTCTGTCTGACAGTTTGCTTTGTTTTCTTGTTTTTTATTTGACTTTTTTTTCCATTTGAAACAAATAATAATAATCAATCAATAACTATAAGGACGGCTGACTTAATTGAGACCAGGGTGAGTTTTCCTCTTTTTATCCAAGCGTATAAACAGTAAATCGAGTAGAAGGAAAACCTTTCTACTGCTATAGTAATAAAAAACCCCCATCACATCTATTTCAATGATTATTGACATTGGAAATGAAGGTTGGAGATTTTTTAAGGGACTAACATCTACCAACTATAGAAGATATGACATTTGGATAAAGTCTTAGATGGTGTGTAATGGTAGCTGCTCATTCATGCACCGATGTAACATGAAGGCACAAAAAAAAAGCATGTAAGACATCGTAGGGCAACACGAATGAACAGGAAATGGAAGTGAATGGTCTCTATCAGTATGTTAGATGGGGAAGAAGCAGGAAGCTGGAGGGTGAAAACTATGGTGAAGTGGCAGAAAGACAGGGACAGGCTTACCATCTGTGTGTTGGTTGTCATTAGCTGGCAGGAAGAAAGACAAGCATAAAGAAAAAGCAACACAAAGGTAAGAGAATAAGAAGAGAGAAAATAAAAACGAGGTAAGGAAGTAACGCATAAATTGTGTTGCTGGGAAAAAAAAACCAACAACAAATTAGATGAAAAGATTTTGAGCAATGAAGCAACTTAAGGCGGTAAAAAAAATATATATAATAAATATATATATATATATATATATATATATACAAAAATTAAAAAGATTTTTTTAAATAAATGAGACAGAGGATGAGGGAAAAGCTAACACGGTTAGCTGAGATGTGCAGCTCAGATATTCCAAACCGTGTCTCCTGATCAGTTATAGGTCTCGTTTCACTTTGTTAGATCGGATAGTACAGCTCAGAAAAACAAGAAGTCATATTAAGTGTGTACATAAAAAAATAAAAAATAAAGTCTTACTAGGAAACTGCAAATTAAGCAGTTTGTGCATGACTTTTAACTTGAAGAGACCGCGTTAATTAGAAGATTAATTAGATTGTGCCCCTGAGAATAAACCAGAGCTTTCCCTTTTGGCTCGTACCTGTCCGTTGCTGGTGAAGGTGGTGTTGTCAAACAGGAAGTAAGCGCCAAAGAACATCACGATGGCATCATACACACCCAGGACGGTCCAGTATATGAAGATGGGCCACGTTAGTAATGAGTTCCTGGCGATATCTCTGATGATGGGAAACAAAACAAAAGAAATCATACAATAATCATTGTAAAAAGGCTTTTTTTTTTTTTTTTTACAAATATAGCGACATTTAAACTGCGTATTTTCAATTTCATAATTTCACAGTGTGTCACACAGATTTTCTATTGAATAAACCTCTTAATTCAGAAAAATCAAATGAGTTTAATGGCGCAATATCCTTATTTTGATCAAATAAGGTTAGGTTGTTACACCTTTATAAGGAGGCAGCTACACACACACTACAACGTTCTACTGCTACTTTATGCATTTAATATTTTTAGACAAGCACACTAAATAAGCACGACAGAAAACTTATATAGAACAAAATAATGTCTATTTCTTGTGTTGGACAAGGAACAAAAAGAAAAACAAACTTATAGAGTGTTGGCTCCTTCTTCAGGATGTCCATGTTAATGTGCTGCTCCATTAAGCTGTACAGGAGGATAGGCAGCGATGTGAAGCTGATGTTGTAGAGAGTCAGATAAGCCGTGTCGTACAGCGGCTGGAGAGAAAGGTTTTTAGTATTTAGATGTTTGTTAGAACGGTTATAACATATTTTTCATCGCTAACCTGTTGTGAGAATCCACAGAAGAACTGGTAGAGGAACTGGGGAAAGATGAAACACACATTCTGGGCGGAGAAGAGAGAAATATTAGAAAGCTTACAAGAGTAAACAAAAAAAGAGCTATAAAGAGCCGTCAACGTCTGTGGAGCAAATCTAAAAGCTGTGGATGTGATGCGGGCGGGCAGATTACCTTGTAGAAGAAGTATTGCACGAGTTCGGAGATACGGATGTAGTAGTAGTGTCCGTGAACCAGCAGCATCTTTTTGAGGTGTTTGAACTTCGGGATGGCATAGTCGCTGTTTCTTACCGCCTGGCGACCCTCCTTACCCATAATGCCTAGATTGAACAATACGTCAAACAGAGAGCTTTTAATAAATCGGCCCAATCAAAAGCAAATTACATGCATCACAGGTAATACATGGTAGTGTTGTGGAAGATGAAGAGATTTCAAACACGGTAGCTCATATTTATAAAATAGGACCTTAAAATCTGATATATACTTTTAAATCAATTAATGAACTCTGTGCATAATAATGAGAATAATCACGATAAATTGAAATCATTTTGCGAGACTCGTTGCTGTTAAAACAATCGTTGCCCGGCTAGTTTTAATGCAATGTCCACATGAAATATCGACAACTGGAGGGCATCAATTGTATCTTTCT
>JAVLVB010000746.1:2736300-2768800 GCA_032876305.1 Orestias chungarensis | reverse complement strand
AATGTTTAAACCCTAAACCTGCTATAAAACTTTCAAAAAAAACAATCTCCCTGATCTTTTCTGCTGTCCTGCTTCTTTATTCTGTTTGCTCACTAATGTCTCTCAACCTTAATATTCATAAATATAAAAGTAGTTTGTTTATTTTAAGGGAAATATCTAAAGGTGTATCACATCTAAAGACCAGGTCTTTCCTTTGCCCACAGGTTTAGATTACACGGCGCATCATCACATCAATAAATTATTCACCGGGCGGCCGTGATCATCATGGCAACCAAAAACAGGACCCCAAGTGAGTGTTTGTTTGTAAATTTTTATGTTTTGCGTGTTTTTCTGTTAACGGGTTCGACTTGTCATCAGAAACGGAGAATAATCAAACTTTTCAGAGCTGTCTCTTTTCTGTTTTATTTCTTCAGCACACTTCTTTGTGAAACCTTGTGTGTTTTTCGAGCAACATCACACAACCAGAGGCAGAATCACTTGTGTACGCACAGAAAACGTAAGCACACACCTTCTACCTTCACAGAGCATCCGAATCTTAATTTTGGTCATGCGAAGCCTAGGTAGACATAAAGTAGCAACAGCTCTAAATATTCCTGTTTATCCACAGACAAGAAATATGATTTTGCAAAATAGTGAGTGCAGACCTTACAAACTTTACCAAGGGTTTTGGCCTCATTATAAAACACCAACACAGTATCTTTTTTGTTCCTAATGAAAATGCATTTTACATGTTTTACTAGGTAAACAAGTTTATATAAGCTGGCAAAGCTGCGGCGCATGAGCTCTGTTGACTGAGTTGCTAAGTCGCAAATAGGCATCGAAGTAACCTGTCCAAATCTAAAATCAGGGAGAATGACAGTTTGGGAAAACATAAAGAGCTCACTTTGGGATAACCGTAGCAAACAGATTCGTTTTGCGGTCTGACAACCATTTGAAGCCATCGACATCCTTTTTATTCCCACAATATCAGATTCAAAAGTGGAATTTGCTAAAAAGGTCTTTTTTGTGACGAAAGGAAATTTCGTAATTTAGCTAGATTAGACTAATATGAAGCTTGTAGACACCAAATAGATATATACGTTATGCTGTTAAGCATGGGGGGAGGATCTGTGATGCTCAGGGCCTTTTTATTCCTTCAAAAGCTCTGGGACCTGTAACAGACAGACACAGCTAAAGATCTCTGTATACTCCAAGTTTAAAGAACATCATAAGAGTAGAAAAAGTAATTTGTGACATTTTTTTATTTTTTTTTACAGAGTATTACCAAAAGGATGCATCAAAAACTATTGGACGTTTTAATTTGTACCTAAACAAACATCCTAAAGTTAAAGGTTGTGTTTTTTATAAAAGGAAAAAATGGATGTGTGGGGTGAATCCAACCAACCTGGAAGGATGGCGAACTGTTTCTGTAGCTCAGAGCCAATTTGAGCTGCCAACAGAGGACCATCTTCTTTCTGCAGGATGTCATCTAGGCAGAGAAAAGGAAGCAAAAATTGTAGAAAAGTTAAAATGCTGCAAAAAAAAAAAAGAGGTGCTTTCGACTCATCATGGTGTTTCGAAGATTAGCGCAAGGTTTGAGATACTTTGTGATTTACAGTATTTATTCTATAAACTGCTGGGCTATTTAAAACACAGACCATCAAAAATTTTAACAGTTTTTACTGTTTTATGTATTTGGGGAGGAAATATGAGCAGAAAGCAGAAGAAAAGAAATGAAACATGAAAGTGATACAAAAAGAGGATGAAACAAATGACATTTGCATTTCCTCTCTCTCCAGGTCAACGTGGATTACAATAATCTCATTTAGCGTGCTCAGTCACATAGAGCCATAGGAAAAAAAAAACAACACCCTTTCCATTTGGCCCCCATGTGTTTCTCCCGACGGTGCCAACTGTGAACAACCATGTGTGCATCTGTGAATGAAAACTGAGAACGTCTCTTTGGGGGGGGGGGGTTGCAGGACAATGGTGAAGCTGGCAGTGAGCGGGGGTAATTACAACACAAGTGCAAACCAAACAAACTGTTAATATTTTAAAATCGCCGCACAGGAAGGATTCTAAGCCACAGAAGATTATAGTTTAATTGTTCAATTATCGCGTTCAACACTGCACAGCTGCATGCTGCTTCATGCTACGTTTAAAACAACGAATTGAGGAGTTGTTACTGCATCCAGGTTCTGCTTTCCTCTGCAGACGTTTGCTGCAAAGTTAATTTAGATAATTTACTTATCTTCAGATATATAAAATACATAAAAGACTTGATACTTTGAATGCTGAAGACATTCAAAGTATCAAATTATGCCTTACCTACAAAGACAAAGACACTGGTGGACTAATTTAATGTTTACATTATATTTTATATGCTCTGTGACAGTCCCAGACGTTGTATTTATACTTAAATCCAAACTTTTATGTTTTTTTTTATTAAAATCAAACATAAGAAAATTGAACTAATTTTAACGGTTGTCTTCCCGCTTCAAAAACAATAGCGTGAATGTGAACGGCTAACTACTTCACAGCCAGTAACACAAACTGTAAACTTTAATCCACTGAGCGGTTACAAAACACCCAAGAAAATTAGCTCATCGGAGCTATTTGGCTGGCAATTTCAACATTAGCAAACATGGTGAAGCACTAAACTAAACGTTAGGTCATTAGTGTGTCCACCGCTGGTTTTCAGCTACAAGAGACCAGCGCATAAAAAAGACGTACCTTAACACTTTCTATCGCTACTAAAGTTTCCCTCTTACTATTAATCCCCAATGATTCCAATGATTTTGTTTATTGGATGATTTTGATATTTTTGATGAGCACTTGGTTGATGTTTTTTGATGTGAATCGCTTTGAACTGCCTTGCTGCCGAAAAGTGCACTACAAATAAACTTTACTGTACATTTAGGTATAGTCTAAATAAAAACACACATGTATATATTTAAGGGAGTCAGGTCACCTGGTGCTACAAGGTTAATGAAATTTAAGAGCATCAACTTGGAAAAGTTTTAATAAAGGAAATGGCTTTTCAGTCACAATATCAGCTGTAATTTCCTTACTGCCCGGCTGGTTTATTCGAAAACTCTTAAATCAAATGGAATCAACAAACAAGGAAAGGAGAGTGTTATTTAGACATGTAGCAGGTATCATGGCAACTGTGGAGGAGCTGGAGATTTTAAATGATCCGTAGGGAGACAATCACAGCAATGAGTTACATTTATAAGCATGCAGAAGGTAAATTAACCAAAAATTACACAGAGGTGGCAGCATCATGCGTAGAGTCATATGTGTGACCGGGGTTGAGGTTGACGTGTGCAAACACTTTCCATTCACTCTAATTGAGCTAAAGCCATCTTTTAAAAGAAGAACGGACATAAATTTATAGACAAGGCTTGAAAACGTGCTTGTCTATATGATGAGAAAAGCGGTCAGATTATAAGCTTAGGTCTACAGTAATGCTACATATCCATATGTGTCAGCACCGTCTGACTAGACAGGGAGTCATTGTGCAGGTATTAATTCTGTTACGCCGTCTGAACTTTTCAAGCCCTTTACCCCAACTAATTAAGTAAATGTGAGGTTTAAAACAATGAACATCTAACCAAGTCCATGATAAGACACAGCTTTTGACTGCAATTATTAGTATATTTTTGATTGTTTTACAAAAATAGCCAAGAAAAATAAGGTCTAACGCATTAAAAAAAAACAATATGGAGAAAGAAGAAGGTAAAGGAGAAATTCTAGAGTCAGGAAAATGCTTTAAGCAGATTATGTCTCTCTAATAGAGATTAACTTAATGGAGCTGTTATGAGACGCAGACGGAAGCAGTGGATCCTGCATAGAAATAAAAGAAATTAGAAGATATATCTATTTGTAAATCAAACACCTAAGTGTTAGTAGTCAAATGGGAAAAGCAGTAAAAGATTACTTCAGCGCTTTCTGTTCGGTATAAGAGGACATTTGGTTTTGAGGCAGGCGGTGTGTGAAAGTGGACCAACATATGTAGCCGAGTCTGTTTCAGTGTGTTGTTTGCTCAGTGCAGCAGCTGTCAGATCCAACCAGCTCTCCAACTCTGGATCACGGCCTGACACGAACATTAGTCTGTGGCTTCAGATAGGTTTCTATTTGTGTGTGTGTGTGTGTACAAGTTGAAATGAAAAATATATATGAAAAACCAAAAGCTGAAAGATGCTAATCAAGCAAAACTACATGTTGTACGTTCATGTATCTTAGTTTAGAAAGTACTACTTGCTATGTACTTCTTTGTTTAGCTATGATTATTTTTCCAGACAAAACCCTTTTTGTTTTTCCAATGTGTTTTTGCGCGTAGAAGGTAAACATGAATCAAATCTTCAGTGTTTAGTTTTGTTTATTTCTCGAACAGATTTAGAGATGGAGCTCTTGCTGAAATTAACTTTTTTATTTTTGTTTCCCATAAAACATCGAAGCGGCTTAGTGTGTGAATCTCTGTCCTGGATGAAGTCACTGATCCAGCTGCTATAAACTGTGCTGACTCTTCTATAAGTCATCGAAGGACCCATAGAAAGTACCCCAGACCTGTGTATGTCTTTCCTTGATCTTCATTTTCCTGGTTTATTTTTAACACAAAGTACACCTGGGTCGAGGGCAACACTTTATTTTGTCTTTTTCCGAGCTGGACTCCCTGATTTAGCACTTTCTGCCATATACTTTAAATCTCCTATTTTTTTAGAAAGTTCCTGCAATCCTGTGCTTCTGTGTTTAGGTAGAAGGTAAGCCCTCCACACTCCACACTACTGCTGGGTGGTCCCTTCTCTGCTCTTATCTGGGCAAGAGGTGTGGTTTTCCTCTGGGTCACATTTTGATGTCTGTGGCTTCAAGAGTTTTTATCTTGCGTTCTTTAAATCCTTCCTTTTCTCTTCTATTCTTATCTCCTCCATTCACTTTTAACTTTAATCCCCACCTCTATCCCTTCCATTTGGCCCCCTTTCCTTTTCATCAATGTCTCCCCTGCCTTTGAATTAAACCAAAATATTTTTAATATTACATCTAGGAAGCATTATAAAAAAGCCGTAATGCTCCACTTGTGAAAATAAATATTCATCAAATTTGAAATCGTTTTACAAATTTTTGCTCAGGTAAATATGTCAAACATGTTCCTATATCTATGACAGAAATCAATCTTTAATAAACTAATTAGCTTAATTTGATGTTGGTCACAACCTGCTGTTTATTAGGGGGGGAAAAACCATTTTGATTAAGCAGAAACTGGCTGCACAGCACGCATGACGCTTGGTGAACGGTGCAAATCTTTTAGACATTCAGGCGTTGGGCAGCTTTTCAGAGCTACTGCAACCTGAAAACGTTGCTTTGTCCTCGGTGGGCTGAATGAAATTAAACTACGGGCTGCAAGTGAACCCTTTTACCCACCAAACAACACTCACACACACACATATAGACAGAGAGGAGAAGTGGGCCAATGCTGCCAAACACAAATACTGATTATGAGGGGGGAGTTAGAAAGAATTTACCCCCCATGCCTCCTTGCTCCCTTCCCCCAGGCTCTGACCGCCTTCCACATTTCATTCATCCTTTTTCCCAGAGAACTAATGAGTGATGAAACCAGAAACTTTTATCTCAAAACTGAACTTTGCACTTAGAGGAACCTGTAGGCAACAGTTTAGTATTGACAAAAATGACACATTTGAGTAAAATGGCCGTTTTAGAGAGGTGAAAGGACGGAGAAGAGGCGGTGGGATATTTAAAGGTGATCTGGTCTTAGTGAGATGAAATGGAGGAGAGGGTTTCTTTGAAGGCGTCTACATATTTAATGCCTGGAGACAGCCGATACGATGCCTGTGACTGGTCCGTAACGAGGTGGCCAGAAGAAGCACAATACTTTCCAACAACGGTATCATTTCTTACATTATTTACCTCCTAGATTGGAAAATACTGGTAAACATCAGAGTACTTTTAAATTAGATGGAAGAAAAGTCGTCGATATTACTTCACACTTGTGGTTGTTTGATTGATTTAGCATTTTTGGACACCAAAATCTGGCGAATATAAACAAATGAGATCATCAAAGCAGCATTTACTACTATAGTAATATCCTCTGCAGCTGTTTTTTTACCCAGAAATAGTCATTATCTTTGTCACATTTTACTGTAATAGTGTTTTGTTGTTTCTGGCAGGTGACGCATTGTTGCGTGAAAAACAAGCGAGTGCACATCTGTTTCTGCGCCTGCCATTACATGCAAATTACAGGCATTGTTGGAGCACTTAACTTCCAGCTCTGTAGTGCATTTCTCTGTCAGTGTGAGGCTTCTGTTTTTTTTATATATATAATCCCAATCAAACCTATGTCATTTTAGTCTATAGAGGTGGAAGGAAGGAAATGTTTTTAGCTGAGTCCTTTAAAAAGAGGTCGGTGTTATTCTCACACAGCCTCCTCCTTTGTGCAGGAGTCATGTTCCTGCAGATTTCTCGCTGCTAAACACACACAACGGCGGTTCAAAGACAACAGCCAGCTGCTCTGCTTCTTGTCGGTGACCAGCGGTGCTGGTGGCCGGTCAAAGTTCAAAGCTGCAGGAAGCCACCTGATGTTTGTTCAAACACACAAGAACGGACACGTATGACCCCTGCCTGGGAGATATCTTTGCAAAAATGAGCCAGGCAACTCCGAATGCACAGTAAGATCTCCAGTAGCCAAGATACAATAGGTGTCTACTTAATTTATATCAAGGGAAGTCATTACACAATATTAGATACACTCTATTTTGCCTATACCTGGTTAACAGATTCAAGTTATTTTGCTGCAAGTTTCAAATGTATTGTGAATTTAAAAGCTTAAAAGATTTTTTTTAAATGAACACACAACATAAAGTCAGAAGTCACCACACTGGCAGTAAGTGGCGACAGAAACATGGCCAGCCGGGTGTTTTTATGAAGTGAGAAGCAGCAATCCTCCAGCTTGTCTGCATGTTTGTTTGCACGTGTGTGTGAGGGAATCCAAGCTCTGTTATCTGGAATTACGGTCTGGGCTTACCGAAGCTCCATCTGTCCCTTCTGTGTCGTAGCTGAGGGACACAGGCCAGCGGCTGACATGCACACACACAAACACCGGACCAAACAACTGGGTCACAGGGCCAGAAGCGGCTGGCGTGCACCCATCCCCGCCACCCAAAGCTCGAATTAGTTGTGCTAAAGACGGGTTGTAAGCAGTTGAACATTAGATTATGATTGATGTTCACGCGATTTCAGGGCTTAGCTGGTTTCTTCATGTCCTCAAGCTCAGCAGTTAATACAGTTGTACTTTTTTAATTTTGAGTTCAAGGATCGTGTTTGTATGACTACGAAAGGTTGAAAAGCCAATAGTGATGCACAAAAACAATGGCTTTAGGCCTGTTCTTCTGTGGCGCAGAGTCATGATTTACTGAATAGACGGTGGCATCATCATCTCGGCCAAACAACACCCTACTGTCCCTCTGTCTACAGTCTGCGCTGCCCTCACAACACACACGCTACCTCTGCTCCGGCTTGGTTCACATCTAGCACTGAAAGGAATCGTTTTCATATCATTTTCAGGAGCTTGCCAATTAGTGGGCTTTCAATGAGAGTGTAGAAATTAACAATCGGCAGAGAGCAATTAAGCAGAAATCAGCTTCTGCTTCTTGATGGGTGGGTAACTGTTCTCAATGGTGCAGCAAGTGCTTGTTGAACATTTGATTTTGGATTACATTTTAGTTCATCTGTTAGAAAGTTTTGTTTTTGTATATAATGTACATTTTACTATCAAGTACACGGTTGCTTATAATTGGTGCAGTTTGCACTAAACATGAAAAATCACCAGCTTAAACAAGGAACGTGACAAAGGTGCTGCCTCGATCTCTTTTAACCCAAGCATTGAACCCACAGCACTCATTGGCCTGAATGAAATACAGCTTTTGAAGAGGGATCAAAATAAACGTTTCCCTTTATGCTGATGATCAATTACTTCCACGATGATCCATTACTTTCACATCTGCCATTATTTCTTCACTTGTGAAGCTGAAATGCTTGCACTCTCAACTGGCACGCTTTTGCCTAGCCTTTGCAAAGCGACCAATCCAGGGGTGACATTCATTTTCCTAGTTCTGCGTGGCTGAATCATTAAGAGAAAAGGGAACCAGTAGATATTAGCCCCAGTATATGAAGCACTTCTGATGACAATCATTGTGAGATATGGTTTGTAAGTCAATGGATGTAACAATGGCGGTTAGAAGAAGAGCTGGAACTGGTGTTAACTTAAAGGGGCAAGAACATTTCTGTTTTTACATAGTTTTTGCAAGAGTTTGTCCCTCAAGAATGTAGTAAATCAAAAGGTAGATTCAGCTCATCACGCCCTACTTTAAGGTTTTTAGGTATCTGAGCCTTCTTGACTTTTGATGCAAGCTGCGTATTTTGCTTATACCACCTTTGTTTTGGATGACTCTTTTGCTTTCCACTGATACCTAACCTTCGTGTTTGGGGAACTTTTCTGATCCTTTTGAAAACAAAAAATCATAAATGAGACACAAGTTCAAACGCAAGTGAAAAGCATTTTACAAAAGAGTATGAATCAAAGTAATAAACGGCAACAAAAATCATTTACAGGTGTAGTGGGCGACATTAAACCAGCCACAAAAAAGAAATCTTGGTTGCTTAATGTCTAATCATACAAAGTTAGACCTCGTACTCCTGCATTAAGGTATAGATATAGCAACAAAAAAGTATCTAAGCACGAAAGCAATAAATCTAAAAGTCATTAAGGAAGGGTTTATTTCAGAAAGCAGACTTTAAAGCCACAAACTTCCTCATGTGAACTCCCTCCACCCAGAAACCACAAACCTTGGTAAAAAGATGTTATATAATTCCACCTGCCTTGCAGGCGAAAGCACAACACAGGCTTGTGATCCCACATGATTATTTATGGCTCAGAGGAACACCCAATATCACTGAACTACAAAGCATACATATGCTTGCAGTTCTGTGGGTTTAGGCCTACATCCCCTTCTTTCCTCTTTCTCTGCCATTACAGTAATAGCTCTACAGAGAGCAAAGCCAGCAAATATGACGGCAGCCCTTTTTTAGCCGCCTCTGGCCATAGCTACCAGTCATTACATTGCACGGAACAAAGACCATGAAACCTTAGAAAGGCAGCTGGGGGAGGATAAAAAAATGGAAATGACATACAAAGAGGGTTAGAGAGAGAGAAAGGCAGGCATTAGGCAAGTAATCCTACTGGGTTGTGTTTTTACTTGCCCTAGAAGGAAACACATGGAAAAATATAACTACTAATGCCACTAACGGAGCTTTTCTTAATACATTTAGATGTTACAATGAAAACCATACCTGAAAATATTATAAAATATATTAAAATAATAAGAATATGAGGAGGAATCCGTTTAAAACAATGAATCTAAATATAATTTTCTCTCTTTTCAAGTACTTGAATTTTATTTAGTTCTGACAGCATTCGAGTAAACATTGAAATATCTGCTCCAGTTCTGACCAGCATTGTTACAATGATCCCCATCAGTGTCAGAACCCCAAAACGTTACGTTACAGAAATGTGTAGTGATTCTTGGCGTCTTAAACCCCCGGGTTTATATAAAATCAATTGATCAATCAATCAATCAATCTTAATTAACGATTTATTATGGATGGAATTTTAACAATTCGTTGAAAAAAATGTAACGCTTTCTATTCTTTTTCAATAATTTGAAGTAGGACAACCCATTCTATCTATATTCTATTGGTCCTTGTGATGAAGATGTCCGTCTGAGCCCTGAAAGGTGGCAATAACAAATATGTTGGATGGAAAAGAAGTTGGAATGATGATGAAGTCAAATGTTCTTGAAATTATTTGGCTAAATAAATACAAATTTTTTTGATATAGAGGATTCCTATCAATAAAATGTGACAATATATTCCCTTTGAGGGAAATCCAGCTAGTTGCTTTGAGGATGACCGAAACCCTTCGTTTTCTTGGCTAAACATTAGCTAATGTTTGAAACCAAAAAATTAAATTAAATTAGTTACGTTATAGACTAGTAGAAGTGAAATCAACAGGGTTCAGATTTCCTCACTGTCAAGATAATTTGATTTATTTTAAAATGATGCACGCGCTCCCTAATTAATAAATCCATGTATTGCATCTGTTTCCTCTCTTAGGGATCAGAAAACATTCTTTCAGCCTTTTCTCAGTTCATTGATTTGCTGTGCTGCAAATCTCATAACTGGCTCGCGTTGCTGCAAAATTCAATACAAAAAGCCAATTTCACGGCAGTTATATGAGACTCTGATCCACAGCAGCATCTTGGGTCAGATGTTGACACGTCTCGGCCCATCTGCAAGCAGAGCAACCACACCTATAAGCCAACAGAGCGTCAAGAGAAGCCTGACAAAATCCATGTGGATTGTGAAAAAACAACACCTCACGGGTCAGCTGATATTTGTCACCAGAGTAAACAAAAAGAGAAGAATATTAAAAACAAGTCAACCAGTGAGCACACAAGAGAGTAGAAAGGAGGAGGAGGACATGTTGGGACGAATGTGATTAATATGCTGTAAGCTTGCCGCTCCAAGTACTGTACTGTTATCATCGAGCTCCCAAACCCTCACTATTCTTCAAGGAAGGCCAGAATGCACCATCCACTTTAGATTCAGTTATGCAAGCTTCCGACGGATAGAGTTGCCTTTCGGTCCGGAAAACATTTGTGACACGAGGCGAAATCAATATGGGAAACAAAACCAGGGTCAAAACAATTCTGTTGGTAATAATGATGAAAATTGATTTAAAAATGGTTTTGATGCAACATCGACTTCTTTTAAATGGGTAATTTATGAAGGAAGTGCAGGTTTTAAACACTCCAGTTAACTTTAAAAGAGGGATCATTACAAACCCACCAACAAAAGCTAAGCTAACAGCCCATTCAAAGGATGCATTAATCAGAACAGCAGAGAATAGGGCCATAAATCAGTAAATCTGATATAAACAAAAAGAAGGCAATTACTGACAGAAGGCTACAAATTGTTTTTGAATTTTGTCCCAAGTCCGCAGGGAGGCTGGTCAGAGTTCATAAATCTAGATAATTCAGAAAGAAAACCCGTTTAGAAGCGGAGGAAGTTAACCTACCAGTGGGAAGACAACACTCAACAGCCAGAGCAACAGCGGAGATCAGAACATACAAATGTTTTAGAGCATCCTGGTCAAAGTCCAGATCAACATCCGTTTTGGAATATATGTGAGCAGCTTATTGTAAAACTGATGTTTGCTGAGGGTCAGCATTCAATTTGAAGTACAAAAGGTCAGACATGTATAAACTCCAGATGTGAGAACTGATAGGTTAAATAGACAGATATCACACATCTCAGATTTGCATTCATAAAAAATACATTAAAACTATGTTTTTTCTTCTATGTAGGTTATGCACTAATTTCACTTTCAAACAAAATCATGTGGTAAACATCAAAATTGGTCGTTTTAATGTGGAAAAGGTTTTGCAAGTCACCTCAGGTATCAACATGAAGTTTCAGGAAGTTAAATTCACCATTTCTTTGCAGGTTAACGACAAACAAGACATGATTAATTGAATACATCTAACAGAAAACCAACAAGAAAACACATTATTGCAAATTAGACCCGCCCTGTAGGTACTTTTTTTTAAGGATAAATGGAACTATAGTTTGCAAAATGAGGAACACGTCGACTGGAAAAGACTTCAACGAGTTAAATCAGTAAGGAACATCTTTTTGCACTTGCAGAAGTCAACAACGGCAGGTCAGTTAGATTATTTTTTAAATGTATGCAGCAAAAAGGCGAGCCTGGAAAATTAGAAAACAACGTGAGACATTCACTTATTTTAAACTTTATTTCTCGAAAACTAAAGGGAACAAGTTTGTCTTGAGACGCACAAGCTATATTTGGTTCACACTCGGTCTGGTTCCTCCTTTCTTCCAGTCTCCTATTTACAAATCTAAATTCTCCTAAACATACAGAGTTCACTTTTTTCTACACTGAGACAGACGGATGAGTTTTAAGATGATACATCCCAACTGCGACAGATAAACCAGAACTCTACCTGTTATCATCTTCAGCCGGAGCCACAACTTGGTGATTTCTTGGCACAGTAGAGACACTCTGTTCAGAGCCATTGTTCTGCAGCCACATGCATGTCCTCTCATGCACACACATGCATGTGAAGCTACAAGAAAATCAAAAGCATCCAGATTTTTCTGTCAGAGAAATCCCGGTGGACGCTGAGGCGGTCCATGGTGCTGCAGCCGAGGATCTCAGCTGCTTACTGAGCTGTCACCAGACAGCTCTGTCCAACCCCCCCCCCCCCACCACAACCACCACGCTGGGCTCACACATCCACTCCCACAGTGTGTGCCAGGAGGAGGAGATTGAAATGATCCGCCCCTGGTTTCACATATCACACTTTTATCCAGAGGGAGGCCAGACGCCGTGAAAAGTCTAACTGAAGATGCTTTGGATTTCAAGTAAGAGTAAAAGAATGTAAATAACAGGAAGCAGTTTTTTTTATATATGTTGCATTACATTGTCCTGTGGTCTATGACAATGCTTAAAAAATGAATTTATAATCCACCTTCATTTCTTCCTAAATCCTAATCTTTTTTTCCTACCACATTCAAATGCACGAACCCTCCCACAAACAAACAATGCCAGCCAAGACATAAGGGGAGCCAGTCTCCACACTGGTGAGTACATGAATAGTCATTCAGAGGTTTGGTTTGAAAGATGCTGCCCTGCAGAGAGAGAAAAGCGCATTTTTCAACCATCCATTCGTTCATCCCCAAGTCCGTTTCCACTCAAACCGACAAATAAAGCCCCACTGGGCCTCTGAATGAATATTCGCGGTGTGATAATACAGTAATATCTGCATATGGAAGCAGACTATTTTCTTAATCCAAGTTAGATATTCCATGCTCATGTGATCTGAACACATAAACCATACATGCATTGCCATTAAATGCTATTCTCTCCTCAGATTTTTTTATTTCTTTTAAATGTCACACCTCCAAATTTGAATGTTTTGTTTAAACGCAAAGTAGGTCATAACCTTTGTTGTTGTTGTTGTTGCTGCAGCATTCAGTTTTTATTTGCTCCTCTAAGCTGAAACACACTTTCTTTAGATCAAGGCTAAAAAACAATTTGTTTAGAGTTGCTTTTGATTAATAAAACCCCCCGAATGCTAATTATTTCTGGTGTTTATTTAGTATTTGGTGATTAATACTCTCGGTTATGTTGACATAATCATTTAACAAAATGTAATGTTTGCTTTTGCGACTTCTTTTCCGTTTTTATGACGGTTCCCAGTGGTTATTATGTCATGTTTCTATGTAAAGCAGTTTGAACCGTCTTGCTGCAGAAACTTCTTAAACAAATAAGCCAGATTTGATTTGGACATTGCTATCCAGCCCCCCACAGTTTGCATGTTTCTGTCTGCTTTGCACATCTAGAGACTGAAGCGTTTTCAGATTCTGCTTTTTTTTTTTTCAATGGCTCAAGCCCAGATAGATTTGATGGAACACATCTATAATGTTATGATACAGACCATCATAATCTGGTCTGATTTCCAAGAAGATCTGAAATCTGTGGGTGAAAGCTATTTACATGGTTTCTGGCAGACTTTAAATCAACTTCTAATTGCCTCCTTTTGATAATACTTTCATAGAAGAAGATGAATATATTATTCGAGGGCTTATTTGTGTGTCAGAGCACATTCGAAAACAAACAGCGTCATTGAGACCAGGGAACACAAGAGATAGGTCAGGAGGTCTGTGGCATTAGTAATGCTTTGTAACAGAGCAACAGGAAAACCATAACAAGCCCTGATCACAGTTAATCACAAGTCTGCTCACAGAAAACATGCGGAGGAAGGACGTCTGGTTGGATTCGATCATAAAGGTTATTTTCTGCCATAACAGAAACGAACATCGGAGGTGATTTTCTTTAGCAGGGAATGTTTCATTTCTGTAGCCAGACTTCAAAAAATTGATGCCGTTGTTATCCATGCTGCCCCAGTCTGAGGATAGTTTACACCAGGTTTTCACATTCCCTCACACCATTAGACACATTTCAGAGTCCTCTTATTATCTTGCACAAAGCTTGTATTCATCTGATAGTTATGTCCCTGATCAAGCATATTAAATCTACGTCGCAAATAGATTTCTTATATTGAGACGAAGTAGAACATGTCTAATTTGGTTAGAACAAAAATAGCCTATGTGTTTTTAATCATCGCAGCTTGTTTGCTTTGGTTTCGTATGAATTTTAGAAATCTGTCTGGGCAAAAAATAGTTAAAAAAATTAGATTAGGCGCAGAGAGATGAAAGTCGATGTCACAACGAGAATTGACGTTTGAATTGGCCTAAATACGTAAACGAATGTCGTGTTGGAAATCAGATCATCCCTAAATGAGATTCAGACAACTTTTGCATTTATTTTGCGTGTTCTTATTTTAAGATTTAGGTGTGGCGGCATTGTGGCTTCTTGTTTCCCGTCCAAGTATTGCGTTTGCTTCAGTGGCACTTCTGCAAAGTACCTGATAAATGAGCCAAATAAAGGCAATATTTTAATTTCTTTGGTATAGATGTGTACTTAAATAAGTAAAGTGACAAAAAATTTCCATTTTGTTGTCATGGGATGTGAAGCAGACTGCCACGGAAACCTAGTTATTGCTTAAAGGGATATGATGCAGACTGCAGGCAGAGCAGCTTCCCTGTGAAATTGTATTTTCAGAAAACTTCTTTGTCGTTAAAGCAGAAACACGGCGGATCTCTTCCGTTTCACCATCAAACTCTATTGGTCTGCTGGAGTGTAAACAGGAAGACACCAATTCAGAAATAACTCAAAGAAGCTACGGGGGGAAACACAAGCAGCTCTAAAAAGTTGACTTTTTTTGTTAATATTTATTTGTTTAACATTAAAAACTCATTTAAAACCAATTAAAATACCAAACTCTTCCACCTACTTTGTATAGCTTAAACGACAGATGAAGAGATTTGGTAGCAGGAAGTTATTCAATAAAATTTTATTTTTCCCTTTGAGGAAAACATTGCCTCCATCAGAGTTTACATTATTTGAAAGAAAGCTGCTTAAACTCAACACAGCATCACCTCTCATGTCAGAAAGACAGACTTAAAAATGAATGCCCACTCCAGCATCCTTAACGGTACCTGCCAACAATCAATATTTAGCCAACAGTTGGAGTAATTATGCTCTTATTGGTTTATAATCCACCACGTTCTCTGAAGTCCAGTTTAAAAATCGATTATCTTTCACGCTCTGGTGGGACCTAATAAAGCAGATGACCAACATCCTCTTAACATCAGTTGCCTCCTTATTACATAAATATCTGTGTGCAGGTGTTTGCTGCATGTCCGTGTACAAAACCTAATTAAAATGCAAAGCTCTGTGACAAAAAGAAGGAAAAAAAAAACACCTAATGTAAAATGTAGAGATATGAAAATAAAAAGTACGCTGGACTCAAAAGTGTGAAAACCATTAAGATTAACCTTTTTTTTTAACTTAATTTCAGCCTTTCCTGTTGATTTTATATAATGTAAATCTGACCAGCCTGAGATAAACTAAATGTGAAAGGAAACAAATCTTGAAATCATAAGATAACTCAAGAAGAAAGAGGAAGAATTGCCATTAAAGGGAAACAACACAGTCTGGGAAATGCCACAGGAAGCCCCAAAAAATGACACCTGACCAAAACAAATCAGGGGGAGTTTGATGGTGTCACGAGTTTGGATTTCTAATTTTGTGAAAAATTAAGAAATAAAATAATACTTCCCTCATCCATGTATTCATTACAGGGAGGCATTTCCTTTTATCAGACAGCTAAACCAAACTAAACACCAAGCCAGTAAAAGGACTAGTCGTTAAATCAGCCGCTCTGAAGTTGTAATTATCTCTTTTTAGAAAACATCTTGAGTTAGTTGCAAATTAACTTTCCAATACAGGAGGAATTTCCAAGTTTACTTTTGGGATAAAAATTCCTAATAGCACAATCTCACCATAAAATGACACGTCTTGTTTTTCTTTTTTTTTAACAATGCTTTGGTTATCTGAGTGACAAATGATAATGATTTGGCTCAATAAAGTTAATAAAGATAGACGAATAGTCATTTTAAAAGGGAGTGGTGCTTGAGAATCTTTATTTTTTTTGTAACTATACTTTTAAAGAAAAAGTTGCCGTCATCATTACTTTGCACACAAGGCTATTTAAAGGCAAATCTATTGCTGCTAGTCTTCATCGTCTAATGAATAAAGGTTTTGTTGTGGGACGCTATACAGAGCCCGCTATAATCTCCGGATGCAGAGGATGCTCAGGAATGGCAGCATGTGTGACTATTTGTGCACAGTTAGAAGACTGCAGCAGTTGGAGCAAGAAAGAAATCTTCTGTTCAACAACATCATCAAGTAAAGACGGACACACTAATAGATTAAAGCAGAAACCAGTGTCTACATGCTATATTACAGAATCACCTTTTGTCTCTTTTCGCCAAGGAAGCATTCCAGACATTACTTCCTTCTTCCTTTCATTTAAGAAAATTAATAAAATACAAGAGCTGACCCCGGCTTCAGTGTTGAATAAGTCCTTCACACAACATTAAAATAAACTACATTGTACCTCTTTAATCTGTGATAACAGGACATTTCAATAGGAACTGTTGACTTTGGATCAGACCAACAACAGTATCATGCAGTTTTGTGTTTCTGCTCTGCATCAAATTCAACAGATTGAGACCAAAATCATGTGAAACCAACAACCATGCGACATTCAAAGACACTTGAACTTCTTTCTTTTCAGAACCAATGCTCAGTTTAAACTTCAGCATGTAATTTTACCAAGGAAAACATGATGCAGATCAGAAACATAGCACAGTCTTTGTCTGTGGCACACAGGAGTTGTTGCTAAATATAATCCCATCAGGTCTAAATATAGACCAAAGCTCCCCTAAATAGACAAAAATAGAACTGAAGCAGCATTAAAAGGTTGCAAGAACAACAAATGAAGAACCTAGCCCTCTACAATGTAATCTTAATTAAGAGGTTTGATATGTAGTGGACAAATAGTAACCTTTCCAAATGCAAACACACACACGCCTCCTATTCTGGCCTATGTAAAGACTGCCAGGATACATTGACAACTTTCACTGTACCACCTTAAGGAAACAAGGACGTTAGACACCAACAACTCCTTTATCCAGATGTCTCGAAAACTGAAGAGTGAAACTTAAACAGCTGACCCGACACCTTTGGATGAGCTAAAGATAAGTTCAAATATTTGTTCAGAGGGTAAGTTTAAGAGGAAACAAACGTTCATATGAGAGCTCCATGAAAAATTTAAAGTCAAACGTTTGCTGTCACCTGACATCATTTAAGAGAAAGGATGAAAACAATCAAAAAGAGCAAGCTTCACACACACTTCTGATTGAAATAAGACTCGTAGTGATGCAAATTATGTGCCGGATTATTGGAAATCAAATTATTTTATTTTGAAACCGTAAAAGAAAGTACAACCAAAATCCCCTCTATTCTTTTAGAGGATATTTTAAAACACAAATCCGTGTGATCATCATGTGACTTACAAGAAACTAAGGAAATGAAACGTCCTGGGAATTTGCACGTTTATTTTCCTGAGCTCCACTTCTTACATTAGCGTGGGTTAATCTAGTTTTAAGGCAAACCCATACAGTTTAATCCGACATCTCACACAGACGTACCTCTGCTATTGTACAGCAGCTCGCAGTTGTACATGAATCGGAAGAAGTACTTCATCTCCTCCACAGAGATACAGACGACTCTCCCCTTTCCATACTCCCTCATAGCCTCGCTCTCAACCTTCTCCCTCACCGTCTTCATCTCCTCAGCAGAAGAGAAAGGATATCGGCAGCTTTTACGCTGCTCTTTTCATCCGTTTGCAAACTCTCTCTTTCTGCTTCTGCACACCTGTCGAGAAGTCCCATCCTATCGCCGCTTCCTTCCACTCCTCCCTTCAGCGTCAACATGTCTTTTGACCTGCGATGTGTTTGAGCAGGGCTAGTGTGTTCCAGACACAGATACCAATATATTAATGAATATCAATAAATTGGAATATCATCAAACTACCGACGTCAGACAGACTATAAGCATGGAAACCCTTCACAAGGTGGGTATCCTGTAAAATGTCATTGTAATCTGCCATATGTATGAAAAGTTGAGTGGAAGGAAAAATGTGGTGTGGAAAAAAAGCTCAGAAGCAACAGAACTTAACGCATCCCTTCACATTCTCCAATTTTATGTGCGAAAATGAAGGCACACATGGGCACAACTATATGGATTTTTTATTTTATCACAATATCTTGTATTTTGATCATGACAGCAGTAATAATTAAACAAAACAAATACTACCCTTGAAAAACCCATTCAAATTATTCTTTTGGACTCACAGTAATTACATTTAACGATTTTTTTTCATTTATCAAGACTCAATTCTATAACAATTTAGGCTGTTTTTGCAGTTTCCCCACATAATACGTTATCAAAAAATGTCGTTAATGCAAATTTCAAACATTGTCAATTCTAATTTATTGTTGTGACATTAAGTCACAATTTATATCATCGTAAAAGAGTTATGATAACCATGAGAAGATTTACTTCCACGATAACCATAGTATAAATGCCCACACCTACATCAGCATAAATTTTGAAAAAAATTCATTGGGAAATTAACTACTTAATAAAATTTAATAAATACACAAACTCTACCAAAAGGAGAGTGGAAGATCGCAACATTTCTGTCTCGTTGTATTATTGCTATCCACATTTCTCGTCGGCCTGTCGCCACCTCATGTTATCCTTCCAATAAACTCCACATTAATAAGCTTTGCCGCTCATGGAGTAACCTGAATTTTCTCCATCTGCTAATCTAAACACAAAGCAAAGGTTATGGTTTACTTTCTGTTCAGTAGTGGACTGCAGGCAGGTCATCCGAGCAGCTAGTTAAATTAGATTGTTAATATTAGTTTGTAACACAAAAATTGAAACTGTAGTGACTAATCCTTTCTTTTATGAATCACCCAAAACAACAATAAATGATTCATATGACATTACAACAACTGGTAATGTTTTTTTTTATAAAGCCAATAGATCATGACTTAAGTGTTTGTATTAAAAGGCTACAATCTCCGTCTCAGGTCTAAATCAGGAAATCAAGAAACTGTAGAGAACCTGCAGCTTAACCTCTACTTTAGGAACGTGTGTGGAAAACACACAACAAAATTGATAAAACTGCCCATTTAAATGCTGCCAAAATAAAACTCACCTTCAAACATGATCCCCCCGAGGACAGATGGGATCATAGTTCAGTCAGAAGTCTGACTTTCAGCAAATATCTGACCTGGCTCTTCAAAACCCGCTTACAAAACTGATCTAAATTTATGTTTGTTGTTTCAGTATGACATGAAACTCACCTTGCGTGAACGTCTGTGTGGATTTATGAGCCGTTGTCCTTTTTGCAAGTCGTCTGCCGCCGCAGAGGCAGGCGCACATGGTAGCTAAAGGTCGACTTTGTGGTTTTCGACAAGCCGTCTTGTGAACGAACGTCTCAGCTGGTGAAATACTGACTTGTGAGTTAAGATTTCAAGTAGTCACTCACAGAGGTCATATCAGTTAATCAGTAACAGATCTCTAACCAGAAGTCCGCAAGTGCCTCTCCCGGCCTGCTAAGATGAAACAGTCCAGATATTGTTTTCATAAAGACACGTTAATCTTAGAATCAGCAGGATTGTCCTTAAATGTTTAAATATATACGAATGAAACAACAGAGGAGTCCCATATCTTTCCTGCTGATAGGAAATCCTGTTCTGTCCCGTCAACACATTAAAAAATCAGCAGCTCAGCTACAGGAAACGGTGAAGAACCACATTTCAAAAGAGTACACAAAGTTTTTAAACCTATGAGAGCCACACAAAGCTGCCAGAACTAACCTTTTGTCCAGGTTGGTCGGTGGTTTTGACTGTGCTGTGTTTGTCGGGTGAGCAGGTCGATGGATGTGGACAAATCATCCAGAAGCTGAAATAACAACTCTTGGCTGTCTTGAATTAACTCCAAAAGAGACATTTTCCCACTTCATCCCATTCATGATAATGTAAACTGAAATCTTGCTGCCTTATGTCCCTTTTCCCTCAGTTTGGCAGCGGTGTGTGTGTATATCTTGTGTGTGTGTGTGTGTGGTTTTTATCTCATTTCATGAGTTTATCTCAGGAAAGAGGGGTGGAGGGTGGGCAGGGACAAGAATCCCCCAACAGCTAATTATACCATCTTAGTCTACGTGTCTAGACTGCAGTTCATTTATTTGGAAAAAATAGATTTCATGCACATTTTACTTTAAACAACACATTTTTAGAGTTTTATTTGGTACACTAAGAGGACCAAGTGCATTTTTGCCAAACGAAAGCCAAAGGATATATAGTTTACATGCTACTAACTTGAATAGCATTATGTTTGTTCATAAACTCGCTATGTCGGAGAGAAGTTGTTTTATGCTTATTTTTATTCCATACTCATTTGTGGAGCTATGCTGCTAAAAAGCAGTTAATGGACTTCATTCATTTATCAATTGTATTCTATATACAAGCCTTATCAGGATATCGTTTAAAGCAATAACTAAGAATGATGTTCAGGTATTATTTCCATAATACGTTATTACAGAGGTCTGAAAAAAATTTGTTTTAGATGCATTATATATATATATATATATATATATATATATATATATATATATATATATATATATATATATATCATTTAGTTTCTATGCCGTTTAGCTTTAGAACCAGTTCCCTGACCACCTGAGCTGTACGGAGAATGGCTTGCATTTACTGCAGCTTTGCCATAAAGGTGAAATATAATTTCATCAGTCGTCTTTGACTTTATTTCTTCAAATTCCTTAATTACATTTTCTTTACTGTGATTTTTTTATTTTCTCAATAGACCACGTTGTATTACTTAACTTACGCTCCATCACAAACGTACGCCGTCAAACAAAAAGGCTCTTAATGTACTGTGAAAACCTTTTTAACAAATTTTGTCAGACCAAAATCCAGATGTTAATTGTATATTTCAGACAACGATCTGAACTGCTTCCAAATTATTGTTTAGCTTTTTATTACAATCAGTAGGTTATTGTAAATAACTTCTTTAAAATACCCCATTTTCAGTTAATATACTAACAAAAAAAATGCAATAGATATTTGAAAAAAAATCCTAAAAATCTAATTTTAGTAGTATCCGAGAGAGCATTTCCTATTTTTTTACTGCACAATTAGAGGTACTAATGTATTTAGGGCAACACATAAAAACAAAAACTATGTAATTTTCTTATCCAGCCTTAAACAAAAAAGTAGTAAAATTATCAATTTAAACAGGATAATACCCAGTTTTAGACATGTTTTCAAATACGAATCAGTAACCAGATTATTTTTGGGTATTGGGATTTATTATTTGATAAAGAAGGGGTAACTTTTGGTTTTCCGAGACTACATGGTAGTTTTCCACTCCTAAATAAAGCTTAAATGAGTTAAATTCCCTCTCATATTAGCTGCTAACTGGGATTATTAGTTTAGATCTTAAATAATAAAAAAGTGGATCTGACATGACCTAGATTCTTAAGAGTTTGGCATGACTTAGTTATGAAATAAATCAAATGTTAAATACAGATAAAAAAAAAAAACTGCATCCTTTCTAATGAGATACAGCAGGTTTTAAATGGCACTTAAAAATCCCAATGACTGTTTTACGCGATCCTGTCAGTGACAGAAAATCCAATCATTGCCAACAATTTAGATATTGCGTTTTCCAGTTGAGCTCAAAAAGGGGGGATCCTGAACGCGGCACTTCAGGCACTTCTTGGAAATTGCAGCTGCCAAATTAATGCAATCAGAAATTACACTGGTGCCATCCGCGGAAGGTCTCCACCTCCTTTAGACGATGGCATTATCTCCGCCTTACCTGATTCATCATCACACAATCGCACTGTCATTCCCACTGTACGATTTCAAAGGTGGCGGGCCAAGTCTGCTCATGCACTTTTCATTACCTGCCATCCTGCTCAATTCGATTTATTAATGAGCGAAGCAGAGAAGTGGCAGTCAGACTGTACCAAGATGAGAAATTGTTCCGACGTTTTCTGGGTTCGAGATCGTCCTAGAAGCCGGTGTTCTCATGAAAACCAGGAATTTATTTAAAAACCTAATAGGGTTTGAGTGTATTCATGCGTTTTACCGTCTGCCTCAAATATTAGCGGTGAAGACGCTGACAGCCAAAGCAAAGAGTTTAAAATAACTGCTACGAAAAAGCTTTTGATGAAGTCATATTTAATGTACAAGTAGGTTGTAAAGCAGCATCACTTTGACCAATTAAGACATTTGAGCAATTGATTATTTCACTTAATTTTTCACTTTTAAGAGTCCTGAAGAGTCAGACTCTGTGTTTTTAATGTAACTGTATTGTGTTGCAACACATTCATCCACTTTAGATTCATTTAGAATGAAATTATTATCTCTTGAGCAGAAATAAAGAGCAGGAGGTTTCTTACACCCCACTTTGGCTTTTGAGTGAATCACCACGATGAACCTAAAATACACTTATTTCAACTTATTTCGACCTTATGTGAACTTAAAAATGCTGATGTCCAACTTTTCAATGTTTCATTTAGCACAAAGGCTCGACAGTTTTACACCCTTGTGAGCCTCTTAAACAGGATGTTCTCGGTCGCTGAGCTCAGATTTGTCATCAGCAGGTGGCAAAAACAGATCCAGAGCCACAGAAATGTATAGCAGCGGACGTCCTTCAGCAACGTCGCATGCCGATTTCTGCAGAGCCGGATTAAGAATGGCACTCAACCCTTGGCAAATTTAATCAAAGTGTAACGTCAAACCATTCAAAACCCTTTCCATCGATCTTTTCCATTAAAGTCCGTTGATGCTGAGTAGAAATCAACTACTATGGTGGCGTTACAGTGTGTGTAACTTTATTCTTCTTGGAGTTTGAATGTGATGCAACACTAAGGGTTTTTGTCACTCTTCGAAATATGAAATTAAAAAGAACAGAGGAGATGTTGCCCAGGGAGAAGAGTACTGTACTGTAGTCCTCTTCCAATTGGAAAGTTGTAGGTTCAATCCCAGCATGACACTTAACCTCCAGTTGCCCGCTGGTGTTTGTATGGGGGAATTTTGCCTTACTGTAAAGTGCTTAATGTAGTCTAAATAGAAAAGCGCTATGATATGTTACCCTTGGGGATTTAAAGCCTTATTTTAGTTGAATGTATGGGGTGAAAACACTACAATTAGAATAACTGAGACAAACTAATTAAAACAAGTTATTCTGGAGCAAACATCATCCTTGTTCTGAGATGTGCAAGTAGGTAAATCACCATTAGAGAACATTACATTTGTTTTTCTCTTGAGGTTTCTGTTGTTGATATTAATACTTCCAGAAAGATTTTACTGAACCGTGAAGTTCAAATGTTTTATCCTTTTTTAATGAGGTTTGCCTAAATCTTAAGGGAAGCGTGTCTCCCAAGAAATTGCCTGATCTAACTAGAAAGAAGAATAACTTAACATCTGATTATTGTTCAAATTTAGTGATTTCATGACTAAAGGCAATTATCTTTTGGATTTTACTCTTGCACTTTCAGCTGGGTGGATGTTTTTTTAAAGCAAAAACACTTAAACACTTGGTCTAAACCATACAGGGTCAAAATAATACATCCACAATTAAAGAAGTTCCAAACTTCCTATAAATATTTTTGATAAATATCTTAAAGCGCATTGCAGAGAAACAACATACTTTTATGGTGTCTTCAGCAAGTTCTTTCATATAGTATTTTGGAATCCTAAGCGTTTTCTGACCTTGACCTGGCTTATTATTATTATTATTTCATCATTTTCACGGTTTTTGCGTTTTCGGAAATTAAACTTTAGCCTGTTTTACTCATTTCTAAACAAACTTAGATGGTTGTCAGGGATCATAATCCTCCTTGAATATCCATTTCACACCAAGTTTTATCCGTCTGACCCAGACGGTCCGACACAAATAAAAGGCTTTAAGGATGTTCAGGACGAATAAAAAGACAAATCTAAGATCATTTTCGAAACGACACATGTTTCTGTCAACAGAGAGGACACTTTACCATTACCATAAACTGAGAGGATGCTGACCAAGAAAGAAGTCATTACTCCTTCAACCTTAACTGATGTTTAAGCCCACAATTTACAATCCAAATACTCTTAGAAAAAATTCTTTCATGGCGAGAAACTATAAAGATTGAGAAGTAATATTCTTGGAGGAGATAAGGTAATAATAACAATATGAATAATAATAATAATAATAATAGTCAAGCATGGTTTCGGTAGAATCATGCTGAGGGTTCCTTTTACTGTCAGAAATGCATTTTTTAAAATGAATGAACTAATTAAATCGATATCAGGTAATTTCTTGTTTCCAACAGTCATGTGATTTATTTGTCAAATCATGCAGCTCTGAAAAAAATGGCTATTCAAACAAACAAAAGCTGAAAATCAATATGAATCAATATGACCCTCACCTACATGTTGGGTAATTAATAAAAAACTTTTTTTAATACGCATTCTGACATATTACCTATATTTGTGTTCACCGTCATATTAAGATACATGTTAGCTAATGAGATTGAGACATCCTAACTGAATAAAGAGAAATTAAATAGACCTCCAGGTTGATTATGTGTACGGATTTATTTTTGTGATCTTTTATCCTTTTAAAGCGCACGGGATTCCCAAATGTCACAAACCACAACAAGAACCTCATTTTGAGTCATAAACTGCAAAAATGTTCATAAAACATAAAGATCTAAAGAGAAAAAAAATTGACAGAAACAGTGGCGCTCCTTACCGCTGACCGCTGACAGCACCTCCACCGGCCCATCCACCTCGTCTGGCAAAGACGCCGTTTGTCCCATATTAACTGGAGTAGAAACAAAGAATATATCTTTACAGATTCCCCTTACATACAACTCACAGCCTCCAGCTATATGTAAAGCTATAGAGCTGCACTGAGCTAATTTCGGATATGTGAAGGTTCAGCTGAGGTGAGGCTGCTCTGAAGAAATAAGTGAGAAGAGTAAACAGACGGACGTGTATTTTGTTAGGCTGAATGAAGAATGGGAGGGGAGAAGAGGAAGGAAAGGACAGTGAAGACAGTTCTGCAATTGCATAACCCGTAATGACCTCCATGATTCTGTTCTCGCAGTTGTGTTAACAACGTTAGGGAGGCTAATTTGATCCTCTTCAATATAACCGAGCCGGGCCTTAGTTTATCTTTGCCTTTTTTGGGGCAAGTGATCATCCCAGAGCTTAAAAAGTCACCTATTGCCATTAAATTTGTCTTATTTTTGAAAAGATTACTATTGATTTTGTCACAATCCCTCTAAAATTCAGAATATTACTCAGGATTTTCCTCTTCAAAGTCTGGTGTTGCTTCATCTCATGGATCCCCACCTGATGAATCCTCGCAAGAACAATCGGCACAAATTTGTCCAATTCCCAATTCAGTTATCCCCACAGAGGGTCCTTTCATTCCTTTGACAATACGGCAGCGTGCTCGCAGTCATATGGACTCGGATCTTGTGACGTGGTGATATGCCAGTCTAAATACAAACCAGGTCGAGCGAGCTCCATGTGCAACACAATGTGAAGCTTCTAATAGCAAAGTTTTTTTTTAAGATGTGGCCCAAAACAGGGGGAGTGGGTGGGGGGAGTCCGGAGGATATGAAAACAGAGGCGTTAGCAGTTTTTAAATGTGCATAATTTCCAGGAAAAAAAAAAAAAAAAAAGAGGAACAAACTCACTTTTGGTTTCAGTTTGGCATCCAGACAAATGTTTATCTGGAGGCATTCTGTGTTCGGTCTCAGCAAAGCAGCTGCGTGATTTATCTAGGAGGTAAACACCCAAAAAGGTCACAAAAAGGGAGAAGCATTTGTTTATCTTCATTAAAGCTGATTAAAGAAATAAGACATTTGGTTCCTTAAAACAAAATAAAGCATTATTATTTGGGAAATGTTATTTCCTGCACATCATGAGGGAAACTGCTGACTTGAGTGACACCCTTTACCAAGAGGCTAAACCACAAAAAACCTAAAAGAGACAGCTTTTCTAGGAAGCAACACTGCCATCCGTAAGCCTTGTAGATGAGCAAAGCAAGTTTTGTGGTGATTTTTCAACTCATGGACTTCAGCAGGAGTCAAGGATGAAGTGACAAAGAGGTGGTTTCAGAGGAAAAAATCTTTCAAAGTCAAGAGCGAAGCTTTTTTTCTTGAAAAATGAGGTCTAAGACAACCTAGTGGATCATGTAAATTCAGCCTTCTCGATCTCAATACTAAATACACATATGAAACACATGTGATCCTATGCAGTATATATGTCGCTGGTTGAACCAGAAACATCACAAATATCTCAGTTAAGCTAAGGAGAAAAATGACAGATCTAAACCCTACAGAGAATTTATGGTGTATTATCAATAGTAAGACAAGAGACATTTTGAAATTCATCATCCATAATCATCTGAAATGAATGTAAAGGGAAGGTTTCCGTACACCGTATTTGTCCAAAATTACCCAAAACGAATGCCTGAAATATATATTCTGGGATTTTTTTTAACTGAGCGTTCCTTAGTCATCTATCTGGATAAAACAAAATCTGAGCTTGTATAAAAAGGCAGATTTACTGATCCATCTTCTACATCAACAACTAAGTTACAAATCAAGCAAAAAGAAATAGGCTTTGTTTGTGCAATCGAACTCCTGCAAAACATGGAGTTTTATTTGATGAAAGCTTGTTTTACGTTTTACCTGCTGGGTTTAGTAGCACACAGCTCCTCCCTCTCCATCAGCCAAACTAATCGGCTCCAGCTGCCTCTTCTTTATTGTATTAAATTTAGTTCCTTCTTAAGTGTCCTTCCAGGTTTTGGGATATGATTCCAGTTGAAAATGTTCTGATTTTTTACAACTTTACCATGTGGTATTCTTACAGTAAGTGAAAAAAGAAAGATTTGATGACTTTTCCATTTTTTTTTTTATTGTTGACAGCTGTTGAAAAAGTGTTGTTCCACTCTACAACCAGTAGGTGTCAGGAGAGAGCCAGAAACAGAAATATTATAAATATATTGTGATATATTTCTGTGGGTAAAAATATTCAATTTTATCCAATTCAGCGGTTTGAGAGTCTTGCTGGGCCATTTTTAGGAAAAACACAAAATATCTCCATGGGCTTTACTGATAAAAAACAAACTGGTTTTACAGAGAAATGGCTTAAAATAAAGGACTTTTTGAAAAGGCATTTTTGCACCTAAAATTCTAAAATAAAAAACAACACACTTTGCAAGATTGTGTATGAACCATGTACATGTTTTTTTAAAGTTGCTGCATAAAATGTTACCGTATATTTTATGTTAAATTTATGAAACATATTATTTTATATCAAAATATTAAAATTGACACTCCAAACATACAAGACGATGCAAAAATCTGCATTAAAAAATGTCTATTTGCACTCACTGGTATAAACATAAATCATAATCCAGTTGATGGGTACATTCTTAACAACAATAATAACTGATGATTGGTTACATCCATCCTTCTATCTATTGACAGCCATATTGAACATCCCTATATATAAAAGCACGTCAAGTTTGTCACAAAAACAAAAGACGTGGGCGGAAACCATTATAAAGTTCCTTCACAATAAAAGATTGCTTACAAAATACCTACCAGTTTTAGCTTAAAACGTTTGTAATGTGGTATTTCTGAATTCAATTTTCGCGTATAGAAATCGTGTGAAGTAAAAAATGTTTTAACATCTACGTTTGGTTTTCCTCTTGAGAATGTTTAAAGTTAGGCCTTTATTCTGTAGGCAACAACCGGAACGGGTTGTATTTTATTCCCCGTAGGCTGACTTCGACACCCCAAATCGCCTTACGGTTGTTTAGACTTAAACGCTTTTTTTGTTTTTCCCTCCATGTCCGTGGGGTGATAGTAGGTTAAAGTCGTGAAAACGGGAATCTATTTCAACTCGTCGTCGTGTTTCTTTGGATACATTTAATCTTAATCCGCTGAATTTTGGGAGGAAGACACGTCGACCACCGGTGAGTAAAAAAAAAAAAAACTTCTTTGCGCGTCTAACGGACGCCCTCGTGCTCAAGCCGTTGGCGTCTCACATAAATAGGATTAAACAGCTTTTATTACGACATTAAACTTTGCAAAACACCCTGGAAACGTGGTTTAAGTTGAATTTTGTTTGTCCTCGACGGTTTTTAGCGTTTCGTTCGCAAATGTTAGCGACGACTGAAACTTCCCAGACTCTACTCGGCTCGTCCCGTTATGCGGACAACACCCACTAGCATGAACATGTCACATCTTAATGGCTCGCTTCCCACCAACGGCCGCGCTGTATTTGTTTTTTTAATACTCTTAAAGGCCGTCATTTTTAAGTTGTATTATTTCTACCACATATTAAACCTGTTGCTGTTGTGTTTAACCGAGCCGAGCAACCGTTTGGTGGAGTTGTGGTTACGATTCAGTTTCAACGGAAGCCAAACCGGCGGGTAAAAAGCTAGCAAGCTAGCAGATTAAACCAGACTTGTTAGCCTTTAAAAATGTCGTATTTAAACATGTTTTAATTACCTGCTGTATGTGTATCTATTGAAAGCTTTTATGGGGAATAAACCTCTGACTGAAGTCTGCTGTCTTGCCAGACCTATCTAGACAGCAGACTTTATTTCACAGTAATTCGTTTTGCACATACTGCTAATCCAGCTCATTTGCTTCTGCCACTCCTATTTAAATCTCTGTCTGGCTTAGTTTTTTTTCTCTATGCTCTTTGGTTCTTCTCAGCATACATGATGCATCTCTTTCCATTCCTCTGAATTTTGTTCAGTTGTTTAAGATTTTGAGACATAATCAGAGTCTCTTAGTTGTTAAAATAACTTTGTTACCACAGTTACACACCACAACAAAAAAGAAGTCAAAACAGGCAATGCCCTAACAAATGGAAGAAATCATCTCTCATGAAACAGATCTACTCCAACAAGTAAAAAGATCTCTCAAAGGTGTGGCATACATTTGTATCCAGCCCGAATTTACGCCCATACACATCAATAAATCCAGTCTGCAAACATGTGTTCATCCACCTAAAATGATAGCTAGGACCACTGCTAAACTATGCACTCCACAGAGTTGGTTTTTAGTCAAGCAGATAATTTCTTAGGAGGTTTAAAGTAGTTTGCAAACATGGTAAAGAACACATTCTGGCTAGATAAAACTGAAAGTAAACATTATGGACTACATATAAACTTTATATGTGGTGGAAAGCACTGAAAATCACCCTGAATACAATGGAATGCCTTTGTCATTATACAGGTTGTACAACAAGATTGGAAATACACTACAGTGAAGATTAGTGGTGGTAGGGAAGGTGAACTGATACAGATAAAAACAGGGCAGTTCTGGAAGAAAACCCCTTAACAAGTTGTTATATAATACTGGGGAGGTAGTAATGGTTCCAGAAAAAAGCAACCCTAAACATGCAGCCAGAGATATGTTTATGAAAGCAAAGTAAAGTGCTTAGATTTGGAAGGTTGAAACTTTAACCTTTTTTTAAATATTTTTGGTATTATAACGGGAAGCATCCAAAGCATGTTTAGTACAGTTGATGAGGTAAGGGGAATCATTGAACTTAAAGGAAGACATATATACAAATATAGTGGTTAAAAAGTGGTTTAGTTCATTTCTGAAATGATTTATCAAGGTTTTCAATTTTCTTAAACATCACCATGGAAGGAAATAGAATCTGTAAAGTAATTGCAGTGGCAGTTCCTGATATTTGGACTAATATAATTATTTTTAAAAAAGTATCCAGCAGCAGTGGGAGGACATATTACATACGAGACCAGGATTTAAATATGTTAAGCATCAAATCTCTCGACTTCACTTTTCTCCCACCACAAAAATGATCCTGCAGATATTTCCCAATCAACTTTTGGCAACATTTTGTCTGTGTAAATTTAGCCTTTCCTAATTTTTTATTCAGAAACCCATTTCATTTAAAGATGTTTGAAAGTAGTAGTTCTTGCTCTTAGTCTTTTAATGCACTAGTTATAGGTTTTTACATGAAGTTTACTGTGTTTCAATACCTTTACTGCTTTCGTTTTAAATAAAAACAACAAATCTTTCTTTTAATTTCAGGTCTCACATCCGTCCGGTGACGGATTTATCGTCTAAGTTGTTGGGCGAAAAGGAGGAGAGGAAGCAAACATGCCTAAACCGGTAAGATGTCGTAAATAAATCTTTTATCAACAATCTTGCCGCATTTCAACATAAGTTGCTCGGGTGAAGAAACTCTGGTTCTGCTCAGCATCTTTTTTCCTAAAAAAAACGTATGGATTCCTTGTCTTCCTTTCACTTCTCATGCATTTCTTCCCAGTAAACAACGGCCAAACTGTTTTGCGGAGTGCCAAGCCTGCTGGCCTTGCAGCAGCAACACTGCAGCCATTGTTGTTAAAAAGGGTAAAAAGGGAACCGCTCAGTCTGAAGATGTGAACAGCGCCAAAAACAAAACCAATTTGATGCAGTCTTGTCACGGGTGCATGCTTCCCACACTCCTTTATCCCCTTTAAACTTTTGCATAATCGTTCTGACTCATTTTAAACGTTAGTTTACCACGCCTTTCTTATGAACACAAGTTCTTTAAGTCGACATTGATCTGATTCTTGTTCAGTTTTCATTTCTAGTTCCCTTACTCTGCATTTCTTCCCTTATGTGTTTCATGCACTTAGTTTTAGTATCTATTTCATCCTTTCATCCCTTTCCAGGTGAAATTGATATTGTTCTTCCGATCTGAAATTGAAAGAAAATCTTCAAGGAATATTGACCAACAATATTTAAAATTTCCCACTAGATCTGAACCAAAATGAGCTACCATAAAATACTTTATAGAGATTAAAACATCATGCTAACCTTCCCAATGTCTTTTCTTTTTCATAATCAAATGGTTTTAGGTAAAATGCCAAACCGTTATAACATTTACATGTGAGGCGAATCCCTACTCTTGCATTGTAGGAAGTGGTTCAGGCTTTAGGAAGATGTAAAGAGGAACAAACGAGCTCTGATTTCCTCCTTCACTTCCTCTCCTCGTTCTACTGTAAACAGCCTGCTACTCAGTCAAGAGCCAAGTTTGGTTCCGGAAAAGCTTTCTATAGAGGCATCAATTTCACTGTCTGTCAGTGTTTTCTCAAACAGAACTCAACTCTCAGGACGCCATGTCTGGTAATTAATAATCAGAGAATGCACCAATCAATCAGAATGATTCATCACAAAGAAGAACACGATTGCAACAAAAATGTTTAGATAAATGTAACGCAAAATGCTTTGATGCAAAAATGGGGCTTAAATCTTGTATTTTATGTAGCAGGATGCTCACCTTTATCCTCCAAACAAACTCCCTGTAGTTCTTCTTTTTTGGTCTTTCTGTTAACATAAAAAATGGGGGTTGGAAGGTCAGAGTTCAGAGAAAGAAAGAAATCTGTAGCATTTGGTAAAAGCGTTCTACTAATGGGACTTTAATTTTCCACAAATGTCAGTTTCAGCTATCGTTGTTGTTGTTTCAAAAAAAAAAAAAAAAAAAGATTTCTATATGTTTGTGCAACAAAAGGCTGAATTTTTTTAAGGAAACAAGCTCATCACAAACTAGTGAACCTTTAGAATCAAAGCTTATATTTCCACATCGGTGTTTTAGATTAGTCAAGTAATTGGAATAGGTTGGGAAGGATCATTGTGAATGTAAGGTATTTTTTCATGAACATGGTTTTTGGTTGTGAAGTTTCGACATTGGCAATATGTTTCAAGGGTGTTGCACATCAAATGCTTATGTGGATATTAAGTGTGCTGATATGTTAATTAATGTGAAAACGTTTATATTAGGGAGGCACTCCAAATAGATTGCTGCTTGAGGCTGGAAAAATAAGACTTTTAGTTCCTAAAGAGTCGAGATAATTCTGCATAAGATGTTTATATAATGGTGTTTTTTTTAATGTTTTAAATACTTCAGCATCATGCTTCTAGTAAAGCTTAAACCAGAGCTTTGCAACCTTTCCAGAAAAGGTTGTTTTTGGGGGACTTTCTGCAAGTTTCTAAGCAAAATCTGCATATAATATTTGCAACAGGCTTTAAATTTCATATTTTTGTTCCGCACAGTATTTATTAAATAGATTTTTGTGTCTCTGAGTGAGTTTTATTTTTCAGCAACGGGGACAAATGTGACTTTTTGAATAGGGAAGGAAAAATGTTGCTGAGCCCTGCATTAAAAAAATTTTCCCCTCAGCTAGGGAAACTGGTTGGAGTTGCTGACCTCTAGCTTGGGGCTGTTTTCCTGTTTGCTGGGAAAGCGGGGGGGGGGGGGG
>JAVLVB010000746.1:2720731-2736200 GCA_032876305.1 Orestias chungarensis | reverse complement strand
TGTTCGCCTTTCAGAACGTATCTGTAAAAAGTCTATCGTAATTTCAAGAGAGGGGTCGCTCCCCTTGTGTCTCTTCCCTCCCACCGTGGGAGGATTCCTTCGCTGTGCTGTGAGGTTAATCAGAGGGACAGACAGTTGCTCTGAGCCTGGCAGCTGAGATTAGCAGCTCCGTCCCGACTGCAGTCTGTGTGCGTTTGCTTTAAGACCTCTCTGAGCAAAGCCTCTCTAAACAGCTTACAGCGACTAAACAGCTGCACGTTTTAACAATGGTCAGATCGGAGCGGGAAGGCATCTGAGTTGACACGGAGAGCGAGAATGTCTGCTATTTTCGGGTCTCTCTGAGCCGGCTTTAATTACGCTGCGTAAGGATAAAGTTGAATAAACACTATCGGTACGGAAAATGAAACGTAGAAAATACTTCAGCTTTTAGTAAATAGGAATAAGTCAAAGCTGGGTAAAAGTCGTCTGAATGGCCGATGATTTACCCTTGGGCTGAAGCCACTTAATGCATTAGTCATGTTTTTCCCCCCCCATTGTCTGCATGACTGAGGTGATCGTCTGCCGATCTTAATCAGTTTGGCGGTCTTTAGCAATCACACAAATGCAGAAAAAGTAGTAAAACGCATTGAGAGACGCATAATTTGCAACAATATTTTGGTTGTTGGTTTTTTCTGATCGGTTCCTAAGAACTCCCATTTTCCTCTTTCCACAACAATGTTTAGTTTGGAACTTGTTACTGAATCAATATAATGATTTTGACTGATTTAACTTTACTTTATCTTTGTTTTGTGCTTTTGCACTTTTCAATGTTTTGTTTGGTATGGAAAGAAGCTTTTCAAAATATGGACTTAAACAAAAATGAATGAGTGAACGTTAATACATTTTATGATAGTAATCTCTTTCTTTAGAATAAATAAACCTCTTTTGTGTCTGTTTTTCTTACACAAAAAGTTTGACTCTACCTTCCTTTGATAACAGGAAGGCTGCATAACAGATTTAGAAAGCTATTTGTTTTCATTAAATCACCTAGAATTTGTACACCAAGCCCTCAAAAACAAAGGACTGAAAACTGGGCCACCAATCTCTGATCAGTGAATCTCCTGACAGATGTTGGTTTCGCCAGTTGCACAAACAGACAAATCTGTTATTAAAATTGAAATAATACTAAATACCCAGGTAATTTTTCAGCAAGATATATGATCTTATTTTCAGTCAATAATAGGTGATTATTGAATAAAAAGTACCAGCACTGTTGGCAGATTATTTTTTTAAGTTTGAAAATCTGCCAATAACACTAACACTTTTTATGAATCTTCAACTATTACTACTAGCAAGTCACGTGTAAATCAGTTTTGTCTCGTTTTAAGTGTAGCAAGATGTTTGCACTAGAATCTAGAGTCAGTAGTTTTAATAAAGCAATATCACACTAGAGGGAGGGCTATATCTGTGAATATCGGCACTGTTGTGATTCGGTTGTAGGCACGAGGCCGCAGGCAGACAATCACACGTGCTGATATTCACTGATATATAGCACGACCTCGAGTGTGATATTGCTTTTATACAACAGTTCTACAAACACATTTTATTAGTTAGATATATTACACCACAAAAGTTTGTGGTTTATTTGATGATCTTTTGGCTCCCCCAAGACAAATAGTTCCTTGACAACGCTGTTGCCTTACAACGAACGGTGACATTTTCTGCGCTCAAGCTACTTTGTGTCATTGACATTAATCTGAATGCTTCCGTTTATTGTGGAGCCACTGAAATACGAATCGACAGAAAGACGCTTTGGTGGCATGAAACTTATTTCTGATGTGTTGATATCTCGATCAGACGGCACGTTGCTCCATCTTTTCCGGCTCTCCTTAGATGGTCTCCAGTAACTTTTTTGCTAGGTTTCAGACCTGTGAAACGAGTTCTGTTTAGATATGTATGTTCTGGAACACGTTATTATATTTGACATCGTCAGTTTTTAAAAAGATGCATCACCTATGGCCACTCACTGCCATGATCTCCCTCGCTTCGAGTCCCGCATCAGACAGTTTCTGGATTGCTGTGGCTCTCAGGCTGTGGTTGTGGAGTGTGTCCCTGCCTCCTGGCACATCCTGGGTAACACCTGTGACAGCTGGTTTACTCCCAGAGGAATAGCGGAAAACCAGAAGCTGTTTGTTGCCTTATTACCCTCTTTGGTTGCAGATACAGGGCTTTTGCATCAGGCGGAATTTTGCTCAGAGATTTTTCGAGCGACGCGACCGGGCAGAGAGCATCTCCTCGCTCCTCATACATTGCGCCCCTCCGGTTTTCTCTCTCTCTCCAGTGGGTCTTTATGGTCCTTTGTCTCTTCATTGAAAGACATGGTGAAAGATTTTGCTCCACTGTCATCATATTTGAGGATGAATGAGTCTGGTTTAAGGTCCCCATTCCCCTCTTTGCCCCTGCGTCCAAAGTGTAACTGGATGTCTTACCAGACTTTGTTCAACAAACCTTTCAGGTTGTCTAGACTCAGCGGTGTGGACTATTTTAAGACCTGCTGGTCTTCACGTGAGATCGGGGGGTGGTGTGTTGTTTTGTCCTTCCATCCCCATCTTTATCTCTTTGAGGATTCCTTTGAAAACGTTGTTTGCTGTGATAAACTCAGCGTCCTGCATTATATTCCTTGATCGGTTAACTGGATGTTCGTTAATATAACGGTTTAATCCAGCCCGAAGCCCAAGATACTGTCCAACTCCCCTTTCGTTGTCCTGATAGAGCCATAAAACTGCCTCAACACTGTGTTCAGCTCAGTCTTCTTAACTGTTATGAAGTCAATCTCGACATTTTCTACTTTTAGCCATGACAGAAGAGTTCAATGCCCAATTCGTCTGCCTTACTGTGTTAGGTTCATTTTGGCTCTTCTCCAATTTGAGGTCAGTTGATGCCACATCAGCACACCTGATTTGCTCTCCGAGATCCTTTTGATCCTCCTCTGAATCTGATGACCATTCGTAATTAAGATCAAATGTTACTTTTGGATATATATCCATCTTTGAGCTGCTATTGATATTAAAAACAGATAATTCTGGTATGGCGGAGTGATACACCTGTGAACAGTCCCAGTGCTTTTATCGGTGAATATCAGCACTCATGGAAAGTCTCTCGTCCAATCAGATTGCTCGGTCGGAACTGTTGTATAATTTGACATAAATCATAACTTTTACAAAGGTATAAAATCCGACTGGGCTGGAATAAGTCGCTGCTTGACAACACTGCGGTTGTTGTGTCGGATGATTAGCGGTGCCAGCATGTTGTTGCTGTCCTTCATCTCATCCCCTTCAGACTGGGATTAACAGACAGTCTGCGTCTCTTTAATGATTCCTCTTCTTTGCCAGGTTTGTTTTCCACGTTTCTTCGCGCTCGATACTTCACCTGAACGAGCCAGGCACTTAAATCGGCAAAAACGCAGAGAAAAGCAGAGCCTTCCCTGGTACCAGACTGCACTGAAACCAAACGTGCTTTACTTCACCTATTAATGGGTCACATTGTAGTTTCGTATGTGAAAAGTAGGGTTCGGAAGTGGTTTGCAAACTGAGATAAGGAAACAGAAAAAAATCCAGCGACCGTGTGAGACCACATCTGTGATCAACAGTTTGATTCTAATATATTATTAAACTCCTCTTTAATTGTAACTGTTTTCTTGTGTGTGTATAATTGCTAAAAATAAAACATGAAACAAGAAAAAAGAAATGGCCGCCTCAGCTTCTTCTTATGCTCATTCATTTAATCTCAATCGCCCCAGATCTTTCTCTCTTGCTTCCTGTTTGCGCTGTGCCGCCCTCACGGTTTTACTTCTTTTTCTCGCCCCCTCGTGTTTTTGCACCCTGCCCTAGTTGCTCCTCACTTTCCGCCTTGGTTTAGCGCCTCGCCGTATCTTCCCTTGGGCTGTCAACCAACCGCTGAGCTTGTACACCATGCTGCGTTGCACGTAGGTGTGAGAGGAAGGATGTGAGTTGCTTCTGAGGTCACCCCTCCTGCTGCCGCTGCAGCTTAGAAGGCCTCAGCCAATGGCTGATTTTTACAGCGTGCTCCACCCGGTAGACATTTGTGAGACATTTGCTGCGCCGCCTTCAGACATCACTCTTGCTTACAATGGTAGCATGATTGAAGTATGGGATGCAAGCGATTTAGTGTGTTCAGTTAGAACACAATTAAAAGCTTTTAAACTAGTGATAAAATACATTTGTTTAAACCCAAGTTTAATTTTATGAAGTCTCTATAAGACATCAGTATGACATTCGTGTTGTGCAATGAAAAAATGACAACTTTCCTAAACATTTTGGACTGAACAATCAATATGTTGCAACATCTAAACTATGATATCCTTCTGAATATTGCTCTGAAGCCATCGTCACATATATTTTTTGTTAGGGATGCACCAATATGGAAAATTATCCTTTCAACATCCTAAGCAATGAGCAAGCCACAGACGTTTCATCTGTGCTTTAAACAACCCGCCATCTTGGCATTCATAGCATCAGTTTCAGTATTATTGACAGAAATGGAAATATCGATTGCTAAAATCGGTCCAGTTTCTGTGTTCTATCAATATCTTAAAAAAATTACCAACATCAGCCGGTAACGCTGTTGATGCCGATCCCTAATTTCTTTTTTAAAATCTAAATATGCAGGAAAGGTAAACCTAAATTTGTCGACCAGGAAAATCTTGTTGTTTTCCAATATGGCTAATAATGTAAACAAAATTAAGCGTAGTATATTTTTTGTTTGCGTTTGCTTAGATCAATGTCCGCGTGACCACCATGGACGCAGAGCTGGAGTTTGCCATCCAGCCAAACACCACAGGAAAACAGCTGTTTGACCAGGTGAGTCCACTTAATGTAAACTTGTCGTTCATTTGGAAATCCCATCATAAAAGGGAGTTTTAAGCCTTTTCTGTGGAAGGTTTTCTATGCACGTTTTTTTATTTTTATTTTTTTTATTGTAGGTTGTGAAAACAGTGGGACTGCGAGAGGTTTGGTTCTTTGGTCTACAATATGTGGACAGTAAAGGTTATGTCACCTGGCTCAAACTGAACAAAAAGGTCAGTTTTTTTTTTTTAGTACTTTCATTGTCCTTCATTAGTTGGTTTTAACTTGAAAAATTGAGCTGAAAAAATAACTCAAAGATGCAATAGCTTGACCTTTGACTCTTTGAGAAGTGAAGCAAAAGCTACTTACTTTCAATTATTTTTCAAGTAACATAAAAGTATTTTGAAACCACATGTTGAAAGGTGTGTCTTAAAACAAAGATTGCTTTAATTAAGTAAGCTGGGAAGTATTTAGTATGTGTTTGAGAGAGGCAGCTGTGGACAAATGTCGAGCCCGTCCCAGCAGCATGTGACTGCAGATATCGCAATGTGATCTCGACAGTGACCGCAATGCAAAAGTCTTATGCTGAATGAACTTGTGCACTTTTTTTTTTTTTTCTAAGGAATCTGTGTACTTTAGTCTTATTTTGAGGTATAATCTGATTCCATTGCCAGTCATTAAAGATCATAAATCCTTCTTGTAAAACATCGGTTTTTTTGAGGATTTTTCAAAAGTACTGCAATTGAAATGCCTCAACGGCGTCATTCAGGATCCGCCTACTTAGTTTACTCTGTTAAACGTGATACACAATGTGTTTGTCCAACTAATTTGTATTACTTGTTTCGGTAATAGAAGCTCATTGACTTTGCGCTATTTCCTAGGTGACACAGCAAGATGTAAAGAAGGAAAACCCTCTGCAGTTCAAGTTCAGAGCAAAATTCTTCCCAGAAGACGTTTCAGAGGAACTGATCCAAGAGATTACGCAGAGACTCTTCTTCTTACAGGTAAAACACTCATTATGCGGTCATGGGAACACTAAAATAACGCACCCTAGATCCCACCCAGTCACTTTTATCTGTACCAGCAGCTTTGTTTTTTCAAAAAAGATTCGTTCATCGGATTGAAATGTATTCAGATTAAATAATCTGAATGTATCATTTACATAGAGGAAGGTTTACGTCCGTATGTGCTTAAAACGGTCTGTTCATAATGCTAGTAGTTCAGATGATCCTGCACCCCTCAGTAATTCTGAGCTCTTTTTAGTAGAAATGTTCTCTCACCAACCAGCCAGCTTGCTTTTTCTGACATGGCGTCTAGCTACTGAAGGAAATTTGGCTTGTTGATGCTCCCAACGAGTGTTCACACGCACGCTATATTGCTATTGATCGTCAAAAGCCGCCCCTCTCATTCGAATTGCAATCTTATTCTAGCTGAATATGTTCACAATATTCCAATTTGGGCATTTATGCAACATATTTTTATACTGATGTCCAGTTAAAAAAAAAAAAAAACAAGATGAGGCTGAGTAGTATGTCTGCCTTAATCATGCAGGAACATGAAGGAAAATTTTGTCTAGCGGCTCAAACCAAATGCCTCTCGACGCTAAACCAGACATGTTAGAGGAGGACACATTTGGCCTTTTCTATCCATTTATTTTCTTAAGAGCAGCAGTTTTGCTGTCCACCGCACAGCAATACTGTTTTATTATAGGCAAAAGAAAAAATGTTAAGCCGGAGGTTAAAATGTACACAAATCATCGAGGTTGTTGTAATTGGGTTAATTGTTACACACACACCCACAAAAAAAAAAAAAAAAACAACAAAAGCAGCTGACTTGGGGGTCATTTTGTTCCCCTCGTTTCTTACACAAAGGATGAGTTGGTGGCCCTGGTGCTGGTTGCTGCACTACCTCCGTTTTACGCTATATCTTGGGGTGAAAGTATTGACGGTGTTAATAAAACATTAACCAGAAAGGTTGAGACCAGAGGAACGGTCCGTGGTCAATGGCTGCAGGGGAACTCTTTCATTTCCACCTGTTTCTGGTCCATCTGCACCACAGCAGCTTAACAAGACACGTCTATGATATACGGTTGACCTGACACGTTTTTTTCTTATTTTATTACCGTTTCCTTTTTAGGTCAAAGAGGCCATTTTAAACGACGAGAACTACTGTCCTCCAGAGACAGCCGTCCTGTTGGGTTCATATGCTGTCCAGGCCAAGTATGGAGACTACAACAAAGACGTCCACAAGGCTGGATACCTTACCCATGACAGACTACTGCCTCAGAGGTACGCAGCTGCCAAACACAATAAACCGGTGGGAAGTGTGAGAAGTAAGAGACTCCGCTTAAAGCTTTTCTTTAATGGAAATGTGGTCATTAGCAATTTGTTGCCTTTATATTAATATAATCTCCTCCTTGTTAGCCAAGTTCTCTGTCGGAATGAACGCTCTTTTTTTTTGCTGGCGCAGCCCAAACATACACGCGTGTGCTGCTGTGCTATTGTTTTTCTGTAGGTGAACACGTCAAACTAACCTGACCTGGCTGCTCCCATTGGTTTGTCACGGGGCTACTTAAGTAGGATGGCTACTATCCAAAAAAAAATGTTCTACGGGGATAGTCTTCTACTTAAATCGAGAAAGTTACTTCACATGTTCTAGTTTTGTTGCCCGGCCCTAGCTCTACTTTGAACATTTTGGCCGTAAGATCACAAAAACCACTAAAAGTAGTTAGTCGCTGTTAGCCGCTGAATTTGACTTTAGCAGCCTGCTATCGGCTTTGACCCTGTTGTTGAAGGAAAATCCAACGTTTTTTCATTCCCAATTCCAGCACTGTAAGGTTTCTTCCAAAGGAAGCAATTTTAGGCTACTTGACATTCCTCAGGTGAAGGTCGATGTCTGTGTGTTTACGCAGGGTTCTGGAGCAGCACAAGCTGACGAAGGAGCAATGGGAGGACAGGATACAGACGTGGCACGAGGAGCACAAAGGAATGCTCAGGTATCTGTTAAACCTTTTCTATCACTGTACGTTTGGATACAAAACAGGCAGCAGAAAGGAGTTTCTTGTAAAGCAGAGTGTATTACTATTTTTCTTTTCTTTTTTTAGAGAAGATTCGATGATGGAGTACCTTAAAATTGCCCAAGACCTGGAAATGTATGGAGTCAACTACTTTGAGATCAAAAACAAGAAGGGCACGCAGCTGTTCCTGGGCGTGGACGCTCTCGGTCTCAACATCTACGAACACGAGGACAAGTAAGGGGTTCACAAGCCAAATTTGAATCCTAGTAACCTGAACAAACGTCTGATATGGTTCCTTGGTTCCTATGGTTTGGTTGTTCGGCTGCAGGCCGTAGTTTGCAGCCAGCGGCAGACGAGCGCGCGCATTAGCCAGAAGCTCACGTCGAAATCTCTCGCCTTAGCCAGAAGCTCACGTCGAAATCTCTCACCTTCGTAATAGCCGGCGGAGGTTTCTCCACGTGTGTCATCATAACGATGTCTATGGCGTAACCTCACACCCAAAGGTGTTGGCTTACAGAATTGCAAACATCTTTAGAAGGCAGAGGAAGTGTTAAAATCTTTTTGTGTGAGAGGGGGTTTTCTTTTCCCTGTGGATGAGATTTGTTGTTCAGTTCTCCGAAGGAAGGAATGGACTTAATCACTGATGTAAGGGATTTCCTTTTGATGGCGATCTGCTTTGCTATGATTTATTGTGTCCAACCTTCTTTCCTTGTCAAAGCAACAAAAAATAAACAATGAACATACTGTAGCATCTCAACTAAATCGTATCATATTCAGTCCTGCTTTCTTTATTTCAGATTAACACCAAAGATTGGCTTTCCCTGGAGTGAGATCAGAAACATCTCATTTAACGACAAGAAATTCGTCATTAAGCCTATTGACAAAAAAGCACCTGTGAGTAAATGATCCGACTCACGACCCGTCTCTTCCAGCATAATCACAGCGCTTATAAATGGGGTTTATTTGTTTTCAGGACTTTGTGTTTTATGCCCCGCGACTACGCATCAACAAGCGTATTCTGGCGTTGTGTATGGGTAACCATGAGTTGTACATGAGGAGAAGGAAGCCTGACACCATTGAAGTGCAGCAGATGAAGGCTCAAGCCCGGGAAGAGAAGCACCAGAAGCAGATGGAAAGGTTGGAGCTCTCCTCGTCATTCATATTTAGTGTTTTTTGCTTTGGTTGTTGGAAAAACTGCTTGAAAACGAACATAACCAAACCATTTACATAATTCTAAATATGTCCTGGACTCTGTTTTTTTAGCAATTCTTGACCACAACAAAAAATAAATCTGTTCTTTTCTAAGAAGTTGCTTAAATTCAGCTTTAAGAAGGTGGATTCCGAGATGAGCTGCAGCTGTGTTGATTATCGTTGGAGTCTCTAATAGCCGCCGTTTTTTTTTTTATATATATATATATTTTTTTTTCTTTTAAACTGAAGCACTTGAAACTGAATCGCCGCACCTGTTAACGTTCCCAGGGCCCAGTTGGAGAACGAAAAGAAGAAGCGAGAGCTCGCCGAGAAGGAGAAGGAAAGGATAGAGCACGAGAAGGATGAGCTCATGGAGAGGCTGCGGCAGATTGAAGAGCAGACCATGAAAGCTCAGAGAGGTGCTCACACTCCTTATTCATTAGCTTTGACGCTGTTTCCTGCTTTTTATACGATTGAACTAATTATGTCTAACCGCGTCTGCGTCCTTTGGTAGAGCTGGAAGAACAGACTCGCCGGGCCTTGGAGCTGGAGCAGGAAAGGCAGAAAGCACGAGAAGAGGCTGAGAAGCTGGAGAGGGAGAGACAAGCAGCCGAGGAGGCCAAAGCAGAGCTGGCCAAGCAGGCAGCTGACCAGCAGACGACCCAGGAGCAACTGGTGTGTTCGGGTTTTGGCGCGTTTTGTGTTTTCTAATTGTTTCTATACACAGTCCTGTAGCAACAGCAGTGTTTGTCGACCACAGGCTGCTGAGCTGGCGGAGTTCACAGCAAAGATCGCTCTCCTGGAAGAGGCCAAGAGGAAGAAGGACGACGAGGCCACCGAGTGGCAACACAAGGTATTGCAGGCACTTCATTCCCCCTCTGTGCTTTGACAGAGTTTATCACTCTGCTTAGAGCTCAGGGTGTCATCTCTGCTTTTAAAAATGATAGATGCAGAAATGGACCAAATGTACGTTAAATAAATCTAAATAGGAACAGGAAAGTTTTTCATTCCAAAATGATGAATTAATTAATTTAAAACATCAACAAAATGTTTTCAGACTCCGTCCGACTAGATGTTATCAGTAAATGCCAAAACATTCTTATTTAAGAATTTCTACATTTTTTTGTTTTATTTTTACTTTTTGAGTAATTCCAGCTGATGTTTTGGTAATCAGTCAAATCTCCGGTGTCCTACTTTGTGTTCACTGCTACATAAAGTGAAAAAGGAGGATAAAATCTTGTTTGTTTTTTTTGTTCTTGATAAAAACGTACCAAATACCAAACTGTGTCATTAAAACTGAGGTATGTACCTAACATTTTTTTTTATACTATTGCCTACCTAATATCCCTCAATTTCTTTTGGTCCTCCACTTGTTTGTGGGTTTATCACAGTGATTTGTGCATCACCCATCAGTTGGATCGTCTGTGATTTTGCTCCGTCTGTCCGTTCTCCCATCCATCTTTTGTGAATCCAGTTTGTCCATTTATTTCTGTCTGTATGTTCATCCATAATTTTTTTTCTCATCCAGTTGTCCGGCCATTACTTATTCATTCACTTAGTCTGTCCGTCCATCCGTTAGCTTGTCTAGTTTCTCTGTTTATTATTTTGTAGGTTAAAAGAAAGTGGGGGGGGCTGCCGATATTTTAGGACATCCACTTTATGAAGTATCTGCAACTTAAACTTAACGCTTTGCTCTCATTTACGGTACTTTTAACACCTACTTAGCAATTTCATGCATATGTCTTGCGACAATAAGGAAGACTGACATGTTTCTGAAAGCTTGACTTTAGAAGAACATTTAACAATTAATGATTGTTTGTGTTTTTTGTATCATTTCGCCTGCAGGCTCTGTCTGCTCAGGAGGACCTGGAGAAAACCAAGGAGGAGCTGAAGACCGCCATAACGACCGCGCCCGCTCACCCAGGCAGCCACGCCGAGCACGAACACGACGAGCAGGACGAGAACCACGCGGAGGCCAGCGCCGAGCTGTCCAACGAGGGCGTCTGCCAACTCGACCTCCGCAGCGAGGAGGCGCGCGTCACCGAAGCGCAGAAGAACGAGAGGGTCAAGAAGCAGCTGCTGGTGAGAACGTGTGAAGTAAAGCGGTCCGGAGGCGGCGACTTCCCGAGAACGTGGAGTCGCGCTACTTGAGAAGTTGACGTTTTTCTTGTGGCTGCCATGTGTCAAAAAAACACTTTCTAAAACAGGCTCTGACCTAAATATCATTTAGAAATGTAGTGTAACCAAAACCCTGCTTATAAAGGTTCATTTATGTCCCACAAAAACAAATAACAACACGACTATATTATTTTCTAACAGCAGTTTTATAACAAAGAGGAAACGCGGGCCAAGCAATGGCAAATAAGGGTAAGAGAAAGGCATACTTGTTTGTCCGTTCGTCTTCATGTTCCTGCCCTCAACAGAAGGCGGGCTGGCTTAGACTGTAGCCTGGCTTTTAACTCAATCAGACGTTTAACTCGTTCACCAAAACGTGTTTCAACCTTTTCACATTTTCTTTAAGTTGAAACGTCTGGTTTCAGCTGTGTTTTTAAAATAAAACCAGACAAATATAAGCCTGGCTGCTGCATAGGTTAGGACTCGTACTAAAGCTGTGACCGGAGCAAAATAAGAACTATACTTGTCTACCCCTAAAAATGATGAAGAAATGGACCAATCAAATGAATCTATCTGCTGCTTTTGTCTTAACTTAAGATTTTTTTTCTGAATTGTGTATTTTTCAGTTCTCCATCCAGTTTTAGCTTGATTAGCTTTGATTGGTGCCTCTATAATGGGTAAACAGCTACTGTGTCGTTCATTCGGGCTTGCGTAAGTGAGCGAAAGCAAGACTTCTACCTAATAAAAGGAAAGCTCACATCGCCTCTGCTCCTACTTTAAATGTTTGATTTTCACAGCAGGAAGGATTGTAACAAAGGTTTTTACACAGTTTTTTGGTAAAATCGTCCAGCTTCGATCGAATCCGCCCTTTGTTTCCTGCTCGCGTGTCTCAAATTTACTTCCCCCTTTTTCTCCCCCCGTCCAGACTCTGAGCTCGGAGTTGGCCGACGCCCGGGACGAGACCAAGAAGACGCAGAACGACGTGCTGCACGCCGAGAACGTGAAACAGGGCCGCGACAAGTACAAAACGCTGAAGCAGATCCGGCAGGGCAACACGAAGCAGCGCATCGACGAGTTCGAGTGCATGTGAACGCAGAGCCGCCCCGATGCCACCCCACCCCCCCACCCCCCGTGATCTGGTTGAACTGCTCATCAGACGTTGCCAAAGCGTCCCAAACGTAGAGGCGCTCCCACCTAAGCTTAAAACTGAGGAGGAGAAATAACTAAAACCAAAAGCTAGGTTTCATTTTGTACCAAACCAACAATAGAAAGCTATTATTTTCTTTTGTTCAAGCTTCTCTGTATGCAAAGCTTTAGCAGCATCCCAAAAGTTCACCGTCTCTCTCGTTTTACTGACTATTGCTCTTTAGCCCGAATCGTCAAGATAAACCAGGAGAGCTTCTGTTACATATGGAGTGTCTGAGCCGAGGCTGCTTCACCACGTTTTCCATTGGAACTAGGATTTCACACTTAAACGTTTATGTGGAGAAAATGGAGCCGCAGTATTGTCTTTATTTCTTTTAATGGTTAGCTGATCAAACCAGCAGCCTTTAGAGATTTTAAAAGAAATCTTCTCTGTGAATAAAAAGGCGAACAAAGTGTCGAGCAGCGCGATTTGACAATTGAATGTAGCAACGAGTACAAAGGGAAAAAACAATTCTTTTATTTTACGCAGAGCAGTAACTAATCAGCTTGTGCCACCTCCCTAAAGTTTAAAAGTATTATTGAAGATAAGCTAAATGGTTCCTCTCGCCGCTGCGGGGGTTTAAATGTGTGTGTCTGAGCTTTCCAGTCGGATCCCAGTGTTTCATTCCCAGTCACCAGTGACGGTCGATGGTTTTCTCTGCCCACCAGCTCACAAAGGAGCCCTGGGAGTTTAGAGGACCTGGCACCTCTCTGACTGGGGAGCATCAGTCCCAAGGCGGGACGCATCTCTACCTCAGTAATTAAAACGGTGGTGACTAGAAGTCAAACACTCGGGGTGCGTCCTCCCTTCACTGCCTTTTCTATAAAGGCTGCAGACTCGAATCAAATTTACCACAATATAGAAATAAAGCTTTCAATTATTATTATTATTATGTTTATATTTGGCTACACCTTGTGCTTCCAGTGCTTGATTATGATTTATTTTTATTTTTTTGATTATTGCGCTCAAACAAACTGGAAAACCAGAAACTAAGCGTTGTTTTAGTAGGCGGCTCCACTGAAGGGGAAATGCTCTCGACGCCCTCGCTCTCAAACTCCCTGTGTCCAAACTGTGAAGACTTGAGTTTGACACACAGAAGCTGATCATGTTGGCCAGCGGTCACTTTTTTTTTTTTCTTTATTTCTGATGTTCATGTTAGTTTTGTTGAAGTTAGTGTGCAGGTGGATCGTGGTCCACAACTTTGGCTCACAAATAAAAGTTTTACATTTTAAAGTTGTGTTTTGGTGTTTATTCTTTACGTCACATGATCGGAGCTTCAACATATATCCTATTATTCTAGATTTGGGCTAATTCACCTGATTACTGACAAGGTATGGCTGTCGATTCTTACGATTTAGCTTACTTCTCAGATCCTGCCTTTACTCATTGCAGATGTTTGGCTGTTCCTGCTTTCCTTGTGGCCTCTTCCTGGTTTCCCTTTACCTTTCAGTATTTCAAGGTACTTCTGTCCTCAACATCTGATATTCTCCCTTTTAGGGGACAAAATCTCCTCCGATTAGGCTTTCAAGTCCAGAGAGGTGTAAGATCAGCTGGAAACCATATTTAAACATTTAAGAACAACTTGCCTAGAAGGGTCTCAGTTCAGTTGAACATTAATTAAATTTACATCCTGTATGACTTACTGATCTTTCCTTCTCATATCAGAGTTTACAAGAACCATTATTGTCAACCTAAAATTCTATGATATGGTGGAATTCCAAATTAAATTGTGTTTATAGGGAGCAAATCTTTACATGAGCACATTCTGAAATTATTTTTTGAAAGAAGGAAAATATAGTGTAAGGGGATATTTACAATTAATTACTCAGAATATATAAACGGACAACCAAAAAATCTTCATTCTAATTCATGGTGTAACAACCTAAAATTGTGTGTATAAATATATATATATATATATATACATATACGTATATACCCTTCTTACAAAAAGGGATTTTGACTGTAGGTTGAATTTCAGGATGAGCCCAAACTGCATTCAAACTTTAACAGGTGAACTTAATGTGACCTTCTCTAAGCTTTTGAATGCCCTTGTCCAACAGTTAAATGTTTCACTACTTTTTGCACATGTTGCTGTTCTCTAACCAGGAGCTTAACGGCAAAAGTCACAACAGGTGTTTGATCCTCGAATCGACCAATAAATGTCCTAGTTCAATTACAGCTGGTGTTTAAACAGTCGTCCTCATCAGGCTGTTCACATTGAGACATCATGAGACCAAGACGACACCTAACAATGGATCAACAGTACCTGGCCATTGCAATGCTTCAAACAGGACGTTCTCAGACGGACGTGGCCACTGAGCTCAGAGTGTCACATAGTGTCATCAGCAGGTTGCAACAGAGATACCGAGAGACTGGAAGAGTTACAGAAAGGCGTAGAAGTGGATGTGCTTTGGCCACATCCCATGCTGATGACCACTACATTGAGAACAATGGCCTGAGAAAACCGGATGACGGATGCCACTCAACTCCAGGCACGTTTAAGGGAGGTGAGAGGCACCCAAGCGTCATCAGCGTGGTCTGGGTGCTAGATGACCTGCAAAGGTACCTGACCACACCAGCAGGCACAGGCGTCATCGTCTTGCATGGGCCAGGGAGCATTTACGCTGGACGAGGGACCAGTGGGCCTCAGTGCTGTTCTCTGATGAAAGTCGATTCACGTTAAACAGAAAAGATGGCCGCCAACGATGTTGGAGAAGTCAAGCAGAGCGCTATGCATCAGCCACTGTTATCAGACGAGCTTTTGGTGGTGGGGGTGTCACAGTGTGGGCAGGTGTGTCCTGTCTGTATAGAACTGCCCTGCACTTTGTGAATGGTACAGTGACAAGCCCATAATATCGGAATAACATCATTAATCCAGTGATTGAGCACCTACATGAACAACACAGGCCTAATTTCATCTTCATGGACGACAATGCTCCAGCTTATCGGGGTCCATCATCAGGGAATGTCTGTTGGAGACTGATGTACCTCAAATGGAGCGGCCTGCACTTTCTCCAGACCTGAATCCCATTGAATATATATATATAGATATATATATATCTATATATATATATTCAATGGGATTCAGGTCTGGAGAAATCTATATATATATTCAAT
>JAVLVB010000746.1:2695640-2720631 GCA_032876305.1 Orestias chungarensis | reverse complement strand
CATAGTGTCATCAGCAGGTTGCAACAGAGATACCGAGAGACTGGAAAAGTTACATGGGCCAGGGAGCATTTACGCTGGACGAGGGACCAGTGGGCCTCAGTGCTGTTCTCTGATGAAAGTCGATTCACGTTAAAAAGAAAAGATGGCCGCCAACGATGTTGGAGACGTCAAGCAGAGCGCTATGCATCAGCCACTGTTATCAGACGAGCTTTTGGTGGTGGGGGTGTCACAGTGTGGGCAGGTGTGTCCAGTCTGTATAGAACTGCCTTACACTTTGTGAATGGTACAGTGACAAGCCCATAATACCTGAATAACATCATTAATCCAGTGATTGTGCCCCTACATGAACAAGACAGGCCTAATTTCATCTTCATGGACGACAATGCTCCAGCTTATCGGGGTCGCATCATCAGGGAACGGCTGTTGGAGACTCGTGTACATCAAATGGAGCGGCCTGCACTTTCTCCAGACCTGAATCCCATTTAAAACCTCTGGGATCAACTGAGTTGCCCTGTAGAGGCTCGAAACTCTGAACCCCAAAACCTCAATGACCAGAGGGCTGCCCTTCAAGAACAGTGGGATGCCCTGCCTCAGCACACAATAAGTGGACTTGTGAACAGCATGAGACGTCGTTGTCAAGCTGTAATTGAAGCTCAAGGGCACATGACGAGTTATTGAGACGTTGACATCTTTTGTTGTGGTGTACACACCAATGTTGTTAACTTTAGTTTTAACAAATTGTTTGAGATGAGGAAATCACCAGTGCATCCTTCTACTTAAATGTCATACTTTCGTGATAAGATCACTGTAGCAGGAACTTTTAACATTTTCCACAAATTTCACCCAAAAGACCAAATAAATAAATATATATATATATATATATATATATATATATATATATATATATATATATATATATATATATATATATCGTTACGCTTAGCATACCTGGACACTGGATCATTTCCCATGTAAATGTTGATATTGCCCCTGAATCTGTTTAGGCCAAAGAAGAGGAGAAAGCATGTGAAATTGGACAAGCTTCTGACAAACGTTTCATGCTTCAGTAAACCCTGCGCATCGGTGTCTGTTGTACGAACTTGTACAGGTCGGGCTGCGGTTGTTCACAGTCTATGGTTGCATGGATGCAGTTGACCTCTTCCTCTGTTCTGTAGGCTTTGGTGTCTTGAACTGCATGGTATGTCTGGGTTGGAGTAAGAAAGTGGAAGTAAAGACAATATCTGAAGAACAGAGTTAGCGTGAATAGTAGCACAATGTTTCTTATGCGGTGCCTTGACTCATTTTGTCACATAATGATCACTGTACATATTGGGGATATTTTGTGATAGGTAATAGGTACTGCGGTACCCGCGGCATCATCAGCCACGCCAGTAAAGATGGTGTTAATAGGTCCTCTAAGGAGACTAAAAGGGAAGGTTGAAGAAATCTTCAGAAGAAATGACTTCACAGTCTGTATAATGTTTCTATTGTGTTGGGTTGTCAATATAAATCCCCGGTAAAAACATTCATGATTGTGAATCTAATGTGAAAAATCCTGCATGCAGTCAGAAACAGACTGAATGCATGAGATATCTATTAAACCCACCTTGTGGCTGCTCTCCCCATCCAGACTGGCCGTCGTGACATAACACGTCCCGTCATCTCGACACGAGGAAAGAAGAATGAGATCGCACGGAAAGGACTCGTCTTCTTTCACCAACATCACATCTCCGACCTGAGACGGAAAACAGAAAATCCCACCAGAATCACTCGATCGTTTCTCAATTGTAGATGTAATGCGTCAACACAGGAACATCCACGGCATCTCCTCTCTCTGATTAGGTTAACTTTGGGTGTACCCGGTCAGGTTTTACAGTTATATACAAGCAGGGTGATTTGCAGCCACGCACCCTCAGATTACGACTCTGTTTGCGGATCACTTTGCCGTGCTGAACCACGTGGACGGGACACTGGTTGACAGCGTTGTCTGCTTTGTGTCTCAGCCAGTCCTCGTAGCCCTGCAAGAGAAACGGGGAGGCAGAGCTGTCGGATGTGCTTATGTGGAAACTTTGATGCAGAGCCGATCGTGGTCTCACCTGTTTAATGGCGGTGACTATAATGACAAAGAAAAGCGGCAGGCCGCTGGTGATGGGGCTTGTGGGAGTGTCTATGATCAGCTGTGGTCACAAACACGGAGATTTGAAAGACATTCCAATGATAAATCACACAAATCTCAATTAATTAAAAGAAATGACAAAAAAAATCCTGATGCTACAGGAAGTAAGAGTCCCTGTAAGAAGCTCTGCTGAGCCTCCTCCAGTCAATTTGATAATAGATGCTATTAGATCCTTAGAGGGTATTAAGTTCAACAACAACTAGACTTTGTAGAAAAGCAGTAAATTATAGGAAATAGCAATTGTGGAAAAATTGTGCAACACAGAAACGCCACATCAGCATTAGCAAATTTCCTTCATAAACTTGAGAGGTTTCTGCACCTCAACCATCACTTTTGTGGTTTGGGGTTGAGGTGGAAACAGCATCAGCTTCATCAGCAGCATGAGAGAGGAGACTGCACAGCAACCCTGAGCTGTCTCTTCAACTGCATGGTGTTGATTTGCCATAAATCATTTTGCTGCTTTGAATTAATGCAGCCGTCTTGTGCAAATCTAATTTATAATCAGAGAACACAATTAATTTCACTGGATCATGCAATTGAGGCAGGGTAGCTAAAATTAACTAAGCAATGAAGATTTTAATGACCAAAAATAATTAAGCAACACAGAAATATTTGGTCTTTTGCAAATTTGGTTTATTTATTTTTTAGAGTCTGCAGTGATTGCTACTGTTTTCCATGTGAGTAATATCTGATAATCAAGCCCTTTCTAACAATATTTAAGTCTGTATTATTACCAATATCATATCAGGCAATACTTAAGACCGTAATATCGGTACTGTGTCGGACGTGAACAAGTTTTAAATGGAAATCATAGTCTGACCTGAACCAGAAAAATGATGAGGAAGTAAAAGTTGGCAACTCTTCTGAACTGCTCAAACATGTTCTTGGGGACGAAGTTCCAAAAAGTGTACTGGAAACACGAGAAAGGAGAATGTTTAGCGGGCTTCAGTGCGACACGAAAGAAAACCGTTCATTTGCTAAACAAGGGACCATAAAGTTCCTTTTTTATCCCCAGGCCAGTGAAGGCAGCATGGCGAGCAGTGGTACTAATGGACCGTCTGAAAATGACTGGGCCAAGTGTAATGCCAGCTGTCACCTCAACTTCGCTAAATAGAGGGATCAACAGAGGTTCCGCCTCCAACTGGCAAATACGGCCATTAAACAAGAGAAACTTGACTTTTATTTAGAGAGAACGTACCGAAGGCTGGAGAGGCCATGTTGTACTGCTCGCCGTGGTGCATTCATGGGCCTGGGAATGAATGTACACGCCCACCGTACAATCTTTGCGCCCTCTTGTTTAGTAAATGTGCGCCAGTGGTTTTTATTGTCGTGTTTGTGTCTGTTTTTATTCACCGACCTTGGAGGATACTATTCTGTTGTCTGGGAACCTCTGCTGTATGAAGGCCTCTGTTCCTGGAGGAGGCTGCTTATGTGCAATGTAAACTGTCCTGGTGTCAACGCAGTTCTCCTCGCCGGTACACTGCAGGAGGAAGGAGACGACAGACGTGAAACGCGGTTTCTCCGACATTTTGCCACCGTCTCTGCTCCATTTATGCGGCTTCACGTCAACCTCGTTATGATTCAAAGACATTTACACAGGGTTACAATGAGCAAGCGAATTGTTTCCCAGATGAATGAATGGGAGTTTTTGTTGCCACGGACACACGGATGCGCATGTGACTCAGCCCGGAATGCAGCAGGAACGTTTCTCCACACTCCCCCGCGGGCGCATTTTCACCGAGCGATAAGAGAAGAGGATTAGGAAAGTTTCATCCATTTGTTTTAACAAAAATTATTCAAATCTCTTTCAATTGTTTGAAATAATTTTTTGGGAATAATCCTATAAGATGATAACAAAAAAAATGTTTTAAAACATACAAAATGTTAAGGTTTTTAGTGTTTTAGTGTCAACAATATTAAATATGGCAGCTAAGAATCATTCACATTGTATTAGTTGGGTTTAGTGACGTCGTCACTTAAGCTCCATCGTTATAAATCCAACAGGAAGCTTTCATTTTCAAACCTTTAAGCTTTTAAAAAGACAGTATTTCTATGCCGATATGTAGAAAAGAAACACATCACCACTGTGAAGTAGGGTGGAGTATCAGGGATGCTGAGGGTCTGCTTCTATTCCAAAACAAGCAAGCCTGGATGATGACTTGGGTCATCAAGTCTCCATTTAAATGTTACACGGAAAGACGACTTATGGCTACAGCTAAGTAAGGTAGAGAGTACGTTATGCTATTGAGTTTAATAGAAGTAACTTGAGCTCACGGTGTCTCCATCCAATTGTCATGCCAATTTTGAACAAACATTTAAAATGTCACAACGAAGAAAAATGAATAAATTGCTGATTAGGCTCGTTCCCATCGACTGGTTTGGAGCAACTCAGCCAGAATACCCAATATGTGGTTTCATCAGATGTTGGCGCTGTGCTATCTTGGGCTTACCGAGTCTCTGTGGCAAACATCTTCATTGATAATTTTGAACACAGCTTTGCCAATATTTACATTTTTTTTGTAGGAGTTGTATTGCAAGGCGGAAGCTGAAACAGCCCCAGTATGAAGTACTGGGGCTGAGCCGAATAACAAATAATGTTATTTGATGCGAAAATGTTTTCATCATTACTCTCACGAACTTTTGCATCGAATAAAACAAAACAAAACAAACAAAAAAAGCAGTCTTAGTGGGATTAATTGTGTCTGAGGTTTGCAAAACAAAACTGGACTGACAGCATTTTGTGTCCCAAGAGGACGCCCGTGTTGCTTTTGGAGTCCGAGTTGCCCTTCGGTAAATCAGCCTAAGTTCAATCCTTTGCTTCCGTTGTTTTCATCCCATCATCATTCTCCATCTATGCACAAAAGTAACCTAATAATGTATTTAAATGTTTTTAAATTATCATTTTAACTTATTGGGGGGCTTGGGTGGTTCCAACTCACTCTGACCCTATTTGAAGAATGTTTTTTCTAATTGCAGTCTGACTATACCAACCACAACTAGCCTGATAAGAGCTAAAACTGTACGACTGTACGCCAGGATGAAATTCATCCTGACAAATCAAGCTAAATCCTAGATGGGGAAGATGGATCTATGTAGGAGAGCAATGGTCAGGCTAGGAGGTAAAAAATTACCCAGAACATCGAAAGCTCCGCAGGCTTAACATGCAAATTGTTCTGCATAGAAGAAATCCAAAGCCAAAAAACCACAAGTCTGTCTCACATTTACCTAAAAAAGCATGCAGCTGTACAGTATGCCGTTCTTGAAACAACACCAAGCCCAGGCTTCTAGTCAGATCCTCTCCTTTCAGTCAAAGAGGACATGAAACCAAGCGGCTGGCTAAATTAAGTCGCCCCCACAGAGTCGCTGTTCCCTCATTCCTCTCCCACCTGCCTTCTGCGACCTGCCTCACCTAACACATCCTTTCTACAACTATATTATTCCTGACCTTTATCTGATTTTCATTCAAATCAAAGTGCATCGAAACACAAACTCCTGGTTAATTTGTTACAGATACAAAAAAATGGAGGCTGATGAAACCTTTATAACTACTGAATCCCTCATAATGGAGTTTAAGTATCACCAAAAATGAAGAACATAATTTAGAGATGTTTTGTCGTATGCCGCTTCAGTGAGGTAAAGTAGAGCAGGCCTGCAGGTTGCTGCTGCAAGTTTTGCCAGTAATGCACCTTTAGTGGTTTTCTCGCCTCATTCATCTCCCTCCCTCACCTCCCTCGCCACAACCTGGGCGGCCCACCAAGACTGCAGTCTCTCCTACATTGATTGTGTTCCGCATTCGTCCGGATTTGAGCTTTTTACATGAAAGCCTGTCTGCACTTAATCAAATTTACGTCTTTACAAAATAAAAGCTCGTAACAGAAAGCCAAGGATGGAACCCGAGACTTTAAGCTATTCTGGGGCACGATAATAACTTTTAGCGCCGTTTTGTGTTTCAGGACGCGGCAGGTTTCACAAGCGTATTTATAGTTGGCAGGGAAACATTTGCGGGTAGGGAGAGAAGGATGGGGAGAGCAGGGAAGGCTTCGTTTCTGTCTGTCTGTCTCTCTGCATTCACTTCTTTTCTTGGTGGCTGGGAGCGAAGGCGAGTCTTTGGGGATCGGCTCTCTGAGGCTAATACGTCCCTACAGCATCAAACATGTATGCGACGAGTCGTACAGGAAGAGATGCGTGCAAACCTGCTTTTTATTTTTAGAAAACCTAACAATAAATTTTTTCTTCCTTCTTACAAACTTTAAATTAGAATAAATTGATGTTTCTCAAATATAACCTAATTCCATGCGCTTACTGTTAGATGTATAATAGAAATAAATGTATTCTTACATAAAACGCTTAATAATCCAGCTCCATATCAGACTTGGCTTCAAATATTTCCCCAAATAAGGACTCGGATTTTAAAAGTTCTCCTTGGTAAGTTCTGTGTTTCCCCATGTATCTTTGTGCATTCTTTTGTTTTCCTTTCCATAGAAAGTACCGAGCCGAGTCTCTGCTTTGACGTTTGCTCCTTGTCGGATGGAGCCATGCGAGTAACAATTGCATTATTTATATTAAATCACTGTAGAAAGTGCTGATCAGTCGGTGCTTCTGTGTTCATCTGCGTCTCTTCTCATTGAGCCATTGATTTTTGGTTTTAATGTGCCATAGAAAGTATTCCTCAGAAGCTAAACTCTTCTGTTTAGCTTCTTCTATATGGAGTTTTGCTAACTGAGCGATCGGCAAAGCTGTAGCTTCCATTAACGTTGTCTTTGTTTCCAGTAGAAGGTATTTGATTTTGATTTTTCACCATATGAAATGAAAATAAAATGGCCGAATGCAAAGTCGGAATAGCGAACGCTGATTCGTCCTGATGTTTAACTTCATTTATTCTATGATGATTTGTAAATTTGACAAACAGGAAGTTCTACACATACAATTTATTTCTTAAATACTGACGGCAAAGAAATCAGTAAGGATCAACGAATCCTATTTCAAAAGATTTGTTAGACTTATCTGCCTTACATAAATAATCACAAATAAAAAAAATGTTACGGGAACAAAAAAACTATTGTGCTTCTAAACACCTGATTTTTAAATGTGTGTAAATGCTAGTTCTAGAAAAACTAAGACGCTGCTGTGATCAGGAAAACATAGTAAACAGGAAGAGCTGGACCCGCCCACCTATCCACACAAAGGGGCACTTTAACCACTCGCCCACTCACAACAGCTCTAATCAACCCTAACAAAGAAAAAAAATAAAAAATCTTTCAGAACAAACTTACTTCTAAAGAACAAGATAACCCAGGTTTTAAATAAGTGCTTCATCCTGTAGAATTTATAGTTCCATCATTTACGGCCACTCATCCGGTCACAGATGCAGCAGAGCAGTCAAATCTGGTCAAATCCATTTTTTCTACTCATTATATTTTCCACAATAATTTAGACTTACAGAAACTAGTTTCTCCAGCATGTTGATTGCTTAAATATATACGTGTTTTAACCGTTTTAACCAAGTTGCTTTGCAAGCAAACGCTCCATTTGGTCTGTGTCGTTACAGCTAACTCTGCATGACGCCTGCCAAGTCCTGATAACATTTGGAGGACAGCGTGAAGAGCAGCAAACAAATAAAAACACGCACAGACACCCACACCGACCCGTGTTTGTCTGCGGCTCCACATGATGCCGTTGTTGTTTCAACCGATGATTAAAGCGTTTTATCAAACCCCTGCAACAGGCGGCGCCTGAAATACGTCCCAACAACACATCAAATCTAATTTATGCACCGTATATATCTACGACATGTCCAAGAACAATGGCTGCAGTTTGCTACGTCTCACATACTGGTTTGGGGTTTATTGGTTTACAACTTGGGTAAACAATGCTTTGAGGGGATGCAGATTTGTTGGATACATCTTTATTATCACCTGCAAAACTGCAGCATCCAGTCTGCGTGTGGCGGTCGCGGATTAGAAAGCAGCTGTGCTCCCCATCTGTCTCAGTCCGCCTCACTCCGGCCAGCAGGCCGGGCCAAACACGATAATAATAAATCCTCATAGTCTAGAAGAGTCACGGTTCAGCGTTTGAACACAACGAGCAGCGTGGGTTTAAAACATATTTAGGATTTCAAGACTTTTTTTATGCACTTCATGCAAAAGGTGTAAAGTGTAAATGATGTATTAGATGTATAGTAAAGTGCAAAGTAGAGGAGTAAGATTGATGGATTAAAAAAAAAAAGTGTCACAATATCTTCTTGTTTATGACACCGGTTATATCAGAGTATCTGGATTTAATGGTATGTTTTCAATTAATCTGGATTTTAATGGATCTTTTCAAACATTACTAATCTTAATTTATATTACAATATGAATAAATCAAAGAAATAAAAGATGCGATAATGCACAAACCTAGGGTATAGTTTGTATAATGCAGGTTTAAAACAGCTTGGGGTTATTCAGAGTAATTGTTGCCGCTGTTTTATCATACTAGACAATTAGCGTTACAAGTCCTAAAATATATTAGCCCACATTTATTGCACTACGAAGAGTCCAATGCAAAAGTAAGACTGACAGCATAACCTACTATCCGAGTAGTTTAGTTAGTATTACCATATGGCCTTATAGGGCACTCTTGCATTCAAATGCAATTTAAATCATCTTATTGAAACATTCAAAAAGATATGTGTGTTTTTTTAATTAAACAATTTTGATGGTGAGGGAAAAAAAATGTATGTACTTAGACCGGAAAAAGCAGCGGACGCAATTGCCTTGATGGGAATCAAAAGCTCGGTTGTTCCACCAAATCCACTTCATTCTCTTACATTTAATTCATATATACATGTATCATACTTTTCCCTATGTCAGGATCTGTTTTCCCTAAGTTGAGGCAACTAAAGGTTGTTGATCCTACAAATTTAAATGGCTCAATCAATCCTTTATCAGCTTTTTAATTAAGTATACATTCAAAAATTTCAGGCAGGCTGATGAAGAACAAAATACATGAATCCAAACGTACACCTAACTTGGTTAAGTGTTCCTGCAACCACTCTTAAATAAGTAGGTGACCTCAGTGCAACAGCTTAGAAGCTGAACCAAAAAAGGCTGGGAAGTATCTGTAAGACGAATCCACTTACAATCCTCCCCACAGTCAACATCAACAACAAAATGCAGAGCAAATTAGCTACAACCAAATTCTTTTTATGATCTCTCCGGTGGCTTGTATGCTGTCACAGATCACACACTCCGATACCTCGATCCCAGGAGAGGACGGTTCGTATTAATCAGTCAGCAGAGTTTGTGCCGGCGTGTGAGAAACACATCCGTCATAGATCTACACCTGCAAGTCTTTACTAGACCGTCTGAGACTAAACATGACAAGTAGTGACAGTAAAAAAATAAAAATAAATAAACTTTCTGTTTTTAACCAGGATTCCAAGCTCGATCCAACTTAAAAATGCGTATTAAAAGGTGATCACAGATCTGGTAATGGTGGTCTCCTGTACCTCAAAGAGGAATTCCCAAGATCTGCATGATGGGAAGAATTGACAAACCTGTGTTTATGGTACTAAATGTTTATATAAAAGCTTTCAGGAAAAATATCTAAAATTAGAAGAAGAGAATCAAACGTTTTGCTGGGCTTACAGAAATCAAAGTTTTAAATACTGATTCCTCAATTGTTAAAATTGGGTTTTGATTTTTTTTGGGTTTCTTGTCATGATCTACAAACGAAGCGAAATTTAGTCATGATTCTGAACAAATCCATACACTAAGAAAATGCAAAAGAAAGAAAGAAAGAAATTTCCCTTTTTTGTAAAGATGGGGGAATAACAAAGCCTTCATTTTAATACAATGAGACTGGTTCATAAATCTTCATCCAGCTTAATATATCTAAATGAAGCTACATCATCGCCATTGTTTTTTCTCTAACATTGAAGAATAGACGTTCACCTGCTACCATTAACAGATGTAGGTCAAATGAGTTTAATTTCAATCTGCTATGCGTGTCAAAATTGGCGCTTTAAAATACAAAATTAATTACCCCAGCATGCTAATGTAGCCTTCATAATCTGTAGTACAGTAAGCTCTCCAGCAGCTTCGGTGTGCTCCATAAACTGAAAGAGTTGCTGCTTGACCTCCTTTCAGGCTTTATTATTAATCCATATATTACAGAGAAGTACAAATAGTCAAGAGAAAGAGTTAGTAAACTCATTGGAGATTGACTGAGCTCTAATATTACACTAAATAATGCAAGACGAGAGCCAGGCAGCAGACAGACGCATGGCTTTGCTGCTCTGAGCCGAACAGAAGAGGAATTGTTGTGGGTTTCCTGCAGACGAGCGTCCTGCTGGTCTTTCTTGCATTCCCTGAAGGGAGTGCCGCTGCTGCTCAAGTGATGCCCCCTATGACTCGACTTAATGCTCCAGTAATGCCAGGAATGACTGCGAGGATTGCTTCACACTTAGGTCACCTGATTACACTTCTGAAATAAGCACTGAGCATGTCGAGAGACTGTAGAATTGAACACGGGAACGTTTTGTCCATGCAACGCCCATCTTTACTTAAGAATGGAGTAAGAGTCTTTCAAAAGGAAGCAATGTTTCGCAGCATATTGCATTGGTACATCTGGTAAGAGTAGACAAAAAACTAAATCAGCGCCATCATTTCAAGATGACACAATAAGAGAGTGCTAAAAAGAAATCTTTAAACACATGAAATTCAATAAACACCAGATTTAGGCTTTGGATTTAAAACCTCTGTTTCTGCAGAGTTAAAATTAGGTAAATGCTAGAATTATCAATTATCATTAAGTACCTGCATTCATCTAACTGGGGCAGAAAATACAGATGGTGAGGTCATTGCTTAAGGTCACCTGTGAATGTGTTGTAACTATAGAGACAATGGGAATTCCCAGCTATCATGCAAATAGAGGGGCTGAAATGGCGCTCAGCAAGGAAGAAGCAATAGTCCCAAAGCAACTTTGTATTCTGAAGATTTGCCTTGTAGATAGAGATGTTCTTTTTTTTGGAGAACTAAATAAAAAAGTTGAAGTGTTTGGCAAAAATGACAATTGTCATGTTTGAAAGAAACTGGCAAAGATGTATTTCAAAGACCAACCCAACAATAAAGAATGGGAACAAATGAACACAAGCATAAAGTTCAAATACTTACAAAGAGTCTAGGGCTGCAACGATTCGTCGACGTTGTCGACAAAAATCGATAATAGAAATAGTCGACAATGAATTCCCTAGTCGACTATTGTCGCCAATCTGCCGAGAGTCACGGGCACAATAGCGTCGAGCGGTTACCTACACAGAAATGGCGCCGTCCAACACATTAGCAACACGTACAAAAACTTCTTACGTTTGGGAGCATTTTTGCCTGGATACGGTGAATAAAAAGATTACTTGCAAGTAGTGATGGGTAGCTGAGGCGTCATGAAGCGTTTTCACACAGCAAAACTATATTGATACTGTGTCGATACTGTGCCATTGAATACTGACACCTGCTGGACATTAAAAATCCCTACACGAAACGTAGATAGACTGATTTGATGAACCAATGTAAACAATAACATTTAACTTGTGTACGTTATCGTAAATTATATATTGTATTATTGCATATCTTAAGTTAAATTGAAAATATGTGATATTCTTAGATACAGTCATGTACCATAAGTGAAAATTTAGGTGACAAATTTGTATTAAAATAAATACGTTTTTCCAACGTTTTGAAATTTAGGATTCAGATAGATCAAGTATAAACTGAAAAGAACCGGATGAAAGAACGAAATGAAAACAATTCCGTTATTTTCCGATGTAAGATCAAAATGGTCCCACACTGCGGAAATCTTTCGTTTGGCTTGATGATCCATAGTTGACGCTGCTCCGAAAAAAATCAAGAATTATTTTGGCAAATGCATCCAGTTGACAGATTTGCTTCCTTATAAACACAGTTTGGTGCTTCAGTGTCATTTCGAAACAGTTGCTGTATCCGTCACGTGACTTGCTGAAATCAATACGCGCACCGACACGGGTTTTGGTCTGTGGGCTTGATACATGCGCCGACCCATCACTACTTGCAAAGGTTTGCAAAGCGTAACGAACATTTCAAAAGAACGCTTGTCGGGAACTTGAAACTGAGTCTGACTCGCTTCGGTAAGATTCAAGCAAAATTCACACCAATACGTATGTTTTTGGTGTATTATATACATTTTCCAAGCATTTTTCGCTTTAAAAGAGAGCTTTAACGTTATGCCTGACTGTGCCTGACAAACGTATTTTAAATTAAATACATACAGTCCGACAAAGAAAGCCACCATGGACTCCTTTCTACAAAAGAAGCAGATGTGCACCCCGCAACAGGCGTCTGTCCTCACTGAGTCAGTATTACAGATGCTGATCTATGATACGACGCCGCTCTCTGTGGTCGATGATGCCGGGTTTCAACGGATGATAGCCCAGTTCAAGAGTCCGTGCTTACAAACTTGAATTTGTATCTACAAAGTCATTTCTTATAACGTCAGATTTCAGACTGTTGAGAATTGTAAAGTTGTTTTGCAGTTGACCTCTGAACGTACCTCACAAAATGCACTTTGTTTTATTTACCGTTTTGCTGCTGCTTGGTTTACAGGAAAAAATGTTTACTTGATTTTAATAAAAAAACAAATTTTTAAAACCCCTTTGCCTGTCCTTAAGAAATGGACAGATATTTATTTAGTTTTGGATTTACGTCTATACTGACTGAGCACTGGGCCTAACTGGTTTCAGATAGGACATTTTTATTTACTTTTTGTATGAATCAGCAGCAAAGTTGAATAAAAGATGCATATTTCATTGAAGTACGCATCTTTCTTGTGTTTATTATCATTTGCCACATAACTAAAGCAATTTCCTGCTAAATTTAAGAAAAAATGAATAATTATCCGATTAGTCGACTAATCGTTTCAAGAGTCGGTGACTAGTCGACTATTAAAATAGTCGTTAGTTGCAGCCCTAAAAGAGTCTTGAATGAAATAAAGTCAATGTTTTGGACTGTTAATAAATAGAGTAGGATTTTGGTGGGGACAGCAGAAATGATGTTCTTGTTCAAGGCGGCCCAGAAACCCAACTCTGTTCCATCGTTCCTTCAGAGAGGAATGAAGCTCCATCAAGCTCATCCAGCTACAACCAGGTCATCCAAGGCACTTAAAGAATTAGCTGTAACCTCTGGTCGTCAGGCATTCGTTTTCCTCATGGTGACAGCGCTATTAACAGCCCGTCTAGTGAGCACACATTTTATGAGTATGTGTTTATGTGTTTTCACTTTCCACAGTAATGTAAAGGGACCTGCAATAGCCCGATAAGATCAGAGGGAGAGGTCCTAACAAGCACTTGTGCTGCATTTACACGTGCAGGAATGCAAACACAAGGGATTTGTTGAACTAATTATGGAAAAAGATTTGTGATGTCAGCAAGTGAAAGGAGGAGCAAACAGCATGCAGGAATTCGTCTCCATGAAGGAATCTGCCAAAATGCAACGACTCAAAAAGCAAAGTGGGTAAACCTTTTCTGTTGCGACCGCTGTTAGGATGATTCGAGCAGATCAAAAATAAAACCACACTTCAACTATAGCTCCTGTAAATAAACTATACAGTTTTTGTAAAGTTTCAGGTGCAGTGCCTTTCCCAAACAAACCTTACAAAGAGTCAGCATCTTTAAATACCAACGACACATTTGGTTTGATTTCAACATGAGATACGCTTTTTTTTGCATCATATTCCAATATTCCCAACCTATTTTTACGTCATCCCATCAGATAAACAGTGTTGACTATAATTGAGGGTCGTATTTGGCTTCCCTGATGTAAAACTGAGGACTCATAACTCACATCAACACGAATTAATCTAAAGCATAGTTTCTACTTAAATTGTGTTAACAACAGTGGCTTCCAACCCATTTTTCCCAAAGCCACTCATTCTTACATTTGTTCCTGTAAATTCCAGCTGAAAACAACATCTCTCCATAAGATGCATTTAATCTTGATCCAACGTTTTTATACTTTTACAAAACTGTATTTCGAAATGGGAAAAACTGATGGTTGTACAACAGAAATAAAAACTACAAGAACCTTGTTGTGAGAATCACACACAGCCTTTCTTTAAAAACTGACCATAGAGTTATCAAAGACTTTATAGAAAATAATAGCCTTGTTTTACACTTGTGCATGTTCGTAACCTTTAAGTTAAAATGACTTGCGATACCAAACGGATTTTCAGGTCGACTGTTTGATTTATCTGATGTTGGTTTTGGTTTGAGGTCAGACGTCTATATTTATTTATTAGTATTGTTACAATGACAGTACAAGAAAAATAGTCTATTCCTCACAGAGTTGACATGGCAGTGAGTCCCTGAATGTCCGGACCGGTTCGTTTTTCGAACTAGAGGGGCTTCAGGGGGGCCAGAAATAGTAAAACAGATGGGAGAACAGGCTTACCTCAATCAGTGTGTTTCATTATGCTGCTCTCACTGGTTCCTTTAGTCCCCCATCAAACTCCAACACAGCTATAAACGGCCTGCTTTTAACTATGCCTCCTCTACTTCGCCTCATTACTTATATCTTTCTGACCTTTTGATATCTCTACCTCTCTCAGGGCTGCTTACTAGTTCAAACCCACTCATCGCTGCCGTTCTCAGTTTGTCAGAGCAGTGGAATCTATCAATCGAGACAAATAACAAACTGAAGCGAGATCTTGCTCTAAACGGGTTTTAAATGTTACTTAGGATTCCCGACCTACTGTTCCGACAATTAATGGTAAGGTTTTAACAACATTTAACCTTCTGCTTAGAAGGTTAAATGTTTGCCCACAGAGGAACATTACCCTGGTTTAAAAATACAACAAAACACACAAATGAGGATAATAAACAAAAACTTCTAACAGATCCAATAGATTTTAATGCCAGACTAAGAAATCCTATACAACAAGCACATTTGAGGGTTTTGCCAGTCTTTCACATCATTGTGAAGATATTTTGGATTCATTTTCCTTGACAGGATAATTTTATCAAATTAATCTTACTGGAACAAAATTAGACCCTGTTATCAAAAAGGTAATAATTTATGTCTAAGTTCCAGGAGGGGTAGATACCAGCACTGCTCGTTCTGGCATGTTTATTCTCTTCATTTTAATGTATTTTTAAACAAATCACTATAAACCATGTAATTTTTAATAACATGACCTATAGGAAATGGAGTCTGGAAACTCGTGATGACAGTTGCTAAGCTTCAAATCTATTCAATCCCCATGGGAAAGCGGGAACAAAACAACAACACAGGATTGGGGTTTAGGGGGAACTTAATAGCATAATGTGGTTCTCGTGAGATTGGTCACCTGACATGGAGCGAGCCATATGGGGAAACAGATTTGTGAGAGTCACAGCTTAATTTAGTGCAGAGATGTTGCTATACTCCCATTAAAAGACCCAATCACAGGTGATAAATGATGCTTAAGCTGCACAATAGATGGCAAATATGTCCTAATTAAAAAATATGTTTGCATTATACAAATTTTAAAATGAACATCCCAAGACTGTCCAATATCGTGCAAAACTCAATGTTCCATCTCTTTTTTTTATTTTATTAAGTCTACTAATCAGCCAGTACTTGCATCAGTCAGATGAAGGTTTTGCAACTCATTAATTTCTAACCAACTAGTTTCTCGGCATATGAGAATGTTTAAAAACATAAATGTTTCGGTGAGAAGACAGAAAACACATCTGTCTGTGGTGAGATATTTTCAGAGTTGATACTTTAAACCAACAGTGGGCAGCTCCAGTCCTCAAGCGACCGGATCTGCAAAGTTTTAGACTTATCCGTGATCTCTGGAGGACTGGAATGGCCCACCCCTGCTTTAAACGGTTGTCAGCATCCTAAACTAGCTGCTAGCACGGCTAGCACAGGTAGCATTATCAAAACCAAATGTCTCTGCATTCTAAACTAAATTTGTTAGACTTCCAAAAAACTCCCAAATAAAGCATCTGTCTGTCAAAAGAGACGCGAGACTGGGTTTGAAACCAAGTAACGTATTACTTTACTCAATTCAGCCTTCTATTGATCTTCCTAAAGTATTGCTTTCTCTCACCGTGTTGCAGCCTGAATGACTTGTACGATGTCTCGATACAGAAAACTATTTAAAACAGTAATTTAGTTGGATAAAATTAACTAGTTTATTGGAGCCTGTGTTATTCCTGCTGTTATAAACAAAACAAAACAAAAATAGTAAAGCATTACTTCACACGGCTAAATTAGTAAAACAACAAAATCAAGCACAAACGTCATATATCTAAAGAAGCTGAACTCTGTAGTCCAGTTTTCAGAGACCATCAGCTACTTCACAGTCAACTTTTCAAGATGCTGCTGCCATTTACTGTACACAAATCAATAAGACGACTTAAAGCAAAAGAGAAAGGTTACAGCGGTAAGGGCGTTTAGCTTTTTTAGCACAACTCAATATTTACAGACGATAACATCAAAACTGAGCTATAATGGTTTTATTAAACCTCAAAATAAGTCCAGGTATACGAAAACGTGCCAATTCTGTCTCTGTTTGTGCTGGAGATACTTTTTTGGCTGCAAATATAACAGTAGCCTCATCTGTTTGGGGCAATCTCGCTAAAATATTAATGCGTTGATTATTTATTTATGCTAAAATGCAACATGATTTGTCATTAGGGTCCTTACGTAATGCAGCACTAAAAGGTAAATATTTATGTCATACTTTTTCTTGTTTGCGCCGGTTTAGCCGTTCCTGGGAGGAAATTCTTTATGGAAATTTCTAGGATTTCTATCGCAACTAAGGTGAATAATCTTCCACATATGAAGGCTATAGAATATTCTCCTTTATTTACAGTATTAGGGGGTACATTTATTATTCTCATAATATATAATAGTAATAGAATATAGTATAATATATTAGTTATTGCAGAGCATCATCTGCTTAAGTCCCTTAGTAAAAAAAAAACTGTGTGCCGCAGTTTCCTGCCAGAGGAGTTAGCCAGGATGAGAGTCTTCTGAATATGTCAAAGTGCATTAATGATGCTACGGAATAATCAATGTTTAGGGGAATCCACTAGACTACTGTGAAGGTTCAATGCAATAACCCCCTCCCCCCGAATTCTACAGCATGTACTTTACTGCACGTTATTAAACGCATAACCAGTAATGTTCGCTTTCGGCTTTGATAAAACACGACGGAAGCACAAGATTACTCGAACGTCTTTTTAGATGCAGAAGGCTTTAAAACAAATCAAACACCAGGGATAGAAATGCATCCTCAGCATTTGGAAACAGGGTTCTGCTCACCCTCCTGTAGGAGAGGTGAGCGGCCATCATTCCCTCAGACAGAGAACATTAAAGCACAGCTGAACCATCAGCACTTTCCCTGTGAACAAGGAGAAACGCTGTAACGATGACCCAAGTTCAAAAACATCTCTCTCTCCACCTCCATCTACTCCACCGACCTCTCTCTTCAGATAGCCGCTACACACCATTAACTCAGGGCTATCCATCATCTGTCTCTTTGTCCAGTGCACTGCAACACACTGCTACTTATACTGACTGATACGAGGCCTTAATGGGACTCGCAGTGTTCATCAGGAACGACGACGAGGCAAACTGTTCAAGGCGTGTAATAAAAATGGAGATTTATTAGGATAACATGAGAATAAACGAACTATTTTCAATCTAGATGCCACTCCACAGTTGTTTACTCAAACACTGAGACCGTTGCTGTTGTACCAACTTCTCGCGGCCAACAGGAAAGCTTGGAGCACGCAGATAAACGCATCATGGACCCCGTCCATATGTACATACTAGAGCTGAAACACCTAATCAATTTAATCGATTAAATTAATAATAAAGAGATTAATCAATTAATCGTACAAATATTCAACTGATTAATCGATTATGAAAATGATCGTTAGTTGCAAACTCGCTTTTAAAAAAAAATTTATTTAGCATTTACTTTCCCCACATAAGCCATTAAAAACAAATTTTCATTAAGAAAAAGGAAAAGACAAGAGAATTGTGCCGTTCACTAAAATTTATTGAACTTTTTTTAAAGGAACAAATAAATATTTCATTTTGCCTTTATTCCGAATATGTAAGCGGCGGGGTTGACCGTCTTGTTCCAGGTGTATTCGTGTGTTGTTGCTTGGTTTTTTTTTTCTGCACACCTGCAACACAAAATTAATATGAACGGAATACATTAGCAGCATTTATCGCATTCTCCCTCTCCTCTCTCAACTCCGACATGCTTTCGTCTCAGATGTTCCCTTAAAGAGGCCTTTCGTGCTTTTTTGCGCTCCGCCATCTTGCACAGGGCAAAGTGTTTATGCCGCCTGAGCCAGGTGATCGCCAAACAGGGCTAACGATTGGCTGATTTCTTCTTCTACTGCTCCACCGGTATATCACAGCGTTGGGGAGCTCATTACTGCCACATACTGACCCGATATAACAGAAAAATAGATCGCTTACGGTAAAACGTGATTATAAAGCTACTAATCAATGACTAAACTAGATGTCAACTATTTTACTAAGCGATTTTAATAAAATCGATTAGTTGTTTCAGCTCTAGTTGCAGCCCTTGTATTTGGTCCTTTGTGGGGCGAGACTGCAGCTCCCCAAACATAGCACGCTCACACACACACACACACACACACACACACACACACACACACACACACACACACACACACACACAGGTTTTTATGTTTAAGCTACTCTCAGATAATACATTTTGTGGTGAGGTTGCCAAAAAAATCTATTTTTTTTTTCAACTACTGCTGTGTATTTTTTCTGACACTGTAGGTTTTGTTTTTGCACATGCAAATAATTTCCTGGCTCTCTGTTGTTTTTAAATTTCATTTTTGTTTTTTCCCCTTTTCTTTCTGCAGGTGTAGAAGCAAATCTAACGTTTTCTCCATCATTCTCTCTCCACTCTACTCTTAAAATTCTCTGTTTTCTATTTTTTACCCCCTTTCCGTGTCCTTGTCCAATACAACTGAAATAAACCCAAAGCATATTCAAATGGAGTAGTATGTATCCAGTGGAGCAACGTAGCAGTAACGAAGCGGTTGTGAAAGTGAATGAACATCATCTAGGCAAACTACCCGGATGTTAATTCTGAGAGCCACGCTGTCTGAAAAGGACACGCTACAATAAAAAATGGTGCGCTAACCTGAGCTACGGTTTTGAATCAACAGTGGAGGGGAAAGCAGGTTGAATCCCTCTAAAGCAGACAAGCTCCAGCAACACAGGCAAGCGTTGAAGAACCTTTACACCAGTTCAAGCTCATTCCACAAACCTGAAAGATGACGTTCCACTCCCTAAAAGCAAGCTTGTGTAGCCAAGATCAGACCGCTGAGGTCGCCGCCCAAGGACCTCTTTGGCTCCTCCCACAAGTTGAGTCCTACACAGTTTACGTTTACTTGCAGAATCCCACATATTTTTATGATACCATTCTGAACAAAGTTCCCAGAGAGGTCACTCAGTTCTGCAGTACTGACACATTTTTTGCCTCATCACCGTCTTCACATTCTTAATGCGTTTAAGAACTTGTCCTCATTGTTGCATTTTCCACACTAAGAGGAATTATTGGCCACAAACTCATGTAAGAAGCGACAACCAGTCAAAGCAGTGACACAAACCCAGGAGCAGGTGTCTCAGTGAGCGTCCATAAATCGTTTCAGCAACAAGGACGACTCCGCTACACTCTGAGGATAGAAGCAGGTGTTTAATGATTAGCATGAGGCTGAAAGGAAACCTGCTGATGCTGGCAAACATGAGGAAACTCTAAAAGCCACTTTAAAAGGTCTTTCATGCATGGCAAAGCTATCAGGACCGTAAGTCCATCTTGTTTCGTAATCCTCCTCTGGAGAGTTGGAGCAGCCCTGGCACATGTTTGTTTGTTTTTGTCGACCGTCTTATTTCCAGTTTAAACGGAGCATAAATGTATGCTGACTTCAATCAAAGCTGCAAAAAAGCTCAACGTAAAGCTGGACCAAAACTGGAATGCTATACAATTCTTATGACTTATTAGTAGCAAGTTAAATGTCAAAACTTTCTTGTCTTTCTCCCCCTCACGAAAACCCCCTGGTGTTTTCCTGAATCCCCCATCGAGCCGCAATATTGAACATGACTTGATAAAAGGCTGCGCAAACATCCGTCTGCACAAGGTACCGGTCCTCCCATGAATAATTGACAGTGAGACGGAGCGAAGGAACTCATCCGATCCTCTGCGTCACCTAAATACTACTCTGTTCTGCTTTCTGGCAACCAGTAACAGCTGAATGGACACGAGCAAACACTTCCTGTGTTTGTCTATGCGTCACATGTCTGTCCGAAGATTACTCTAACTATATGAGGAGCAGTTAGAAAGAAAAAAGTAAGAGAGAATAGCATCAAAACGGCAGATCTGAAAGAAGTGCTGGCAACTGAATTAGGTGGATGAAGACTTACTGCGCACCAGTAACCCTTTAATCCACTGGCCGACGGCAGGAAGCCAGAGGGAATGCTTCCTTCCTATTAGCAGAAATCCTGTTTAAGTTCACTAATTTATCTGGGTGTGCTATTTTTTCTTATTTCTCATTTTTTTCTTCTTTCTTTAAACCTGACGTGATATATAGCGTTTGTTTTTAAATTGAAAGCTGAAATCTTTTAATTTGCCAAGGTAACTTCAAAATCGATTGGTTCGATTTAAAATGCGGCACTGAGTCGTTTCGGACAGAAGCGGAACAGAGCAGTTTAGGATCCTGACAACAGATCTGTTGGACGCCAAGAGCTCGCTCTGAACGCCTCTTCAGATCACCCCACAGGTTGTTAATTGGATTCCCGGTCTGGACTCGATCTGGTCCAATCCAGAACTTTAATCTCATTTAAGTGAAGCCCTCATGTGCTCTGGGTGGAGGCTGTGCATACAGATAAATGGATGTTTATCTTCAGGTTAAACCCTCAGCAAAAGGTTTTTTTTTTTTCTTCTTTAAGTCCCAAACAATGACGCTGCCACCACCATGTTTCACTCTCCTGTTTTTCCACCAAATAAACGCAAATAAAGGTTCAACTTTGGTTTCATTTTCACATTTGGGACATAAAAAGAATAGTTTCAGCTTTGTTTAACCCTTGTAGGAACAATCAGTCATAGGAATTTTTATCAGTGTTTTTCATGCGCATATTGAAATATCACATTGGAAAAAAACAGCATCGTGCTCACCTGAGGTGGTTTTAGGCTCTTAATGCACTAAACAGGAGATGGAAACACATTTGAAGGACAGGTTCTCATCAGGCAAACTTCTTCCGCCACTCCCCGTTTATTACAACCGAGCAAAAGATCAGCACATGACGAAATCGCTTAGCCTGGACGATTTTCTCCAAGCCAGGAGATGGAAACGCACCTAGTTTGCTCAAAAATCCACATGACAACTGGATGGAACTGTAAAAACTGGCCCATATTTCTTCATGTTGACCTAATGCCTTGGAGATTTGTTTACACACTTAAATGCAAAGTGGGCAGAAGCCTTTCAGAGCAGCGGATCTCTACTTAGACTTAATCAGAAGGGCTTTAAATGAGGGCGAGAGTTGATGTTTTCCTATTTAATGTGATGCATCCTTTAATACCTCTCAATACTGATGTAATTTTGTTGCACTTGTTTCATTTCAAATAAGCCAAAAACATCCGTTTACACGCTTTATAAAAAAGGTATTCCGCGAAACTCCACCTGTACGGTCACGGCCATTGATCTCTTCATGAAACATCCGAGGCCATCATTCTTGCTTATCTGGCTTAATGGTGAAACTGCAGCTGAGAGCGTGGATGGAAATAAACGTCCCTGAGTACTTTTAGCAAGAATTAATGAGAAAATCATTGCGGCTCTAATACAAACGAATCACCGTTGGATAAGAACCGACTTATCGACCACCTTGTTATTTTTTACGTCAGTCCCGATTTAAATAGATTATAGATTTTAATCAGACGGATAATGAAATTGATCATTTCTTCTATTTGTTTCACATTTTTATATAAAATGTATTATATATAAACCCTTATTTTTCTGTTGGATCTAGCGATACTACATATAAAGTAAGATTTACATTTACATTTATGCATTTAGCAGACGCTTTTATCCAAAGCGACTTACAAAAAGAGGGTTTAACATTGAACTACGACCCAACTTACCTGCAATATGCTAGGAGAGGATTTAACATTAATGATGACACTCATTTACAGCATTTATGAGGGGGGGTAATAAGTGCTTTTAGATCTTTAAGGGCAATAGATACTCTCGGAAGAGCTGGGTCTTCAAGGATTTCTTGAAGGTGGAAAGAGAATCTGATGCTCTGATAGTTCATGTAAGGTCGTTCCACCAGCGAAGATAAACAGAAACTGGGAAGGGAAAGATGAGGGAAAGCGCCTTTAAACTAAAGGACTAAAGGATTTGAAGCTCTTATTATCCAGTGTGTAAAAAAAAGTTCAGCTTGGTGTCTATAATTTTATTCATATATCGTGATAAAATTCTGAGATTCAACCTTAACTGTCACCATCATTTATGAATTTAGTCTTTTCATGTGGAGCATTTTTAATCGATTTTACGAGCTTACAAAATGCAACAAAGACAAACAAAAACTAAAAGAGGAACAGCGCCGTTTCTTTTCCTCCGGTCATAGTGAGCACGGGGCTAACAGATTTAATTCATTTTAAAGCCGATTAAGGACTATTTATCTTAATTTGAATAGAAAATCAAAGAGTCAAAATCCTTTCCAAAAGTCTTTAAGGATAAATGTAATTTTCACAACAATTTAGTGAATAATCACAGGGCTGATTTTTGAAAGCTAGATATTTAAAAAAATTTGTTTTTTTTATTACTTTTTGTCATCGGAAAGGTCGGGAAACATAAACAGCATCAGTTAAAATTGGTTAATGATCACAACAAGAAATATATATATATATATATATATATATATATATATATATATATATATATATATATATATATATATATATATATATATATATATATATATATATATATATATATATATATATATATTGTTTTTTTTTTTTTTTAAATCGGCCCAAATTCTTTTGTAATCGGTGCATCTTGTTCATCACCTGAGAAATCAGCATCCGATTACCACCATGTATGTGCCTTACGCTGCAGCCATGACACTTTCCTATTTTAAATCATTCATATGACACGAGCAGACGTGACAATTCTAAAAAATAGCATGTTACTGCTTTTTTTTTTTTAAAAGAGGACCTGAAAATCCGCTTTGTGAATCTATGAAACATTTTTGGTTTCACCCGTCATCAAACCAGCAACATTGGGGATAGCTAAGAGGAGGAAAATGAGAATAAAATAGAGAATTATTTTTGACTATTTTTTAATTCAACAAAGTAAACTTTTAAGTTATGTATTATTAAATGTATATTCTGGCCTCCTGTATCCTAGTATATTAATGTAAAGTTAAGTGGAAGGAAAAAAAGTGTGGAAAACAAAGGTGTATCACGTAATTTCACGCCTCGTTGTTGATTATTTTTACAGCGTAACGGTCTTTCTCTGAGCCTGCAAAAACAAAATCGGATATATTTACAGCCGTCTTATTCGTTGGGTACATTCACTCAAACTCTTTTTTATATCTCCAGCCTGCTTTATGAGACGTTTAGCATTTTTGATCATGTCATTTGTGAGATTTTGCCGGCGTGACACTCTGTCCTACTAGCTAAAGATTACGACAAGCATGAAAAAATTAAGCTTCACAGCAACTATTGGATTCCATTGCATTGCGTTTAACTGGTTAAAATACATGAATAAACCCTGTTGAGAATCTGTTTTTTTTTATCAAGATGAAGAGACAGCCGAGCCTACAACGCAGATGAGCTAAGCGCTACTTTTAAGCCGAGCTGAACACCTTAGCAGAAACCACAGGTTGATCGCTTTAACACATTCCTGCAGTTATTCATCCAAAGGGAACAAATTTATGAGTGGATGAATCAAATGCGAGCGCTTAGAAAACGTTCAGAATGCGAGGCGCAGCGGCTCTGCACGCTATGGCGAACACATTTGGTTCTCCATCAGCCTGAGCACAGGAGACAAGCACGAAACTTCGAAAAGTGAGCTTTCGGCTTACGTAACATCCACTGCTGCGGAACTGATCGGAGACACCGGCATCAGACGAGGCTTTTGGGGACTACATGAAGATGGGTGTGTGTAAACTGCTACCCAGAAGTGTTTGGATTATCCACATCCTAATCTGAGGTTTCGCTTATTCTCTTAATTCTATTAAACACAGCTTTACTACTAGAAAAAAAAACTAAAACCAAGGTTCTGAAAATTAACTGAACTTTTTTTTTTTTTTTTTTTTTTTTTTTTTTTACTTTTAAGAGGTTTGATGGTTAAATTTTAACGCTGAAAGTTCAACAGGGTTGTTCTGTTATACGTCTGTATGTAATAAAAGGTTTTTATTTTTATCTCCTTAGCAGAATTTTATATTATTTTATATTATTTTATATATAATAATTATATTATATATAAAATTTTATTTTGTGATATTTTCTTGGGGTAATACTGTGATAATGTGGGTTTAGAACATGTTAACTAATTTCTCAGTACAGTTATGGCTAATTTTTATATATTGTCGGATGGACGGATAGTTGGATAAACGGATAGTTGGACAGCTGAGTGGATGAACGGACATGCGGATACAAGCTTTAGAAAACGTGACGGGTCGTTTTTAGATGACACTTCTTTGTTTTTCCACATCTCTAGATGTGGAAAAAAAAAAAAAAAAAAAAAAAAAA
>JAVLVB010000746.1:2645572-2695540 GCA_032876305.1 Orestias chungarensis | reverse complement strand
GGATTTTTCCTGCACAGTGTAGCATCTTATTCTATCCAGCTAATCAGTGTCCCGCGTCCCATCCATCACAACCCCCCTACTTTGGACGCGTCTGCCTCCATTTAAATCAGCAGGGATTTCATTTAATCAGCTGGCCGCAACAGTTGGGAGGCTGAGTCTAAGCCTCGGCTGAGAGACCTCTACTTGCTCTCTCTGGATTACCCTCAGACTCATTACCGCGAGGCCCTAATGCAACCTGGATCCAGGCGAGCCGGCTGCTCCACCGCTGACCATCGATTTTGACTGGCGGCGTGGAAACCAAGTGGACTAAACAATTCACGCGACTGACTCCATTTGTGAAGTTTTTCTCGGCTGCCGGCTTAGCAAGCCGCTCTCTCGTGTCTTGTCACAATCTGCTTTCTGCTGTAGGCAACTCCAACTTCCAGTTATTCAACCAGCAACTGAACCGTGCAGGCAGGAAGTGACTTGCACACAACGACATAACTGTGTGTTTTTAATTAGCCTAATCAGAATTAGGCTAGAGTACTGTAAAAATGCTTTATTAAAGAAAAGTCGGCCCAAAAATAAACGGAAACAAAACAAGATTAGAGGGCAAGGGTAGTTTTATACTGAAAATGCATTCATCAACTTTCCCTAAAGCACAAAAAATGAATAAATCAACTGTTTTTTAACATCTAGTTTGATACAACTTGCCTGTTCCTATCCTAAATTATTAGTAATATTTCACAAAGCATGGCTGACCTAATCTAACTACAGACAAGTTTTCCTAAACATGATGCAGCCACTACCGTGCTTCACAACAAGAGCTCCCCCATTTATGTACAGCATGACACCTTAAATGTTACTCTATGTTTATTGAACTCGCAAAAAGTGAATAAGTCACATTTAAGAACTTGACTGAATTTACAGACCAGCAGGGAGTCAGAACAAGATTTTAGTCAGGATTTGAAGTTAATCTGTGCATCTGTAGCTTTCTGAACTGATTGGAATTGAATCTAGTGAGAAACTGTGAACATCTCACAACACAAAGACTGAAAGGCTTTACTAAGTAACATCTTTGTTTTTGTTTGAGTGAAACCTGACCGACTAGTAGCCGATTCCGCTGGATCTGTACCCAGCAAGAACCTGATAGGGTTGACATGTTCTCACATGCGTCTCTTCTACGGAGCAGGAGCGGGAGGAGGAGGAAGGGGAAAAAAAGAACCTACATATCGGCTGATGAGCGTCCGCAGAGTGCTGAAGTCCATCCCCATCCTGCTCGTCTTCCTCCTCTCGACTTTTCTCTCTTCTTCTGTGTTTCAGTGAAGCTTATTTGCCGGCTTCCTCTTGGTTTTCGCTCCTTTGTCCATGACTTTTCTCCTCAGCCTGCTCTCACTTAGGAGCTCCACACACACACACAAACACACACACACACACACTGAGCTCCGCCTTCACCTGAGCGCGCTCGCTGCTAAATCTTCTGGTCTCGCGCGGCGGCTGGCAGAAGATTTGCTTTCATCTACGTCACGCGCGGGTTCCAGGTGGAGCCTCCCGAGATGGTGCGCATGCGCGCTCTAGTGTCCTCCTTGTGTAATTGAGTACTTCAGTGTTAGGACCTAAAAGGTGCGTCATAATAAATCAGAATACAATAGAAAAAGTTGTTTTTTATTATTAAATTATAATAGATGAATTCCATACAGTCATTTATTATGTTTTCATTAGTTCTTTATGACTGTATGTTATATTTTATTTTATGTTTTTTGTGCTAAAAATCAACATACCTGCAAATTAATTAAGCATCATATAGTTTCTAAATTCCTGCTTCTAATTAAACACACCTTTCTGATTATTCTTCAAACTGCTTGCTTTATGGTCTTCTTAAAGCTGTAGCGTTCCCTACTTGGACATGTTTTCCTTCCATCTAACTTTCCGGTAATATACTAGCTTCTTTGGCAATCACCTTTGGTTTCTTATTTAATTGTGTAGTTCTCAAGTGAAATTTATCCACTTGTACACTTCTGAGCTTCCATGTCATAAAGTTTAAAAATTAACCCAATGTTTTATACATTTTTACCTTATTAGGCTGATTACTTAATTTCTGTGAAAATTTACAATATTGTATTACAGTATGTCTCCCAGTAATTGTTCACACACACAAAAAATAAATAAATTAGGCGACATTCACTTCCCAATATTGACATGTTTCCTATCCTTGAATAAAAGACCCCCCCACAGCATATTGCTGCCATTGATATGCCTTATATTAAGAACGGTAAATTGAGGATGACATTTTTGTTCTTTCGTCACTTGTTTCTACTTGATCACAGCTTCTTTTATTATCTGTTAATGGTGTGATATGTAGATTGATTACTAATTTGTCAAAAACTACAATTAATTATTTTAAACCACAAATATTGAATGGATCCTTAAACATAATTAACTACAGGTTCCCCGTTACAAACATCTCTGTGGTTCTAGGAAAACATTGTTGTTAATTTTCTACTAAAATATTTTTAAGTGAATTTAACAGCAAAACATTTCCTATTATACTCTACATATAATTATATCCCACAGCTATCCTTTATCTTAACACACCAGTTTTTTTTCAATTGGAAAATAGAGAAAGTTTGCAAATGTTACATATTTATATATAATGGTAGCACAAGCTATTTTTATTTTGATGCCATATTAAATTTGATATGTTTTACATAAAATAAAATAAAATGCCTGAATTGCATTTGTAATTTTTCTCTTTCAAGCCACAGTAACTGTCAAAAAAAAAAAATCTGATTTATTCTCACATTTTTATAATTCTTACATCATTTATTTCATCAGTTATTTGAGCATTTTTAGATAGAATATACTCAACAAACCTTCATCAAATTATATTTTAAAATAAGGTTTAGGATTACATAGGAACTATAGTTTACATTGCTTTGTTTCACGGGGGAAATATTTTCGTCAATATCTTCTTCCTCTGTATCCTGGAGACGCTTTCGGCGGGATCAGTTGAATCACTAACGTAAAGTAAAAATAACACAGCACAAACTACTTCCTGTCTATTCTTTCAAAATACAATTTTGACGAAGCGTCATTTATCAAACACAAAATATACATACATTTGGGAAAGTTTAAGCAGTTTTGCTTTATAACTTTCCAATGATTTTTAAAAGTATAATTTTTTTATCTGAAATTATATTTGTAAAAATAAAACTGTATTAAAACTATTTGTGTAATTGTTTTATGTAGTAATAATTTGTCATGTTTTTTCTCGGCAAATATTTTTTCAACATAAAAAAATCGTTTAGAATGAAATTTTTATGTTTTATTTGTTTGAACTCCGACTGGCTGGTAACTTTGATTTTTTTTAAATATATTTATAAAGTTACTTTTTCAATATCCTGTTATGTTTTTTTCATATTTTTTACCTTTCATTTTCTTTGTTTTATATAAGTTAAGGTTTTTCTTGTCAAGTAAACTAATATTAGTCATGTTAGGCTTCAGAACTCTTATTTTGAAAAGAACCTGGTCGCCTTTTTCCTGCGTCACGCCAGCATGACGCGCTTGATTAAGATGGCGTCGCTAGAGCTGGGAGGCTGCGGTTGAGTCACATCACATCTAACGTATTTGTCATTTACGGAGTACCAGAACCGGTACCGACCGACAGGATGGCTACTCTGGACCAGAAATCACCCAATGTTCTGCTGCAGAGTCTTTGCTGCAGGATCACCGGGAAAAGAGAAGGTACGTCGGTCAACGCCGACCTGGCCGCCCCGTCCTCACAGCAGTTTCCCATCAAGCCCCAAAGCGAATCTCTGTTTAAAAACGTCTCATTTTGGTTTAACTAAATACATTTCCGCAAATTTTTATTCCATACATACAAGGGCTATATCGGGCGATTTGTGGGTGAAGGTTTGATGTTTCGGCGTGAAAGTTTTACACCAAACTAGTAGTTATTTATGAATAATTTAAGGTTATCTAAGCGATTACAGTAAATATCTGTTTCCATGACTACGGCGCGTAGCGGGCTCATTAATGATGGTCAACGATTAATAGATGCTGGGGTAATTTAACCGCCTGGATGTTAAAGGGTGAGGGTTCTGAGTTTGTCCAGCTCTCCGGGAGTATCTGCATGTTAGCATCTATGCCGATGCGCCTGCATCTAAAGGCCCACGCGGGGAAGAACAGGTAAATAAGGATCAACACGCTTTGTTTCAGTTGTGCATCTTTGTGAGGCTGTGGAGAACAGCAGACACCGGGAATGTGGTTCTATGCAGTACCATTACTTCCCACCTTTCCCCCTGTCAGAGCTCTTGCGTAATGGATCCCCACAGCATGATGCTGCCAACACCATGCTTCACCTAAAGTTAGAATCCTCATTAAAATGTCAGTGTGTGAATTATCCTAATCACATAATTCCGGGATTAGATTAGATTAGGCCATCTGAATGAAAGATGAAGAACATAGAGTGGTTGGGGAAGTTTAACGATAAATAAAAGGGTGGGTTGCTCAGAATAGTAATGCAATTAATATTTCACCGAAATTGCGGATCTCTAAGATTTGCAGCAAAGAAAGTGAAATATTTGGATTATGCATTAGTAAAGTGATCCAAAGCACACCAGAAAGGCGATATGGCGTAAAGATAAAATCTCCTACCTTTTTTTTATACATTTTTTTTTTTTAATAGTTGCTTTTGTTCTTTTTTTAACAAAATTAATTCAAATATGTTTCAAAAGATTTTAAACTTCTATTTTAATCAAACCTTTTTTTTTGAGTTGGCCTGAATTCAAAGTCCAAAATTAATACAAGTTTTATGTGACATCTCTCTAAACTTTGGAAACCAAAGTAGGGAATCGGGGAAAATAATCTAAGTTTTCCATTATGTGCGAAATAGAAAATCCAACTAAATCGATTAAAATCAGCTCTAATAACAAGCAGAATGAGGGTGCATCGCATGGGTTAGTGCAGCTGTCCTGGGTTCAATTCCTGGGCATGGACCATCTACTGCATGTCCTCTGCTTCTCTCTCTGCTCAGCCCTCTTACCAGCTAGTGATGAATGAATGAATCTCATGCCAAGAAACCAAAAAAAAAAAAAAGCAAGAACCGAGCAAAACCAGAGAAAACATTTACCGCATCAAATGCTGACCTTTCAGTGATTGTGTTTCCGCAGCGGAGGTTGCCCACCAGTTCCAGTATGCCGTGCGGGTCATTGGCAGCAACTACGCCCCCACCATTGAGCGAGACGAGTTCCTGGTGTCGGAGAAGATCAAGAAGGAACGTGAGTGCGGCCGAACTCGGGAAAAGCCTCCACGCCGCATAGATATTCCTTTTGGCATCAGATCAGTGTTTATTCTCGTTGTTGCCATTTATCACACCATAGCAGCCAATTCCAGCTCCGGATGACTAAAAACGGCAATAGCTCAACATTTTAGAGAATGATGACTAGACTTCTCCGCTGTTTCTTATTATGTATTTTAAAGTTCGCCGTTTACATAATGCTGCACCGAAACGCTCTTGTAGTTGTGAGAAATTTTAGCTAACGTGGGTTCTCTGTTGTGTTTGCAGTGTTGCGGCAGAGGAGAGAAGCAGACGCTGCTCTGTTCTCAGAGCTGCACAGAAAGCTTCAGACTCAGGTTTGTGTTTCCTGCCTACAAAGCACAAAAAAAAACCCTATAACATAAAATCTGAAACTGGTAGATTTATTTACAATTACTTGTAAATTTACTCATACCGCTTGATGCCCTCCAACCACAAAAGTTAACAGTTAACTGGATTTCTATTGGCTAAATATAAAAATAATGAGAGAGAGATTTAAACTACAAAATAAATAATATTTATCCATGTCCTGATAACAGCTCTCTTCCAGTGATTTTATTCAGTGGACTACGGGGTTGTAAATTTAGACACTTCCAAATGTTATTCCTAAATAACAAACAAACAAAAATAATCCTTAAGGCCTCCGTTTAGGTTTATATGCTGAGACGTAAATTATTTCTGCTGCTTTCCAGAGTGTCCTCAAGCATCGCTGGTCAGTTCTCTACCTGCTGCTCAGCCTCTCCGAAGACCCGCGCAAACCGTCCAGCAGGGTAGGAGAGAAAAACCACGCAGCCTTAAGAGCGGATGCTGTTAAGCAGTTTAAAATGAAACGGCTGATGTCGGCCTCCTCAGGTTGGAAACTATGGGGCCCTTTTCGCCCAAGCCCTCCCCAGGGACGCGCACTCAACCCCGTTCTACTGCACCCGACCCCAGAGCTTGGCTCTGGGCTACGGGGAAAGGAGCGCCGGCGTGTCTGGGAGCGTCGGGACCAGCGGGATTTCAAGTTTAGGAGTCTATACGCTGAACGGACCCACGCCGACGCCGCAGTCGCTGCTGGCCGGGTGAGTCTCCTCAAACACTCGTCTGCGAGTAGATGGATTAAAAAGGTATTTTTGATGTGTATGCGTACCTTCAAAGTTATCTTTGCGGCTTAATTACATGTCAGCCGGGGTTCAGTAGTTTCACCTAAGCGGCTTGTAGGAGAACAAGGTTGTTAATCGGATGATTCTGTAAAAGTCAAGAAACAAGTAAGGCCAATTGGCTCCAGAACACAATCTCACCTTTTAGCCTGAGCTGCTATAACAGAGATTTATGAGGCATCGGAAGGCGTTTTCACCCCATTTGCTCTCATTAATGATGCAGGAGTCCTCCAACTAAAAAGTGACCAAAAAAACCCCTGAGTTCACCTTTTAAGTGCAAACCAGCAACAATAAGGAAACTTATAGCTACGCACTAATGATGCAAAGTGTTTGCAAATGGTCTTGTTTAAAAGTGCGAGAGGGACTAGATTTATGGCACAAGTCACATAAAGCACAAAAAGAAGAAAGGAAACAACCATATATATCTCACCAGCAATATTTACCAATATTATTCCATCACAAGCTTTTCTACTGTCCATCCCATTCTCCAAAAACATCTGTTCGTCCAACTATCCATCCATGCTTTGATAATCAATCCATCCTTTCGCCTTTCAGTCCGACTGTCAGAATATTCCAGCGTTGCTCCGTGACTACCTGAATACGTTGCATGGGTTTTTAGAGATGATTTGCTGTAGATTAGACACACCTAAGCTGTAGAGTAAAGAAGTAACTAAACAGGGGCAAAACCGCAGCTGCTCCCAGGCAATTTTGAGATTATTTTCTGAATAACAAATCTTAAGCTTTTCTACAGCTAGATTTGAATTAAGATTAGCCTCCAAATGTAAATGACAAAATGTTTATCAATGGTTTAGTTGGAATGATTTGTCAACTCTAGAATACATATTTGTATGTATTGCTGCAAGTCCGTGACTCGATGCAATCTGCTGGGGTTCCTTACGTATTTGTTCAAACGCAGTTGTTATGATGTATCTATGATTTTTATTGATTTTCCTGTAAAATGCCCTGAGACAACATCTGTTGTGAATTGGCGCATATATAAATAAACTGATTCTTGATTCTATAGAAGTGAGCTGGAATAACAGCGACACATTCAAAGATTATGTGAAAATAGCTTTTTCCTTTCTTGTTTGGGAACCAACTTGATAACTGTTAAAGAAACCACTAACTAACCTTTGTTGTGTGTTTCAGCCAACCGCCTCAGTCTGCCGCTGCGGGCACTCAGTGTCTGGGTTCACGGTTAGCCTGGGCTCTTCCTATAAGCTCCTCCCCTTCTGCTATAATGGCCCCGCCCACCACACGGCTGCCCCTCGGGCCACAGGTGCCTACCCCCAGAGAGGTCCGTCCTCGCAGAGACGGCGACGCAGTCGGTGAGGGATGGGATTAGAGAAACGGAGCGATTCAGGATCAAGTTTTTATATTCGGTTTTCTTAGAAAAAATTATCACCAACATACTCAGTAACATGTGAAGTAGTAATTGGTCTCATTGTTGCTGTAATTTAATGCAAAGTACCACAGACGCTAAAGAAAACAGACGTGATAATCACTAATGTAGAAGTCATACAATCACGTCTCTGCTTGGTCCAATTGAAGTTTAGGGGTTTCATTAACCAAAGACTTGGAATTTTTTTTCAAATAAGTTTATTAACCCAAAGCTAAAGTTATATAATCTCAAATGTTCTCCATCTTCAGTCGTTTACGTCCATTTCGTTCGTTCTCGACCGAACGTTCAAACTGGACCTCTTTAACCGCTCGCCCTTCGCCGCTGCAGGTGAGGCGAGCGAGGCGGCGCTGGTGCGGGACATCCTCTACGTCTTCCAGGGAATAGACGGCAAGTTCATCAAGATGAACGTCCAGGACAACGGCTACAAAATAGACTGCAAGGTACACAGCTAGCCAGGAAGCCTATTTATAACTGAAAGCAGAACTGGACTTGGACGTTGGCCGCTTGAGCGGATCGATGTGAAGATTTTTGAGGCTGACAAACATCGTCGGCGGCTCTCCATTTCTTTTGTGTTCTTGTCTCGTCGTCATCCCATTGGCGACGAGGCCGCAGATGGAGCACGCTCAGTTTTCCCCTCAGTGGGACTAAACATAGGGCTCGAATCGATGCGCTTCATCAGGACACGCTCTCGAAGGAGTTGAAATAAATTAGACAAGGACAGAGGTACTTTAGAGGGTCCACTTCCCAGATAAAAGGGTTTGTTAAGCAGATGAAAGTTTAATGCGTCATTAAATGAGTAAAATACGCTCCTGCTGGGAAGACGTTGCTGCTTAATGGACATTTGAGGTACACTGGCTACTTGATGGAAACTACGGCAATGTCAGCTCTCCGTTAATGAGAGTCAACGATCAAGAAATTACACAATTCTTCAAATGAAAAAGCATTCAGGTCTAAAGAGATCTTTTAATGCAAGCCTAAGTCCTCGAATGACTTCTTGCTTATTATCTCCCTCATAATAATAAATCCAAGAGGTGTTGAACTCGGACATTGTTTCCACCAAATGTAGTTTGAATTTACAGGGGAAAGATTTCTACGCTGATTTTTTTTTTTTTTTGACATTAATGATAAAGTATTCAAACAAAATGTTTTTGTTTGGAGACCTATTAGTCAGGCATCCTACCCCAGAAAAACAAACGCGCGTCAATCCGTTCTGCCTCCAATGATTGTGCCAATTTCCAAAAGTAAACATCTGTCAAGATGTAGGTACATTTTTGCTCCTCTTGGTGTTTCCTAGGAAAACTAGCATCGGCATTGATGTCAATTGCATGTCGTTGTAAAACATTGCTTCACCTAATTCTACGTTTTCTACATATTGGAAACTAAAACGCAACGTTGAGCTAAAGCTGAATGACATGACCCATGGAGATCAGCAGACAGTTTGTGTCCTAACTGACAAACCGTATGCTCACAAGCCCCGGGTCGGTTGTTGCTGTGGGATCAGTCCATGACCCTCGACCCTAAGTTCTGCCTTCTTTGTAAGTCAACATTTAAATGCAAAGGAAGAAATCTCTTCCCACCAAACCTATCCATTATCCATCCACACATCTTTTCTGCATACAGGCCTTTTGGGTCTTTTGTTATGTTTATGTTTCATGCAGATTATCTGACTATAAAGTATAAACAAGCGCCCTAACAGCTCAACATATATATGGAAATCTTTCCTGTCTTGTGGAGTAATTTAAAGGATCCACTTCAGAGATTTTTCCTCTAGCCTCTAACTGGGGAAATTGTACTTTGATTTGATTAAAAAGTATGCGTTTGCCTCACTAGGTGGTGCTATGCAAGTCCCTCAGGGACACCAGCAGCAGACTGGCTGAACTCGGCTGGCTCCACAACAAAGTCAGGAAATACACCGACGCCAGAACCCTCGACCGGGCCTTCGGATTGGTCGGGCAGGTTTGTCAAGAAGTTTCATGAGTTTGTTTGTCCGTTATCCAGATGTTTTCTTTTTTTTTTTTATTAATCCTTCATTGATGCTGAACCTTCCAGAGCTTCTGCGCGTCGCTTCATCAGGAGCTGAAGGAATACTACAGGCTCCTCTCTGTCCTTCACTCGCAGGTGAAACCTGCAGACCGGCCGGTGTGGCGTGTCTTTTTTTTGTTGCTCCAAAACTACCGCATGGTGATGCTTGTTTGCCGCTCAGCTCCAGGTGGAGGACGATCAGGGCGTGAACGTGTGCGCGGAGAGCGGTTTAACTCTCAGGAGGCTCCTGGTCTGGATGTACGACCCCAAGGTGCGACTCAAAACGCTGGCCGCCCTCGTCGACTTCTGCCAAGGTGGGTCCATCTACCGCTGAAGCTCGATCGTGTTGGTTCCCGACTGCTGCAACAAAATCGGACCCAACCGTTGCTGTTTGTAGGTCGTAAGGGGGGAGAGCTGGCTTCTGCGGTGCACGCCTACGGGAAGACGGGAGACCCGCAGATGAGAGCGCTGGTCCAGCACATCCTCAGCCTGGCGTCTCACCCCATCCTAAATTTCCTCTACAGGTGGATATACGACGGAGAGCTAGAGGACACTTATCACGAGGTACGGGTTCCTGTTTGGTGAACTGAAATAAATTTTCCCATGAAGCCGCCAAAAGCCTTCGTCAGCTCTTCCTGAAGAAAAATGATTTCTAAATGATCATTCCCTTAAAATTCACAAATGTTCAACCCCAATGAATGAGAACATTAGCAATGTGGAGGGAGGCGGCCGGCCTTTGCAATGAGAATTAATGAGGACAGCATAATGGAGATCCCCATGATGGATGCGTCTCGTTTTCTTCCTGTTGCCATTTCACCCCTCCCCCCCCTCGGCGTCGCTCGCTGTATTTATGAGTTCATGATTATTGGTTGCGCCGGACTGGATTTAAGTGCTGTGTTTAAAACGACCCCAAATGAAATTATTAAACCTCTCACGGAGTAGAAGTCACCCAGGAGGCCTCACACAGCCGCCACGGCGAAACAGCTACAGTAACAGTTCTTAAGACATCAAAAATTTTCTGACTGTTTGGGAAAAAGATGTTCGGGTTACCTTGGATATCTACAGTAGGACATGTTGGACTCGAGTGGTTTCCAGCAGCCGTATCAACATGTTTTAGTCCTTTAAACTGAACAAATTCCAGTTGCTTCTGCTTAAAATATTACATTACAGTTTTAGATTTTTGCCTTAATGTAAAACAACTAAAATGTGACATAATGCTGAACTATTGTCAGTTTATTTAGGTTTTAGATTTACTTTACTAATCGATTAGGCTTCCAAAGGCAAGTGGTCACGCAACGTTCTATTTAAGGGAGTCAAAGGTGACAAAAGCAAGTTAGGGATGGCACGATACTACTTTTTCACTGCCGATACGATACTGATATTTCAGTACTCAGTTTAGCCCGAAACCAATTTTGGTCTGAATCGTAGATACTTACATATTTTGTAGTGTGAAATGTTAGAAATAGAGAATAGTACTTTACAACATGTTGGGAGTGCCAATATCTGCGATTTTAGATGCAGGCCAATACAATGCGATATTAATTCTTATGCCGATATTGGACCGTTGTTGAATCAGGACACCCCCTAATACAGATCCTTTTGTTTTAAATCCGTAAAAGTGACTACAATAGATCCAAAAAACTTTACAACGTAGCTGTAATTTCATTTAATTTAAAACGGGTTTGTTTTCAGTTCTTCGTAGCGTCGGACCCTAACGTGAAGACGGATCGTCTGTGGTACGACAAGTACTCCCTCAGGAAGTCAATGATCCCCTCGTTCATCACCATGGACCAGGCGCGCAAGGTAAATACGGGTCACAGTAGGCTTTTATCAAAGACTCAAACAAACGCTCCACAACAACCAATCATCCTTTTTGTTTTTTGTGGGGGGGTATTTTTTATCCTTTAGGTTCTGCTGATTGGCAAATCCATCAACTTCCTGCACCAAGTTTGTCACGACAGACGTCCGGCGTCCAAACCTGCGGACACTCCAAAAGATGGTGAGGCTTTCTCAGCTTATTTTTTTGCTGTTTTTGTCGCATTTAAAAGTTTCGCATCAAACAGATCGAGACGAGCTGAGCCAAAACTTCTGATGACAATTTCGTTTACGGAGGGGAAACGTACCTGCGTGATGTGGGGGGAAAAAACCCGCACACACAAAAACGACCAGTCAGTTGGTTTTTTTTGATTTTTGTTATCTTGGAAATCGTTGTTCCTCATTAAAGGAAATGATAATTTCGAAACTTTATTTATTTACTCGGATTATCTTTCAAAGAAACTAGAAGGGAGTAAACGGTTTTCACTGCGCCGTTTATAATCGAGCTCGGCTTTGCAGGGTTATTGTCGAGTCAGGCGCTCTAATGACATCACTGTCCACTCTGTATTGATAGCTGTATTGACGAGCGCTAGTGGACTGGCAGGGATCGATCCTTTTACCGCTCGTCCTTCTGACCGCGGCGACCAGACCAGTTATACTTAGCAATAATTCATCGACTCAGACTGTGGTGCTTAGTTTGATTTGTAGCTTTTACTGCATAATACGAAGGGCCTCAAAGACATACAGGTGTACCGTAGAAAGTATCGATCGGTTTAACTGGAAACTCACTGAAGTTATCATCCTTCGATTTGGTCTTTATCCTTTTTTATTGCTGCTTACCAGAGTCATAATTACAGCTCAATTTATCTATCCATTATTTAAACCTACTTATCCTTTCAAGGTACATCAGTTATCTAATTTCTCCCTTCCAAACCGGTCACAACAAATGATTGGATCACGTAACAGTTTCTTACCCGGGTTTAAGTCCAACCATTCTGATGGAGCTGAATATGTGGATGGATGAGGGCGAAGGACTCAGATGGTGGGGTTCCTCAGGGATTAGCACTTGGATCTATTTTGTTTGTCTTCTACATTGTCCAAGTTATCCTCACATGACTATAAACAGCCGTTTTAGTCAGCATCCAAGTCCAAACCTGAACATAACCCGAGTTGACTTATTTCTCCGATCAGTAAAATAAAAATAAATCAGAGCATGGACTGTCTTAAACCGGGGTTTCCTTATCTAGATCTTGGGAGATATTTCCCCGCAGCTTTTAGATGCACCCTACTCCAACACAAATGAAATATATGCATGCCTTGTTAGCAGGCCTCTGCTGATGAAGGAACTTAGGGTTGTTGAACGGAAGCTGCAAAAAAAAAAAAAAAAACTACAGGATAGAAGCTCTACTGGGATTGGACAGCCCTGCTCTAGATGCGATGTCTTCCCTTTTTTCCCCCTCAAATCCAGTAATATTTCTTCCCATTTCCTGCTTGCGTCCCCTTTCATGTCCCGCATTCTTTCCTCCATTGTCTTGTCCTTTTTTCCTCCCCTAAGTTCTTTCTTCCCGTTTTGCTTTGTAATTCATTTCCTTGCACCATTTCTTGTCTCTGTTGTTTACTTCCTTTACATCTTCCTCACGTTCTCCCTCATTTTCGTCGTCTCTTATGTCCTTACGCGGTATCTTTCCTTCTTGTCTCCTGGGTTTCATAGTTTACATTTTAAATCTCGGCCAATGTAGAAATATGACGTACTTTTTTAATTGAATTAAGTATTTTCCAGTGGGATTGTTTTTACCTGGACAAACTAAAGATCCCTTACCTAATGAACATTTGCAAAACCCATTTCTGGTCTTCATGAAGGAGTCTGAAGGTTTTACATCTTAAATCTTTGAGGAAAGATTAAAATAGTTGGATCCACAAAGCCTTTCTTCTTTGGTCCAGCGGGACCTTCCAGTGGTCATGTCTACAAATTATCAACTAGTATTTTAGCACTAACCCTCAAAACCCCCCGATGGTATCTTAAAATCTTTCTTCCGGCTAAGTGGTATAGAGAAGAAACAGGCATTGTTTCTACTATAATCTGTTTGTATGAAACGGTTGTGCCTCAGAAAATTACTGGAAGATCCAGGTGCAAACGGGGGACCGAAAATTTAACAAAGAACAAAAAACACGTAAAATTCAACACTTTCACTCGTGCCTTGTTTGCCACGGTTGTCAGATTATCAAACCCCTAGATTGACAAACGCTGTTGCATCCAAAGTGGACTCTGCCGAGCAGGCCGGTGAATTTGCCAACATCTTCTGACTTCTCACTTCCACTCTCCTGTAGCTGCAGAGCTGCTGTCCGACCTGGAAGGAGCTTTCCAGGAGAAAATCGACGCGGCCTACTTCGACACAAGCAAGTACCTGCTGGACGTCCTGAACCGTAACTACCTGGTGCTGGAGCACCTGCAGGCCATGAGGAGATACCTGCTGCTGGGCCAGGGGGACTTCATCAGGCACCTGATGGACCTGCTAAAGTCTGAACCTCTCTAATGTCTAACCTCTCCGACTGTCTTGACGTCAAGCATGAAAATTAAACGTAAAATGATATTGTTTGTTCCCAGGCCAGAGCTCGCCCGTCCTGCCACTACGTTGTACCAACATAACCTCACTGGTATCTTGGAAACGGCGGTCAGAGCCACCAACGCTCAGTTTGACAATGCAGAGATCCTGAAGAGGCTGGATGTTCGCCTGCTGGAGGTAAAAACGTGTCAGTGGCAAAACGTTAATTATTTTAAAAGTAATTCTGACTCGTTACCCTTGTCTTTGTTTTGCCTTCAGGTTTCTCCAGGCGATACAGGCTGGGATGTCTTCAGTCTCGATTACCACGTCGATGGACCCATTGCGACGGTAACATCCTCACGCCGACACCCACTTAGATTTTGTCTCTAGCGTCATCGTAAAAATCCGGTTCCGTTTGTGCATCAGGTGTTTACCAGAGAGTGTATGGGCCACTATCTCCGTGTGTTTAACTTCCTGTGGAGGGCCAAGAGAATTGAGTATACGCTGACGGACATCTGGAAAGGGCAGATGTGTAACGCCAAGCTGCTCAAAACCATGCCTGGTACGTCCGGAACTGCTATCCTGCTTAGACGTTTTAAAATGTGTTTGGACTTTGTTGATGTTTCTGTCCCATCCTCGTTTTTGCCTCCCAGAACTGTCTGGCATTCTGCACCAATGTCACATCCTGGCCTCGGAAATGGTTCACTTCATCCACCAGATGCAATATTACATCACCTTCGAGGTTAGACCAATGTAGCTCTGCAGTTACAGAATAATGTGATGCTGTGTTTCGGTACCTAAGTGTAAGTCACATGCTCTTTGAACAATGACACTGAGCATTGTTTGTGCATATTCCACAAGTTTCAGAGCGTTTCCTGCTACGCCATTAGAGGAATTATAGACTCATCAATTGTGCCTCATGAATGGCCTGCAATCACCTTTGATTGTCCATTGTGACTCCCAGAAACTATTCCTGAACACGTCTGCAGGTTCTGGAGTGCTCGTGGGACGAGCTGTGGAACAAAGTGCAGCAGGCCCAGGATCTCGACCACATCATCGCTGCCCACGACGTCTTCCTGGACACCATCATCTCCAGATGTCTGCTCGACAATAACAGCAGGGTGACATAGCTTTTTCTATTCTGTTTAGTACGTTGTGTCTCTCACCTTTAGACTAACTCGACTCGATTCTGCTTTTTTCTTTCCATATAGTCTCTTTTGAACCAGCTGAGGGCCATTTTTGACCAAATTATTGAGTTTCAAAACGCTCAGGACTCCCTCTACCGTTCTGCGCTGGAAGAGTTAACACTGCGACTACAGTTTGAGGCGAAGAAGCAGCAGAGGGAGGAGGAGGTAAGACGGGCATTACGTCATGTACGATGAAACCACAACAGATGGACCGAAAACCAATCAAGAATCTGTGGCCTTACCCAAAAGAAAACATTCACAATTGGACTAAAAGAAGAAGGGGGGGAACTGTTTTACTGTGTCTGTCTTCTGATTCAGGGCGAGTGGGGAGTGACGGCAGAACAGGAAGCAGAAGAGAAGAAGAGGATTCAGGAGTTTGGAGACACTATTCCAAAGATGCGATCCCAGCTTCGAATCCTCACCCACTTCTACCAGGTACCCGTCTGATTCGCCTTTGACCCCACAGTTGGACGAAATCGCAGGCTGACTCGTTTCTGTTTCTCCTTTCAGAGCATCGTCCAGCAGTTCCTGGTGCTGCTGATGACCAGTACTGACGAGAGTCTGCGCTTCCTCAGTTTCAGGCTCGACTTCAACGAGCACTACAGGTTCACCATCTACGACTCAAACCAATCTGATTTACAATTAGCCTGTTTTAGGTTTTTAACTAACACAAGGTCACACAACACCGTAGGAGTCAGGGAGTGTGATGACGTTTTTAGTTTTTTTCTTTTAATTTCACTTGTGTTTCCTTTTTTTAAACTGACGAACAGAGGAGCCAAGAGTCAGGTGAGGCGGAAGGGCTCGTAGAGCAAAAGCAGGACAATTTAGGTTGATTTTTTTTTTCTCCTCTAGAATAATAAAACCACCCAACAGAACTGTAGTCTAAATAATCATTTTAACGACTGCTTCAGAAAAAAAGTGTTTTTGTTTTCACTTCATCCAACCGCTTATGGATTAAATCTCTTATCAGGGCAAGAGAGCCGAGGCTGCGGGCTTCACTGGGCGCCACCAGAGGGCGACATCTGTCAAACATCTGACCTGACACAGGCCGAGGCAAGGAGGGCTTCCGATCGCAGCAGTGGGCGTGACCTCGCGCACACCACCGTCCAGATGATGCCTCGCCTCGGAGAAGCCCGCTCTGGAGACACCATGTCAGGAATAATGTCCGGAGCCGTCTAACTCCGACAGAGGATCTCGGAATGACATCAGGATTATATATAGTTTTTAAAAGACTTTGGTTTGAGAAAGATGTCCAGGCGACTGAGGCGATGAAAGATGTGGCCATTAGACCGAGCTCTCCGGGTCATCTTACATGGCTTGCCTTACTAAGGAGGGAAGACTTCATTCCTCTGCATGGTTGCCAAGTCCAGTCTCAACATGTTTGTACATACAGTATAAAAGTGTGTGTGGCTTTCTGTCTTCCCACTAGAGGAGAGTCTATGAATCAGAGATGCATTTTTTTTTAAATATCATTCAAACTTTTTTTTTTCTAAGAGTATCTTGACTTTCAAAAGTGTAGTGTCCAGACAGAAACCCAGCATAAGTTATAAAAAACCGAGATCATTTGGACGATAACATTACGTCTATAACATGAAAAAGATGATTGTCTTTACAAAAACACATTTCTAATGGGAGAATCTGATCACCAAAAGGAGGAAGCTCTGTGAAACTAAACGGGCTCATCAAGAACTCACCCAGGAGGATAAAAATTAAGGGCTTCTAGCAAAGAGAAAGAGGCTTTTGAAGCCTATAATTAAAGGACACGGCTCATCTAATTGTGATTTCCATTTCTACTGTTACCCGGAAGGGTCCTCAGAACAAAGTTGTGAGAGCTGTTTTGACGGCGATTGAGTCAAAACCTTAATAACATGAGTGCTAACACCCGGAATAATAATGCTGGTCAGACATGGAGCTCAACCCGCAGCACCCAAGTTAAAATCGCCTTTAAAATTTGAGTTTAAATGTTTGCTTTTGCGCATTTGAACACATAGGTATGGTGCCTGTCTTTTAGGTCTCCCAAGCTACTGCTTTAAGAAATTTCTCAACAAGTTCCTTTTTGACCAACTGGTCACTCAAAAGAACCTCTCACCTGTGTTATCCTTGAATTTGGCCATCGAAACAAAAACAAAAAAAATCATTACCCTACCCTGTCAGATAAGCTTTTTCGAATTAATATGAGATTTTCAATATAAAACTTATAAAGAACCCAAGGAGCGTTCAACGTTTTTAAATGAAACGTAATCTGATACAGCCTAATTTTAAACGGCTTTCATGAGTATTTTAAACTAAAGTTTTCCTTTTAAGGTTTATCATCATCAGAACACAATGGAAAAAAACACAAGGACCTCACATTTTTGTTGCCACATAAATTACAGGAACTAAACTTTTTTTGTGTTTTTTTTTTTTGTAAATATTTCTTCATAAAACTCAAATTTCTAAACATGTGTTTGTCAGAAAGGTTTATTCTTCAGAAGTCTATTCCAGAAGTGATGAGCGAACACTTGTGTGCTTCTACTCAGCTCAGTCTCGAATGTAGATCACAAAGGTGTGATCCAACATCAGGGACGGTTCAGAAAGTCGTCTTTCCTCTTTTCAGTGTGTTTCAAAAGTAGCAGTTCATCACGTTTGTTTTTTTTGAACAGAGCACTGCTGTTCGGTGACAAATCGTTTACTTCTGCTTTGGAGAACCAATTTCCGGTTTTGGTAGTCACTTCTTTGTTTTCCTCCCCATCAGAGGAGGTGAACATCTTTAAAGGTGCAGATATTTATGCAAAGCATCCTTCTCAGATGTGTGTAATCTGATTGAACCTTTGCTTGGGTGGCTTATAATGTAAATGTTGGGAATAATCCAACCTACTTCTTTAATAAAATCTTTTTTTTTTATATATAAACGTGTCTTGCTTTGGATTTAATTTGTCACTATCATATCGCCTGCTTGAGAAAGAGCAGAACGAACTGCACTAAAGGATTTCCTACCCTTATTTGTTCATTTTACTGATTTATGGCTTTTAGTTTTTCCACAAGGCCAATAAAAAATACTTTCAGTGACACCAAGCCATGGCGATACAATAACGACAAACAGTTAAGAATGGCCAATGTTAAACTTAAAATGCATCAAACTATTCACGATAATCATAAGCAACATTTAAAGTTACATCATAACCTTTTTGGCCCTAATCTTGTCACTATCATCAAAACCACACAATCATGGACTTTGGGAAAAACGGGACGCAACAACAGCATTTGGAGATACATGAAGCAATTTTTAGCCTTTGGGTTAAAATGCACAATATTTCCAACTAGATTTAATGTAGGATGACCAATTCAGAGAGCCTTGCTGTGATAAAGTAAAACCTGTAACATCTTACAGCAAAATGAAAGCTCTTTATAAAAAGAATGTAAATATTTCAAATAACATTCTAAATATGACCTGTGTTTGAAACCCAGCTTCAACAAAATATGTCTTAATAATATTCGATGCAACAAACAAGTCCTACAAAGATACTAACTCAACAAACAGGAAGGATCTATACTATTAATCTCCAGTTTAAAATGTCCGGCACATGTATTAGACACTAAATTAAATGGACTAGCTCTGCGCACAGTTGGCTCCCATTCGTTCTGACCGAAACGATACAACCAAGCTTCTGCAGTTCATCTACAAAGCAGCACTTTTGCTTCATGGTTTTATGCAATATCTATCGATCTATTTGTATGCTTTTCTGTCATCAATCATGATTTGTTTTTTCAACAGCCCTTCTCTGCATTTCATATATTAACTGTAAATTACTTTTATATGCATTTCACCAAACATTTACACTAAATTTATTTCATAATTATTTCACATTTTTATTTTTTACCCCAAAAGAGAAATACTCCTTACCAGCTTTATATTTTTATTTACTATATGGTTTCTAAAATACTTTTTAGTCAAGGATCACAAACAGGAATCTACTTTTTATCCCTTCTACTTTTACATTATCAATACTTAGACTTTTCTATTAAAATATTAGGCTTGTGTATAATGCTTGTTTTTCTACTGGATATGTCCATTTGAACAATGTAAGAAATGAGCCACTAGAGAGAGCAAGAGGCTCTCTTTTTCTCCATCATTCACTTGATCAACAACCCTTATTATTGTGGTTTTAGATTCCTGCTTTTCTGCAGCTGTATTTTCACATTTAAAACTACAAAGGGAGTTTGTTTTTAGCGAGGATGCAGAGTAGAAAAAATAGCATTAATCTTCACATCTTATTGGATATCCTGTTCCTATCAGTGATATTATATTAACTAGGTTCCTTTGTCCAGGGCTTTTCCAGTGCTTGTGATTGTGTGTATACTTTCTTTGTGAGTAAACATCTGTTTGCTTGTCCAAACAGTCTACCCTCCGAACCCACACGAGGAAAGATCCCTCATCTTCCCGGAGAAAATTGTCACTTTGAGAAGCCAGAGAAGCCAGAGCAGCGAGGCGCTGAGAGGCTTGACTGCTGAACTGGAACAGCATTTTTCCTGCCTTTGCTCACTCCTCCATCTTTGTGTGTGCTGATGTGATATATCTGGGTTTATATAGAGGTGTTTCTGATTGCATCGGTCAGGGAAAACGAAATGGTTTCTGATCTCCCTAGACATTTCTCCCAGTACTCCCAAAGCACTGAGTGTGATTTTTTTTTACCCCTCCATCCTCGAAAATGGCTTCGCACTGCTGACCTTTGTATTGAACAAGACTTCCGTAAAAAAAAGAAAAATCAACAACAACCTAGTATTAATCAGTCTACTGAGTGGTTCTCAAAGGTACTGACATCCTTGTTGAACTTGGTATTTCAAGAAATCCCAGAAAGAAAAAATCTGAGCTATTTACATGCATATACCTTGGCTGCTCTTAAACAGTTTGAAACAATATTTATAGACAGAGTTGCCACAATCTTGTACTTGACAGTCACACGATAAGATCTGTCTGAAAATAAACACACAGATGTATTGTAATGAATAAATAACCAGCAACTTCGACAGCAGTCATACTGCATGTTGCTCCCAACGTGCTTCACAGTTGTCAAACGGGGAAATTTGTAACTTGTATCTTCATCATCCCTAAGAGTCATCATGGACGGTGATGGCTGCGGACAGGAAGAATCTCCAGAAGCAGTGTGTCTCGCAACAGATCCACGGAGGCCTCTCACTGAAGATCAACCGTCTCATCACTGCCATGGCATGGTAAGAGCGGAGAGTAACATGATGGATCTGTGATGGACTGGCGACCTGTCCAGGGTGTACCCCTGCCTCTCGCCCATTGTAAGCTGGAGATAGGCGCCAGCAGACCCCCGCGATATATTTGAAAATGTTTTGCACAACTTCACCAACTCACCAAAGGATTTCAATCAGGCTGAGGTCTTGATTTCCTTTCAGGTCTTTCTTTTGTAGATTTGCCGCCGAGGTTCAGATCAAGGTCTTGGAGGATCCAGTTTGGAAAAACCCCCCGCTAGACAAGCAGTCGGACATTTTGGCCCCAATAACGCAGTAAAAAACACCATACTGCTTAAAAAAAGTACTGGTTCCATTATTTTAAACTGTGAACTTGTTTGGTTTACTAAGTACAGTTTTCATTGGGGTTAGGTTTCCTGTTAAAGGCCTAATCCATGAATACTTGAGACCCCACCCCCCTCTAAGAACACCTAAAACTGACTAGCTTTAAAGTTCAAACTTCAATTGCAACTTAGTAAGCACAAATGCACAGTGAGACGGTTATGACTTGACAAGTTAATGTATAGCGTTACAGCATAAGCTAATGTCTTCCTCATTATACTAATACAGCCAATCAACAGCCAATCAACACCGTGGACAAATAAATAGAGCTACTGGATTGGCTAGTTACCAAACATCAGGTAATAGGATATCTAGAAGCATTGCTGCTATATATCTTATGCTTCCCAGGCTGCATTTTCTTTCAAACACATTCAATATGCTGTATGAAACAATCCATGAATAGAAGAGTTTTCCACTAATAATTGAGTTCTTTGTTTAATGGAAAAAGTGGAAAATTTTCAAAAAAAGGAACCACCAACAGACAGAGAGGTCTGCTATAGGAAATTAACATTAAGAGAAAATTCCCAAGCGCAACAATTAGACTAAGTCTGCTCCTCTAATACATCAAGTCTGAAGAAAAAACAAACAACCAAAGGTAGGTAGATAAGATATCTCTGGGCATGGCTGAAGAATGAAGAACATTGTATATTTCCACTGTTCCCAATGTTATCCACTGTGAAAGACGCAACTGGTTCAATTCCCCGTGACTCATTCCAAACCCAGATTTTCTGTTTGACCTTCCAGGTGCGTTTTTAAGGTGAAACGGGGAAGAAAACGGAGAATGTCTCTCTGTGTACGTTGTCAAGCCTGAAAGAGACAGCTGACATTTACTGGCATTTCCGGCGGCAGGTGTGTTTGCAAAAATCTTATCAAAAGGATGAATTCTTGTCGCTCCTTTTCATTCCTATTGTTTATGATCCCTGCCAGCTGGATCCACGGTTTGATATAAGACATCGCTGCCCCAATGCTCACAGCAAAAACACATACCAGCTTTAATATTTGATTTCTGCACATCCAAGGACACACTTTGGAAAATGCTTCTATGAGTTCGAGACCTTCACCTCCGTTGTTTGCAGTTCGCTTTAACAAGAGTCTGGAGGATAAAAAAATTGCAATTGTATTTGTTGAATTTTAATGAGGGTAATTGGAGCAGCAGACTGTAATTAACTTAGATGGTTTTGGCAAGATAAAGAACAAGATGTGGATGATGATCTCAAGTTTCATATTTTTACAGAAAGTCACCACTAAGAGCATTTTCCTGTTTACAGATGTTTATCAGTTTAGGCGTTTAGGCCACAATTATATGATTAAGGTCATCCAGCCTAAAATTGAAAAAACATAAAAAACAGATAAAAAATGATGTATTTTTGACCGTTTATAATTCTGTTAAAAATACTCTCTGTTATTTTGATGATTTTTGATCGTCTTGTGTACTAATTTCAAAATCTTGCTGTTTGAACCAGGCATTAGAGTGTATTATTGATTCATCCAGAAGCACTGCAGGCCTTCCTTTCCTCAGTAAAAGTGACTCAACAATAGCCGATTGAGCAAAAATGGCTTCCATTGGGAAATGGGAGAAAACCACTGCTAAGGAAAAATTAAGACCAACGTTATCTTATCTTTGCTTCTCATTATATGGAAATTTCAAAGGACTACTATGAGATCCCAAAATGTCAGCGAGACACAACAGAAAAGCGTGAAGTTTTATCAAAAACAAGGACAGAAGACGGCAGAAAAACCACCAGCACGAGATAAGTTAGTGCCTAGACAGCGACTCGTAGGAATGGCAGAGCTCATAAACAATACCACTAACCTCTTTACAATCCGTAGGGAAGCAGAGATGCTGAATTACACTTCAAAAATACTTCCTTGTGGCCGAGGTGAAAACGCTTCTAATTTACTACAACTTGAATCGGTAGAGGAGGCAAATTCAGGCTCAGAGAACAAAGGGTGAGACAGGACGCTGAATTCGAGAGGCATAAACATTGTCATGGTCCAGAAAACGATGACCTGATTTAATCTATGTAGGCTAGGCAAGACTGGAGAATCCATGGGGCAAAAATAATGAATATGATCAAGCTGTTATGCAAAGGAAAGAACTCCGGACATTTACCCAGACAATGCTTTCAATAATACGATACTGTCTGCCTGCCAAAGCTGTAAAAGAAAGGAAGAAGAACAGGGGAAAGATGAGGCTGACGAGGACTGCTAGGTATTTTTCACAAAGAATCAATGTCAGTTGTTTTCCTAAAGGGTTGATATAAAAATGTCTTAAAGTTATTGGTGCCATTATCGTTTCACCTTGGTCATACTTACTTGGGTTATTTTTTTTCTCATTATTCATTAAAAGAATTTGAAAACTAAACTATAAGGGGGAAAAAACTGAAAAAAGGTCTTCAAAAGAACATATTATTTGCCTTTTCTGATGTAGCCAGAGGCATTTGCTTGTTTTTTAGTGGGGAAAAGTGCATTTTATTCAGATTAAACTACAACAACATAGCAACAGAGAGTGACAAATTACATGTCAAAGTGAGTTTGAAGGATTTTACTGACTGGGTAGTCGCTTTAAAGCACGCAATGCCGGCTCCCTATAGCTTGAATGATTTAAACTAAAGTCTTAATTCTGTTACTACAGGAGCCATCAGAATGAGGTAAATTCAAAACGTAAAAGAAAAAGCAACCAAGTAGAATAAGCAAAGCTAAAAGATAGATGAAGTTTATCCTGGTAAAAAAAAAGAAGACAAATCACCAGCACATTCAAATCTATGCTTGCATCTTCATCTTTCTTCTCTTCTCATCTCAGTTGGTTTGTGTTTTCAAAAGCTCAGACAGGTGGGCTTACTTCAAATCAGCTAGACTTCTTGATGTTTCGAACAGAGTTACCGTCTTTTCTCCCTCGCCTCTGTATTATCTGACTCCTCCACATTGTTTGACAGCTCTGCTCTGATGTTCCCCATTTTGAATTTTAAGCAAGCCCATGCTACTCAGCCCTGACTTGTGCGTCTCATCTATCATCTGCCTCAGCCTGTCCTCTGTCAGTTAGATAAAGCGGCGTTCGGGCCATGCTATACCGTACAAACTGTGTTGTGTTCACCTGAAGATTTGGAGGGAAGGGTAAGCCTAGTGAGCAAGTGGGAAAATGTTTTGTGTCCTTTCCAAGATCTCATTTTGGAGTCAGCCACCTGAAACGTCTCGTTTGGACGTCTCTCAAGGTGGTCAACCAAGCAGAGAGGCGGCGAGTGTGTCTCCCAGACAGTTCCAGCTGAGCTGCCGTGGCCCTCTGATCAAACTGTTTTGGATTGTAAGAAAAGAGTCCACAGGACAGCGGAGCTGCTCGTCAACGCTCCGTGGAGAAACATGACGCCGCAGGCTTTGCCTGGGAGCTGTCAGATGTGGCTCACCCCCACAAGATCCAAGGCTAAAAAGACATTCCGTCTACGGGATCGTTTCAGGACTCGCACCCATCGCTAGTCGAAGTCAGGCCTGACAAGATTTGGGGTGTGAATAATTTCTTAGTTTATTTTTTTCCTTTGCTGTGACTGACAGTCCTTTGTCCCACTTTTCATAGCTGTGACAGATTCCTCTCGCAGGCCCACAAGTTCTTCTGTAAGCTGGGACGATGAAGGAGCTTAAATGTGCCTTGTATTTGGTTCTGACTTTATTTTTTTTATTTTTTTAAAATAAATCATTAAGTATAAATCCAGAGAAGACAAAAACTTTGAGAAGACGGGAGAAGGCAATGAGCTGTATAGCATAAAAGGTAAAGCAAGCTTTCACAATGTGTTAAAACTAATATTTGTCTTTACCTTGACTTCAAACGTCAGTCTCTCTCTTTGGACATCGGAAACAAGCAATTGAAATTAATTCCCAAGCACACCTCAGTGGTTCTGGACATCAATACCAAAAGTGAACACATCTGGGGTTAAACGTTTAAGTACGACCAAAGCACCGAGTGAAGCAACAGCAGACATGGCTTAAGGCGAATCAGGTGGTAAGGTCGGCATTTGTGCCGCATTCAGGCTTTTAAAGATATTTATTCAGCTGGGGTGGTTAGATGGATTGATGGACGTGTTATTGGACGGGCAGAGAATCGTTTATTTGTAACCTCGTATTAATACGCATGCACAGAACTTCTCCCATCAGTCACGGGGCCTGATGGGAGAAGCTGTCTGCAGGCTGGAAAAGCCACACTCTCTTTTTACTGACAGACAGCAAAAACAGAAGGAGAGCCAGATTGCCAGGCAGAGGGAGGTGGGAGGAAGCAGGCTGGTTTATTTGTTTACGCCTGGCCGTCTTGCAAGTTCTTGACGGAAATAACGCTTCAAGTTTTATTATTACTCCCCAACTCCTACAATGCTTGTTATAGCAAGATAAATAAAATCTCCCTGCATGGGCTTCTCAGGCGAAACAGTAATAGTTTGGTTTGGTTTTGAAACTTTATCCACAACAACTGACTGATTCATTTCATTGCTAAGAAATGTTGGAAGAAAAAGCTGCTAAACATTGAAACCTGAAGATCTTCCAAAGTCTTGAGCTGCTTTTGTTTCATTATCTACATGAAACACTCAGGTGTAGCACATTAGGGTGACTAACAGGCATTTTACAAGGCTAAGTGTTCGTTTATTTTATTTAAATTGGTAGCCTTGCGAAATTGGGATTGAGGGGTGTGAACATTTACTGTTTCAAGAAATGCGTTTGTATATACTAACAGAAGCCACCTATTAGAGGTGACAGCTTTAACTTTCCAACTTAAAATTTGGCTTTAAAATTCCTACATAGGAACACATTTTTGCTACAAGTTGTTAAAAAAGCTCTCATGACAAAAAAATATATCATGTTCTTGATCTTATCAATCATGTTTCCACCATAAGCAGCATCCAATGTCACTAAAACCACAGAAAAAGAAACATTTGATGTTTTTGCTGCAGTCAGACATTGATCTCTTTCTCTCGTTCGTCTGACTCTTTTCATTCTCTGCTCCAGTCCATTTTTCCCCATTCTGTGCGCAGAGGTAGACAAAAATAAAGCCGCCTGCTCTCTGTCGCGTCAAAGCCAACTTCCACAAATGGATGGATGAAAAGGCACTTGGTAGGGCTGCTACTTGGCATCGCCGTGTTGTTTTTTCTGAATGAATCAACATGCTGGGTTACCTGCTAGTCCTTTTGACCATGCTGTGGCTTTTTCTCCTGCTCTACGCATGCATTGAGGCCTTTATCAGTGTGGAATAAAACCTGTAAAGAACAGGCTGCTGATCCATTTTAGCTGCTCAGCAGCTAGTAGTTCTGCAAACTAACGCTTGGAATAAAATAATAAAAAGACACTTTTAACTGCTATTCTATTTTTGTCCCCCTCCAAGGACTAAACCTAGAGAAAAACCTATAGCATCTCTCCAATTATGATAAACTACAACCATAGTGGCTAGAGTGATTATGTCCGATGCGTGTAATAATATCTGTCTTTTAGTGTTTAATATTTAGAGCACATTAATCCGCCTATAACAATTACGCTTTTCTTTTCAAACCGTTTTCTAGCCGCCATACTGTCCAGTTCCCATTGGCTGCTTCTCTGATTAAAGCTTTTCTCTGACTAGTTGTGCAGCATTAGTTGGTCAAACGCTAAAGACGTTATCCTTTAACCCAACTCTAATCTAGAACATAATAGCTCTACTCTAAGTTTGGTCCAAAATACCTTAAATACTACTTGAAATCATGAACATACAATTGTAATTAAAAAGCAACACTTGTCTTTGCAAAATGCAAACTTTAGCAAACATGCTAATATTGCTATATAACAAACATCCAATGTACTAAATATTGGTACTATGCTCAAATTGGTACAACAGGTTACTATTAGCTTATGCTTATACTTTCATCAGCTGTTAGTTAATTACTTATCAATAGCAAAGACAGTCTGAACGTACATAAGAAGTTAGCTAATATGCTTGTCTTAGCGAAAAGCTAAAAACACTATCCGCTATGCTAAAATGCTAACATGTTCTACTATACTAACAGTAGTGTACTGCGTTAACTACCCTTAACCAACTCTATAAAATATGCTAACAGGAGCTATTACATTAACTTCAAGCAACAAAATGGAACATCTCTATATTTGATGCTAAGGGACGCCGAAATTCTGCCAACGCTCTAAGTGGCAGCATAGTGGAGAACCTCTCTTGCTTCTGTATTTTTTTCTTCTTCTTTAAAACCTTAATTTCCTCCATTTTGGACAGCAATGTAACGTTTTTGAGCAATTATTCTGTCCGGTCTTGGGCAGTGTGCAGCTGGAAGAATGTTTGCAGCCATTTTCATACTTTTGAACATCTGTTACGATGCATATCCACTGCAACAAGCTGGTTTATGACTGCATCGGCTGATGAACATAACAAAAGCTGACATAATACAAATCCAATACATACCGAAAGAGTTATAAAAGAGGTTTTGTGGACCCAGAGCACAACCGTCTCTTCCATCAATCATCAGCTATCAAGCTGAATGCTATGGACCCTCTAGATCAGTGGCGTCCACATGTTGGCCATAATACAGACTGCTACAGGAGATCACGTGTGCCCAGCACAACAAATCTTTAAAGAAACTTTAATGATATGAGTTAAATTGCTTAATCTCCCAGCAGTAGACAGTTCAATTTGAATAAAGCTGCAGTACCAATGACCCGACCTCAGATACACAGAAGATAATGGATGAGTTGGATATTGTAAAATGTTTTTAAACAGGTATAATTTTCCTTCCACTTTATTTTTTTTCCCTACCTATGTTGGTCTTCCACACAAAAACCCCAGTAAAAAACATTCAGTTTCTGTTTACTAGACAAAAATATGAAAAATGTCTCCAATAATCTGAATGAAACGTCATTCGCATATTCGTTACAACGATAAACCTCACAAACAACCCAGCCAAAGACGTCCTCGTCCGTCCTTCCATGACTTCAGACAAACTGCCCTAGGTCTGAACCCGACCTCTGCTTGTTCAGTTTTCTCCAGCCTACAACAATTACAGCCGTGTCTCAACAGGCTGAGCTGCTCAGCAGGTCTCCCAGCAAGCTGCTGACATTCAACCGCCAAAGGTTTTAGGCTTGTGGGGGAAAAAAAAAAAAGATTAGTGATGCTGCTTAAAGGTGAAATATTAAGCCAGGATATTTCCGCTGAGCTTATCTTGTCACATAGTGGGAACATATTGCTGGGATTGTATTTTCGCAGCGTGGTTTATTTTAGATGTCAGTTAAGATGTCACACAGGATTTCTCACCCCTGGAATGACTCTGCTTTCCATAAGTTGCAGTCTTGCAAAACAGTGATCAACATGGTTTTATACAATCTTAAAGTATTAATAAACTCAATGAGTTAGAATAAATTGAAAGCGCGGGATAAACCACATATTTAGCCACACACAAATGTGTCATTTCAAGGTTTAGTTTATTACTAGATAACTAAAAACTGTTGCATATTATTGGATGTTGGTGTTTGTCAATTGACAGTTATTCAGTTTAATCCAATTTTCACCAAATGTAATACTGATACTGAAGGCTACCTTCTAACTTCATAATTAAACCTGTCCTTCATGGTTTTATAACTTCCGTTTTACTAATATTCTCCACAAAATAAGACATTCAAACACAAAGCTGGACTCTTATTTCATTCTTCAGTCGCTTTAACAAGCATTTCCTGTTTTTTTCCTGTATCTACGTTGCAATGCAAAGGATTTATTCGGAAGAACTTCTAATAAAATCTCAAATATGTGATTATAGGATATACTACAACAAAGGAGCGCAACACTGTGAGGTGGAAGGAAAATGATAGTTTTTTTAAATAACTAAATAAAAGAAAAAATCAGGAGTGATGCATGAGTTTATTCTACCTTGGCTGTTAAAACTCTTTTGGGTTGCACCTTTAGCTGGTTTGCATATCTTTAGATTTGATGGAGAGTCTTTTGCTCTATGTCTTAAATAGAATGTGAATTTAGGGCTGATCTATCAATTTATTGTACCAAAACCTCAACAGCCTATATTTTCCATTCTAACCCTGTCCTCTATTCTATTGCTGGTGAACAATCAGCCCCACAGCATGATACAACCACCACCTGTTCAGGGTCAGTCAGGACAGGTTCAGTTGTCAGTCAAAATGTCTGATTAGTTTTAGTCTCATCTGAGAAGAGTACTAACGTTTTAACAGTTTGGTTTTTTTTGTGTGTGAGGCTTTCCTTACAATAGAGAAATCAAAATAAAACAAAGAGGCAAAACGCTGCAATCGGAACCGAAAGCTACGTCATTACGTCGCTCCACCCATTACTGGTTCATAGCAAAGCCTCCCTGACCTTTCTCCATCACTGCTTAGCTAACGTTAGTGAGGTGCGGGTATTGATTTCAGCAAGTCGACTGACCGATACAGCCAATGTTTCAAAAATGACACTGAAGCACCAAATTGTGTTTATAAGAAGCGAATCTGTCAACTGGATGCATTTGCCAAAATAATTCTTGATATTTTTCGGTACAGTGTCAACTATGGAGCAGCATGAAGGCAAACGATGGATGTCCGCAGTGTGGGACCATTTTGATCTTACATCGGAATATAAGGAAATTGTTTTAATTTCGTTTTTTCATCTGCTTTAAAATTCAGCTGAAATTGACTCTTAATCGAAAAAGAGTGACAGACTAAATTTCAAAACGTTGGAAAAACTTATTTTTTGAATAAAAATGTGTAAAGAAAAACCTCAGTCCACAAGCATCCTCATTTCAAACACATTCACTTAAATTTTCGCTTTATGGTTGATGTTCACATTAATTATTGACTGTATCTAAGAATATCACATATTTTCAGTTTAACTTAAGATATTAAATAATACAATATATAATATACAATAACGTACAATGAGTTAAATGTTATTGTTTACACTGGTTCATCAAATCAGTGTATCTACGTTTGCCTGTAGGGATTTTTAATGTCCAGCAGGTGTCAGTATTCAGTGACACAGTATCGACACAGTATCAATACAGTTTTGCTGTGTCAAAACGCTTCATGACGCCTCAGCTACCCATCACTAGCCAACGTCATCCACCAGGGCGTTTACAACATAGATAGTAGCGCCACAAATTATGCTAATTAAAGTAGCAGGTGGATAAATTTAGCGGGAAGATGCGGAAGTGGGGAAAAACATAAGGAGAGCCACCGAAGCATTAAGAAGGCTGGGCTTCGGAGCTAGACCGGAGGCTTTAATTGGATTCCTGCCGTCGTCTAACCCGTCCTCTCTCGCCTGGCTGGTCCAGAACCAGGAAGAGGTTATCCGGAGGATAGAAAAAAAACAACAAAAAAACAAACAAACAAAAAACCAGCATAAGTGTCTGGGTCAGAGTTGTTCATGGAAAACATCTCTGACCAGATTTTGTTGGATTTTAGCGTTTTGACAAGTAGTATTAAATAAACTGAAGTGTGTTCATGTTCACACAGTAAATGTAACAATATATTAATTGGGCAGGTTTTTGTGTGATGTGGCGGTTTTTAACAGATTTTTGGGCTGGAAAACCTCAATCCTATCTGGCAACACTGAACACCAGTTTGGAACAAGTTTGGTCAGTGGGAGTAACTCTGGCTCTAGGCCCGAACCAGCACTGGAACCAGTTTAGTGGAAAAGGGCTAGATAAGAAAGTTTGAGCCAATAGCCGATTCTTGGATCCTGGAGGAACAGTTTGTTTTATACCAAGGCTCTAGAACAAGTTTTACTACAATAAAGTTGTCTATCAGATGATGGAAGTTGGGTTTGCAGGTCCTATGGCGTTGTTTGGGTTTTATGTATGTTACTATTAGGCGGTGAATTTAAAAGGAAGTGGTCACAGTTTTCGCACTCAGATTTTCTCCTCATTTCATTCACATTTAGCAAAATTTCAGTTGATTTAGCTCATTTTACACACATTTAGACACATGTTACGTATATGTGAACGGAAAGTTTGTAAGTTTAAGTTTTATATCTAAATGTAAATATTAAATGTAAATTAAATCTAAATAATACTCATAAGGCAGATGTCAAATATTGTGCACTTTGGATGTGCAAAACAGAAACTGACTACAGAAACCTGGTCTAGAAATGTATCTTTGCGTACGAACGAATGAAAGTTTTTATTTAGGGTGCATTTTTGCTTTTTTGAGGGAAATTGGGTACAATTTGCCAAAAGAAATGAGAGTACTCCGTGTCTTCCTTGTGGAAAAGTAATTTTCTCTTACTATTCCTCTCGGTTTTTTCAGTCCGCTGCTCCTCATTTGCATTACAGTCGAGAACAATATTGCCAAAGCAGAGAGACAAAAGCTGTCTGTGTCTCTAATTTTGTTCTCTTTTCTTCTTTCAGTCCTTCTTAGATAATGAGATGAGGTACTATTATGAAAGCTAAGTCACTTCCAAAACTAAAATCTGGAACAGATCTCTTCTCAAGCTATAAATAATGCAGATGGAAAAAAACAGACAAATTAAAACATGTATTAATCAATTTTCCTATTACCTGCAGTGCCTCATCTCAAGTAAACCCTTAAAACAGTTCTGATTAGATTCAAGCTCACGTGAACACATAAATGTGATTACACACAATGGATTCAGCGTTTTCAAACGGCTATGCCTTAGAATGATATCATGTACTCAATACAACCCAACCATGAAACAGGGTTTGAAAGGTTTAAGAAAGTTTGAAAGGTCACTATGGAAGAAAATGTCACACATAGCTGTAGGTTAGAGTAAGCTGAAAACAAATTGACATGCTGTCAGGCTATTAAGTCGTGTCCGTCTGCACTCTTGTGCTGGACAACAGACGCCTTCGGTTCTGCAAAGTCAAGTTTGGAGTAGTGAAAGTGGAAGAAATGTCGATCCGCAAGCTGAATACACAAAGATCTCAAGACAGCTACAAAGGTATTAGCTGAAAACCAGAGCTCAAGCACGATGGTTAACATCAGTATGCTTTAAAAACATACATATACGAATGAGTTAAATGCATCATATGTACGAGTCTCTTTCAAACAAAAACTATAAAAACATGCAGGAAGCAAGTGTCAAGGATTTACAACACAGGCTTAATTTAGTGGATTGAGTTTTAACCTTAATATAAACTTTAAAGAGCTTTTGAGCTTTACACAATGTTTTCAATTCAGCTTTAAACTCTTCAGACTAAAGAACATTATCTTCAACGTTAAAGCCGTTCAGTTTCTTTCTGATTCTTGAGGAATCATAAACAAGTAGTAGAAGTCCGACGTTGGTCCCTTTTAGGAGACTTCTTTCAGCCTCTTTGGATCTGCTTTTATGGTGAACCTACTTTTAAAGTCAGACATGTGCGTGTTATCTTAAATATACAGGCATGTGCAGAATTTTGTATAAAACCATATTTTAGGAGCGTTTTAAGTCTCTTCTTATACTCATGAGCTCAAAGATTCAGACAACTCTTTGAATCATATCAGGGTTTTCTAAACAATTTGAACCCTCCTACCTTAGTGGGGAAAAAAACAAAATGTCCTGATTATGTGCTTCACTTTTCTTTATATTACTGAACATGATCTTCTTGTGTGCACAGTTTACAACTTCTGGTACAGATCTTAAAAAGACTGCAGCTAAAACCTGATTGGAGTTGGACATAAAATCTGTTCGAGGTTTACCATTGGCAGAACGTTTTTGGAAAGTTTGTCTAGATTGTTTGCGGAAAATCCTACTAATTATTTGTATTGCACATGTAAAACACTCCCAGCGAAAGGCAGCATGGGAAGTATAAAAACCTATACATTATACTAGTTTACATGCTTGGAATCATGTTTGAGATTTTCTTGTAAAGGGCCAACATATTTTATAGATTGGTGCCACATGAATATCCTTCAGTCTTGCTCTAAAATATATTAGAAAACAATTAGTGCACTCCATTTGGCCGTTTTGATATTAATACTTCACCAAGTGATATTGCTATGAGGATATATACACAATATATTGTGTTGCCCCTGTATATTATACTGGGGATACTGTATGGTTAAGTATTAATTGGATAATCTGTGGCTTCACTTTTAAGTTTGGTTGTTCACATTAAAGAGAAAAGCTTTGTCTGTTAAAGTTTAACAGTAAATCTATTTCTCATTTCTTTTGTTCCTTAAAAATGGAAAGATCGGTGAGCTTTATCAATGTTTTCTTTTTTGTTACAAGAAACTATGGCAAACAAACCTTAAAGCTTGAAATGGGAGGAATCCCTCTATTAATAGGAGTCACTGGTGTTCTGTATCTGTCCCGACACAAACAGCAGAAAGCCTTTCTGAAGTCAATATTGATTAAAGAAAAATAAATTCCAGTTTCTATTAAAGAGTCCTCTTGAACTGAAGCAGATTTCATTACTTGTGAGGCTGCAGAAAATCAACATGAAACAGGGGGGAGTTTAAAGCTACACGCGGCCCCCTCGTGTTTCTTATTTGTCGATAGTTTGGAGATTCAAGGTTTTTTTTCCCTGACAGAAGCGGCGAGGCACAGGGCAGCTTGAAATGGCCACGATTACCATGAAAACCACCCATCGTGTGCACGCGCACGCAGGAGAGCGACAGAGCTTGGGAGGATACGAGGGCGTCTGTTGTCTTTGATGATAATGAGGCAGACAGAAACAGGCTCTCGAGTGAGCTCTCAGCGCCACCTCAAACACGACCACAGCATCGCCGTATGTGTTAGTGCGCGGGTTTGTGGCAGAAAAAACTCCCCAGTCAATACTGTATTAATGAAATTAATCAAACAGGCAGGAAATGGAAACATTTTTTGGGGTTTTTTTTGTAAGATGTGATAACAAAATGCCATTTTGCTTCCTGGCTGCAATCTGCTCCGTTTTAATGAAGGTTCAGTGGGTGTCGCTTTGTGAAAAGTGGAGTTCTGGTTTAGCTCATGCTCCGATGGATATAATAATTGTGGTTGAGATCTATTAGCATGAGCAGATATTAAAAAATATGAATAATTTAGGTATTATTATTACTAGGATGATCAGCGTTCCTGATGTGGAATACAATCCATTATTACAGTGACGTTCTAAAGGTTTTCTAAAGGTGTCTTTGAGGTTTCAGATTTCATACTTTCTTGCAACAACAAAGCTTTATTTTCAAACAATATGTAAAACCTGTTAACATGCATAGAAAATGTTAATTAGAAAACCTAGAAAGAATGAAGAGTATAAATATAATTTAATTGTAATCATATGAAGCTTCCATAGGGGTAATATCTGTATTTATTATCTAAGGAATTACTAAAGTGAAACAGGTTTTGGTTAAAAGGCTACTTAAGTACTGTGTAACTAAGCTTAAAGTCTGATTTAATGTTTTAAGATTATGTCATCATACAGACAAAATAAAGTCACATTCAATACATTTGAATATGCATTCAGATGAGACTGTTTTGTTAAAATCCAAGGTACATTTTATGCAAATCTCTTTAGTATGTAAAGATATAGATTATGCTGCTCCTCCACTGAGAGGTTTGTATCTTGTTAACTTCACAACACAAAAAAGTCACCAAATTTTCTTTCAAAGGACAGAACAGTGTTGTCAAGTGTACAACTGCACTCACCAAATCAGCTTTCTCCTCTTTGGCCATAAATTTCACCACAGAGATCCTGACCTGCACAGACGTTCCTACATTTGCACGTTCTGAAAAGAAATGGCTACTGTTGAAACAAGAATGCATACATTAGGGATGAATGTCGGCAGGGATTGACAGGAAGAAAAAACTGATTTAGGAGAGCACGTTTTTTTGTCTATATGAAAGTAGATTACAGAGGCAGTGGGGGAGTGAAAAGTGAGTATGGGTGATGAATGTTTTTAGAGTGTATGTTTGATTAATGTGCCACATATAACCAACATTTCTTATTCTAAATGTTCAACTAACATGTCTTGTATGAATCTATATCTTTCTATTTCAGGTCAACATGCCACGTGACCACAGGTTGAAATTAGCATTCTGTGCTATAACCTGGCAAAATGCATATTTCCTGACTTTGTCTAAATCGATTTCCTGTCTAAATATATGCGCACAATATCATCAATGGATTTTTTGTAGTGCCCTAAGATGCTACATAACTAAAAGGAACTGAATTCAATGTTTGTGTCCAAACCAAAGGTCTGTCTTTATTATAAACTGCAATTTTGTGGGTTTCATTGATTCTGGGTTAAAATCTGTTTCTTTCTCAATCAGTATATTTATTTGCACGGGGTAGAGTACAAAGATTATGGCACGTATTTATAATAACGGAGTGAAGCACTATCAACTATCAACAGAAAATCCTGTGATAGAAGATGGTTGTCAGAACCGTTTGGCTAACATGCGGAACATGTGGTGGAAAGCTAACACCTCATATCACCAGGGACATATTATACCCACAGTGCAGCATGGTGGTGTCACCAACATGGTGTGTTGCTTTTCTTCAGCAACAAAGGGGGAAACTTGAGTTTTGACTTGACAAAACGAAAATGCCAGACATAACTAAAGACAATCTGAATCTATTTCCAACATTTTCTGTGTTCAAATGAACTCGTTGTTTTTTTAAACTTTTATCCCCTGGGCGATCAAACAGCGTGGACTGAGGACATAGTGTGATTTTTTAACTAAAATATATGCAGGGACCTTCAGATCCCACTAAGAGAGAAACCTATTGTCAGGTTGAGTCCTTTCAATGCTGTTTTCAGGTTGTCCACGGGGGGTCGCATGAGCCACTGCTGGAGCACCTCTCCACCTGCGCCCCCGTCAGGTGGAGTTTATCACCGCTGACGAGCTGGAGCAGTATATGAGGAGCGGTGGACCATCTACTCGACGCCTGAGAATTAGTTGCTCTTGGTAACCAGAAACTTTCAGTGCGAGTCTCTCTCAAGCTTATTCTCTAAGTGATTACTTGTTCTGTAGTTTTATGTTTTGTGTCTCCAGTTCTGTAGTTTGTAGTTTTCAGTCCTCTGGTCTCCAGTTGCCTTAGTCCTCCAGTGGTTAATTTATTCTCCTAGCCTTTTGAGTTTTTGTAGTTTGCACTTTCGATTATTTTTGATACTTTTACTATTTTGTTACTTTGTTTTTCCCCTCTCTTATGTCCCTCATCATCTCCTGTTGCTCCACCCAGGTTCTTACCGTCACGAGTGATCAAAACCTTGCAAGAATCTCATGGTCCCAACAATCATCTGGTTTCACCGCTCCTCTGCCTCAGCTCGGTCTGCCCGCTCAAACAATCTCCATCTGCTGTGCTCTTCCCCTGGACAACCTTTCCACCTGGACATCAGCTGAAAGGACTCTCCACTTACTCCCCCCTGGCATCAACAATCTCCACCAAAAGTAAGAACGTTCCAAATTTATCACGCTCCATCTGCATCACCTCACCCCCACTTTGCTTACTTCCCAGTGGTCCCCGGTCTCCCGCGTCGTCTTGCCGTCCTCTGAGTTCCCCGTAGAACTGTTGCCGTTTCTCGCAGTCTCTGGATTTCCTCCGTGATTGCTGTCTCTGGATTTCCCCGCCGATTTCCCAGCTTCCAGCATCCACCCATCTACAAATCTTTTCAATAAACTCAGAATCATTTGTACTCCTGAGAGTCCTCTATTTCATGTGGGTCAGAAGCTTGAATAACATGACACTTATGAACTTATATTAGAAAAAGGTGAAACAAAATGCCCCAAAGTAATAAAGTATAGCAAGACAGATATAAGATATATGGTGTAGAAAAGTTTTAATATAAAAATAGACTACAATTCAGAGATTGTCCATCATGTGAAAGCTGGAGGGTTTCCACAGCTCGAAACATCAACCCCCCCGCGCTAATTAAACACAGTGCTGCTCTTTGGAGTCCACTTCATTTATATTACATTTACATATGCAAATTTTAATCACATCCACCTAATTACAGTATTTGCTGGTTCACCTGTCATTTAGAGGAGGCCAGGCGTTGCGGAGTGGGTGCAAGGGACGAGTGTTTCTGCCTGTCAAGCTGCCAATCTGCCGCTGTGATAGTGGAGCGGTTTAGTGCCGCTTTCATCGCAGCGAGCAAACGGCTGGAGGTTCTCTCTGTCTGCAAGGGTGGATTTGCAGCAAACACTGGGCTGAGGAGCATCGTAATTTGGATTAAAAGTACATTTATATGGAGTTCAAATAAATCATGTTTGCAAAACAAAAGGAAGCATCTTCCATAAGCAACTCAACAAACTTGCATCAGAGTTTCATTTAAAACTGTGTCATTTAGCAGATTTTCATACAGCCAGCTTTTTTCTTGGTCTTTAATAATAAATTTTATATCTTTCAAGATGCAGGCTGAAATTTAAACAAATTACAAACATATGGGTAAATGTTGGTAATTAACAAGGGCAGTAAGCCAGGATGATGCTTGATGTCTGGAAACCTAATTGTAGTGAAGCAGCTAAATGCTATATGCTTTACATGATTACTGTATAAAGGAGACAGACATACAATTGGATGGGAGTGGTAGCATTAGGAAGCTCAATTAAAACCCATTTCACAGCAGTTATTACGTCTTCGTTGGCTTCTGTTGCACCTACTTGAAAAACTATGTTCAACCTTTACATGAAAGCAACTCTGTTGCAGACATTTTCACCTCCAGACTCCGTTTAAATGAACACTTACATCTGCCCTTGTAATATTTGAAAAACCTATACATCTTCATTTGATATATTTCACACAGTGGAAATTATATTAGCGCTACTGCAGAAGCTAACATCTACCGTCTTCCTTTTTATCATATTTAAGAAGACATAAACAACCTCCTTGATACTAACCAATCTGGGTTTAAAAGTGGCCACTCCACTGAAACAGCTCCGCTTCTAGGTAGGTCCTACGTAGCTTTCCTACTCAACTTACATTGAGTAGGAAAGCATTTGACACAACCAACCATGACATTCTTCTGTCAATACTCTCGAGCCAGGATGGGACATTCCTAGTTTGCAGTAACACCGTCTCACCGCAGCTGTTCCCCAAGGCTCAGTACTGGGACCTCTTATCTTTGCTGTATACACCAATTCACTGGAAAAGACTATCCGTCAAGTCTTCTCATACCACTGCTATGCTGACAATATCCAACTTTATCTGTTGATCACAACTGCCGAACACGCTGTTTCAGCACTTGTACATCAAAATGGATGAAAGCAATACTTTCCAACTAAACCAACAGTATGCCATGGCATTCAAATCCAAACTGAATCTCTCTCTCTTGCTCCATCAAAGGCAGCTAGAAAATTGGGTGTCATGATTGAGGACTAGGTAACCTTTAAAGATTATGTTGCCTCCGTTGCCTTATTGTGTTACTTTGTATTGCTGAAAAATAGAAACATATAGTTGAACAACATGCCACAGAGCTCATGGTTCAGTCTATGGTTGTCTCCAGCCTTGACTATTGTAACGCTCTCTTGAACGGTCTACCAGCCTGTACACTTAAACCTCTACAATTGATCCAGAATGCAGTGTGACGTCTTGTATTCATCTAGCCTAAAAATTCCAAATCATTCCTCTGTTCATTGAGCTCCACTTGTCAGGACTTAAGGATGTGACTGGGTTTGATTTTGAAGGTGTTTCCTTCTTCCTCCAGAGGCCTTTCAGAGGCTGACTGGATTAGCTATACCTACACCTCAAAGGTGCAGCTAATCAATCCAATCAAGCCTGCAAGATAAAAGGAAGTGGCTTACCAGTTCTTTGATACCTGAGCATTATCCAATACATTATATTAACCCACCATTGGGAAGCTGCGACCTACTTCGAGTGTTTTGTTATTATTTATCTCCCTATAACTCTTTATCTCCTCAACCCAGGTTTCCATCAGAGCATTCACACGTCAGAACTTAAACCTACAACAACCTTCCAACCTTCATGTAACAACTGTTGTTCTACAATGGTGGAATAACCAACCAGCCACTAAAAGAACAGTATCCTCTACCTTTAAGAAACTGTTATAGACCTGGCTCTTCGGAGAGCGCCCCTTACCCTAACTCTTACCACGTACCCACCATCTCCTCTACTACTCTTTCTGTGTTTCCGTCTGTCCCTACACTGTCACCACTGTTGCGTAAAACAGTCTGACTATTGATTTCCTTGTACGTCACTTATTGTTAGGTTGATGCTAACCGTAATGCTCCATCTACTTTGTAATTTACTTTGGATAAGTGTCTGCATAAATGTTAAAGAATATAATCAGAGCCTCTGCATTAGTTGCTATAAATTCCAGCAAATCAGCTTCCCAAACCGCATATCACTATGAATACTTTGTAGATAAAACATAAATCAGCAAATAGGCAAAATTTCCACTGATAATTTGGTGTCATGTTCACACAGAAAACTAAATAATCTGAGAACCCTGAACTGTGTATAATCTTAAGAAATCCTCCCTCAGAGTTCACCAGGTTCTTCTATCATCTACCTTTAAGTCATTTCTTGATTATGGTGTTCTGTATGCCTCTGCATGCCTCAACCAGATGTCCCCAGACTTTTAATATGGTGCATAACTCCACTTTCAGACACACCAGAGGTTTAAATCTCTTCTTCATTGTGATCTGTATGCCAAAGCTCGGTGGCCATCTTTGGGTATGCAAACGTTGATTCACTGGATGACAATGATTTATTGGGCTCTTCTTGCCTTGGCCTCACCATGTTTATGCTATCTGCATCAAAGAACCTGCAGCCAGTCTAACCGTTCCTGTGCCTATTGGCACCTGATTGTTCAAAGGTTTTGAATGAATTTTTAGTCGCTGTCTCAAATAAAAATATATGAAGTCATCTAACTTGGAGTCTTTTGTTGAATATTAAATGTAAGAAACATTGACATAAATCAATCATCTGGTTAACCAAAGGTTAGGAATAAGCTCTTAGGAATAGCTTTCTGCTGTAAGTCAATCAAAATGGAGGGAAAAGGAAGGAAGGTAAAAAGGAACATGATGAAAAAGCATCATTAACATCAGCCTTAAAAGTAATACTTGGCCGATTTTTTTAATAACCAATATTTGTTTCCATCTTGTTTCCCTTTGTGTTGTGTAAGTAGGTTGGCCAAGTGGTGCTGGGTGATGTGACAGCGATGCGGGAAAGCAGTGCTATGTTAACTATGGATATCAGCCTTATATTGATGAATCCCTACAGTAGAAGACTGCCAAAAGAAATACTACAAGGAAAATTAAGACAAGGAACAGTATGAGAAAAAGGTAGGGAGGAAAAGAGGATTGATGCAAAGGGAGGAAGGGTGCAGATGGAAGAAAAATGATGTCCACAAGGATTGAAGTAGAGACAGGGTAAGGAGTAAGGTAGAAAAGGATACAAGAAAGGAAGTAAATGGAGAATAAGGACACTAGGACGGACAGACTTAAGAAATGGTACAAGGAGGAAATAAAGGAAACAACCAAGGAAGGACATAAAACAAATGAAGTAAAAACATTTTTAGAAACCATTGACAAAGGGGAAGGAGGTGGGATACAAGGAATGAAGAAAAGGAAACAGGAAGAGAAGTACAGAAAAAGGGAAGGAAGGCCACAAGTAGGAAAAATGGATAGGAGGACAAGATTAATGAAGGTAAGGAAGGGAGCAAACAATTGCAGAAAAAGGAAAGGACATAAGGAAAGAAGACAGAAGGGTAGTAACGACATACTGAAGGGACCCAAGAGGGGGTAAGATGACAAGGACAAATACAAGAAAGTATCGACCCAAAAATTGAAAAGAAATAAGGACAAAATAACAAGAAAATTCATATTTTTGAAAACAACGTCTCAAGGAGAGGCAGGAGGACACGAGGAAAGAGTTAAGGAGAGAAGGGAGGAAGACAACAAGTAAAAAAAAAAGGAAAACTGACAAGAGCAGAAACAGAGGAATCTGAAACAAAAGGAAGAAGGAAATGAAAAGATTTAAAACATTTTGGAGAAAGTATTTGGAGAAGTATTTTCCAGTTTGGATTGTTCCAATTTGGAAAATACTAAAATCAGATGCCATAGTTTTGCCTGACTTTTCCAGGCAGGGAGTCTTTTTATCTGGTAAATAAATAAATAAATTACAATAGACTACAATAAAAATCCTTAAATGACAACTGTACACCATGAAAAACACAGCTGTTCAGTAAATAAACCACTCCAGACGCACCTCCTTTTTATAAATCCTTTATTCAATATCGTTTTTTTTTGTGTGTATTCAATAAGTTGGACACAAACTGTACAGTGCAGACAAACAGTTTGCATAATATATGTAAAGTTAACTGTACATTTACCAACACACAAGGTGAACTTCTTTAAACTTTGGCACCGATCACTTTTAGATTTTGGCTGATAGCTATTGGCCGTTTGCACAGGGAGGATAGAGTATGTTATGCATGCAATGTCTTAATCCACGTTTATGCAGCTTGTTAAAACAAATTAATAAATTCACTAAGGGATTTTCTTTAAATGTTTATATATGTTGTATTATTTTAAGTCATTTTTAAGTTCTTTTTAACTTATCACAGACAGGAAATCGAAAAGGCTTCAACATTTTGAGCTGTAGAGCAAAATATGGATGCTGTGTTTCTTTTAGGCATGCTTTAGAGTAGTTTCTTTTATTATAAAGAGTCATTTCTTAGAGAAACATGTTGTCCAACTGTGCAAACTAACAGTAAGATATGAGCCAAAGCGGCAAGTTTCACTAGTGCCCAGCTGCAAATTTCATCAAATCACCGCATGCATAAGCTCCCCACAAATGGGGCCTCCGCCATCTTTCCTCTTCCCAAAACCATGCAACAAGTGGGAACTGGTCTAGACTGAGAGGGGGGTGGACAGAGGAGAAGGAGGTGAGGAAGGTCGTAGTAAGATCTCCGGATGCTTGATTACACAACAAGCAGAGAGCGAGAGAAAGTGTGAAGATCGAGGATCAAAGGATAATTGAAAAGTAAAACAGGCTGAGTTTGTATCTGCCGTACGCGTCTCTATGAGATTGTGGGGGGATCTAAGTGCCTGGAGAGAATGGGATGAGAGCGCTGTCTTTTAGATTCAGATGTAATAAGGCAGTCGAAAACGGACTAAAGCAGAAAGAAAAGAAAAACCTGAGGGAGGCCAGCTACATCATAAGCGCTAACCATGGCTCTAAAGTGCTCCAGCTCTGCAACCCGTCAGGTCACAAGGGGCTTTTTTCCGACCTCTTTCTTCTCGTGTCCATTTTGTGCCTTCCTGATTTGCTGGCGCGCTAAGATGGCTACGCGGCCGCGGGAGCACGAGTGGCACCTGCGTGTGGAAATTAAAAGTCACCCCTGTGGCTGCGATTGCTCACTTCTAAGGTAAATCAGTGGCTCTCTTCCGGCGCGGAGCCGAGTCTTTCATAATCATAGCGCTGGCACCTGGCTAACCGCTAGCGGAAAGGAAATCTCTCAGGAGATGCTTACAGTAATTGCAGCAGTGGTTCTTTGAACCCTGATTAGCAGCCTGGAAAAAAAAATATATATATATATACTGTAGAAGTGTCTTTGGTCAGTATCCAGGAGACCAGGCCTTTTTGTCCCTTTTTTCCTTTCTTCCTGTGCCTATTAATCAGTGAGTGTACCCCCACAGATCGTCACGGACCACGGTGGCACGACGGGAACCGTGATGCCACCTTAACAAGCAGGGCCTCTTTGAATGGAGACATAAAGCTGCTTCGCTAGGTTGGCAAGCAGTGAAACGGACACATCTCATATTGTGTTGCGCAGCGGCTGGACAAAAAACAAACAAAAAAAAACGTCACATCACCCGGATAGCTGAGACAATTCAGGATACATTAACACAGGGGAGCATGTTACCTTGACAACTATTCCTACCTCTTAAACTTTTTTTTATTTTTTATAATTTAACACATTGAACCGTCATTTTTCGTTTAGTTTATTGGAATTTAATGCAAAACTGTTTCGAATGAATCGGCTGCATAGGATTTATTTAAGGGTGTCGGAGTACAAGGGACACAATATGTTATTCCTATACAAACAATCCCAATAAAATACTTTAAAATCTGTTGGTTGACGTGTGATAAGATGTAAAAAAAGATGTTTAGGAGGTACAAATAGTGTTCTCAAGTCACTGTTTGTGATTGTCCCAACCGTGACACAAAGGTTAATTAAACATTACATCAACGTTTTATTTCTTTTTTTATTTCTTTTTGTTGACATGAGACGAGCACAGCACCAGACTTGTTCCTCATCAACATTATTCCATATAACATTAGACAGAACAGAGCTACTGTCAAACTTTGTGGGGGCAGAGAAATTAGAGATCCACAGGTGGATCTTACAGTTTTTTTTTTTTTACATTTCCCTTTTAACAACACAGAAGCTGGCTTGTTTTTCTTGACCCCCACCCTCCATTTTTAAGGCTGAAAGATACACACTGTGCAGCTCGACCACATATTTATACACGAACGGCGAAGGACAAAAAAAAAAAAGCTAATGAGTTTGGAGGCAGGAGAGAAATGATGTGGTGTACGTGAGGAAAGAAATCTCAGAAATGTCAATTAAAAACACTGCGAGGTCTTTTAACACCCGGCTACGTCTGGCGCTTCTCCCTGCTGAACAGACGCAGAGCTGTCGCCAAGGCTGGAGATGCGCGGGCGCTGCTCGTTTGATGTGCGAGTGAATAACGCGGCCTTGATTTCTGCAGGGAGGCTGCTTTGTGGCGTTGCTGCTTTATAGTTGCGGCAACGTCGACGGAGGTCATTATTCTTCAAGCGAACGGGACAGTGTTTCAATCTTCTGATTACAATGCAAACAGGGTTATTTTTGGGTCCAAAATTGGGAATCAAAGCAAAACAGGGATGCACAGTGTCTGTTTTAAACGCTTTGAATAGGCAGATCCTGAACGCGCCTGCCTCATCGTCACTGCCATTAATCTGCAGAGTGGGATCACAGCGTGGCAGCGTCTCCTCCCGTGATATTTGGAGGATCTAGTATTTCGGTCAGAGAAGCAGGAGTAAACAGAAAGTACCAGAACGAACTGGCGCCGTGTCGGCTTTCACAGTGAGAGGGTGGCTTTGTGATTTTTCTCCAAAGTTTCACACAAGCTCAAGTTTTATCGTTGGTATTTCGTGACGGATTATCAAACTAATGGCAGGGGGAGGGTTTCACCAACTTGTTTTATGTTGTTTTTTTTAACAAGGGATGCAAGACAAAGTGTAAGAGAGACCAGTTATATCTGCTTTTTCTTCACTGACGCGAGACGCGCCTCATAATTCTGTGCCAGAAGAAGCCAGACGTGTTAAATCTGGACGTTAACAATGTCTGAAGCCATGATAGAGTGACGCCTCTGGACGCTTAATAACTTTAAAGCCCATCCACAGACGTGTTGTGACAGCTGATTTTTTTACTGATTAACTTAGCAGCGGAGAAAAAATTAGATAAAATTTGGAATCTTTTAATTTTCTTTAAGCCACTCTGGATTAAAACTAAATATATACAATAAAAAAAAAAAAGTCTTTTAATTGATTACGTTTGGAATGATTTTTTCTTTTCTGGTTTTACAGTTTTTCTTGGAGAGGTGAAAACCGAAATGAATCTTTTAAAAAGGCACCTGGTCTTGCGAGTATAAAAGGATTGAAGTAATTGGATAATTTTTTGATTTCAAAGTTTCATGTTTCTCCTAAACATGAAACTTTGATGCCACATAGTAAAAGTGAATAAGTAAGTAAGAGTGGGATGATACTGAAGCTCCTTATTCTGGCAGGTCATTACAGGAATTGAGATGCCTCTTTTGTTTTGGCATCTCTGCTCCATATTGTTTTTTCTTTTTAAAATAAATTAAAGATCAGACGTCCTGTAGACGGAGTCTGCTTGTAATCTGATGGAAAAGCATCAACATAAAACGTTGAAAGGGAAAACCCAAAAAAGTGCCTTGTGCTCCACAAACGTTTTCATTTTTCATTCACAGTCTCGCGATAAAAGCTCGGTGTCGGCTCGCCCCTCCGCCATTTCTTACCCACGATTCCCTATCAAAACTTTTACCTTGATTCACATATTTGCAGTTCTGCTTCCCTGGTCGTTTTGATTAGATAAGTATTGGAATAAATAATAACAAAAGAGTGTAAAACACACAATTATGGAAGATAATGATGAATATTGGAAGAAACATAAAATGATTCTGAAGTTTAGATTAATTCTTTTTTTATAATGTAATTTTCATATTATTATTATTAAGTACAATTAAAGACATTTATCTAATTTTACATGGAATATTGTGTTTTGTTATATATTTAAGAAGAACAGAGAAGTAACACGAACTACAGATGACTCTAGAATCCCACTTTGAATTCAGATGCACAGTTGGTTGCGCTTGTGAAGCTCTTGGGTTTGATTCCCAGCATGAGGGTCTTTCTGCCAGGAGTTCTTCTCTTGGTACTCCAGCTTCTTCATTCTGGCCCAATAACCGCTCGAGAGAAGCACGAACCCACAAGGATAACAGCGTATAACCAATGATTGGATGGATTTTTACAATTAAAAATTCAAGTGATTTTTTTATTTTTATTTCAGCAGCCTACAGTTTTAAATAATGCTTATTTAATTTTTTTGTGTTGAAGTTCTAATTAGTTTTATAAAAATAATGAAGCTAAAAAGTATCGTACGCATAAGGGAATAATTAAAGAATATTGTTTTAGCCGACATGTTGTTAATTAAAGATAAGTTTGGTGTGAAGCAAAGGTATGAAATGGCTGAGAGGCGACAAGACGAAAACCCAGAAACAATCTAAAGAACCTAAGCCCAGTTTTTCTAAACAACGAATGAAAACAAAATGTTAACAGTCTGAGAAACGTCTTATAAATGCTACTTCATGCGTATCAGCTGATAACACTTTAGGAGCTGTTTCAGCTACGATCCTGGACTACTAACCTGGATCATGACGGTCCCGGTTACATATTCTCTTAATCATGCTCTAATACCCTGTTCTGTATTTTGTTTTCAAGTACCTGGGGAAGGCAATACGAAAAAAAGGAAAAATCTACAAAGGTCCTCGTGGCAGAGATGACCCTGTGATCATGTCATTAATCTAAATCTGCTACCCTATGTAAACACTGACTGCTACCAAGCAAACTTCAGACACTCTCCTCGTTGCTACAAACTGGGAATTCATTACAAATCATCATCATCATCATCAGACAGACTTATGTTGTCGTCTCTGAATTGTTTTCGTGTCTCCTTGATAAGACGTTATAGTACGGTAGAGGTCAAACGGCGTGCTTGTCATATATGTAACGCTCTATTTCCTGATGCATTTTCATGTAGTTCCAGGTCAGAACATCCTGTTCCAAACCCTAATTGATTGATGACTAAGCTTCCCCTTCATCATCACTTTTTGGTATTCAAAACGCTCTTTCTGCATTGTTTGCTGACGCTTTTAATGCATTTAAAGATTGAATCCGAGTGGTCGATTCGGAGAGGTGTGGAGCGGAGTCGGTGTAGATATGGGTCTGTGGCCTGGAACGAAGCGAGCAACAGAAACATCAGCGGAGGAAAGACGGAGCCTCGCTAGAAAAACCATAAATATGTGAGCATGGATCCGTTCCGATTATTACTATGTCCCTTCATTTTAGGACGCCGTCCAAGTTCACCCAGTTGAGCATTCTGACTTAGCATTGTGCTTTCCCCGCCACCGACTGGAGCGCCGTCTTTCCCCACAACACTGTCCAGTTGGGAGAGGACAGGCTGGACGTTCGGCCCCCTCACTGCTGTCCGGTCGGAGCTTATAGCCGTTTGTTTGTTTCGTTACCTTTTATTGTATTTTTTCCAAGCGGTTTGTGTTTATTTGAGAGCGCAGCAGCGGCGGGGTTTCAAGTCTGTGGTCTGAGGAGGCTCCAGCGGAGAGGGTGTGGGTTATGTCTCCTCCTTACTGGGCTTGCTGACTGGTTTGCCGCCGTTCATGACCACAGGCTCGCAGGTTGTGCTTTTAGAAGGCGGCCCCCCTGCGAGCTTGGGCACCGCCTCTCCGACGTCGTGCAACGACGGCTCACGGTACATCGCAACTAGAAAGAAGCAAGCAAAGAGATCTTATAATTGGAGATCTGATCAAACAAAAGAAGAAGTAAATCTTTGCAGTGTTTTTTTTTTTTTTTACCTTCTATGGGTTTAGGCAGGAAGTGTGCAGCTGGTTTCGTCTTCTTCACTCTGTTGCCCTTCATGATCTGTCCCTCTTTATTAAGTCCCAGAAACCACGCCCGACCCGACTCCTTCTGCCTGTAGAGCATGGAGCTGTAGATCACGTAGTAGTTCTCGAACACCGACTCTTTAAACTTGCATTCAGGCGTAAACAGTTCCTGGGAAGGCAGAGATCGGATGATTTAATTAACGGCTTGTTACCAGCTGGTTCTTTCAGCGAATTCAGGGAATTATAAAATTAAAGAAAATCTTTCCACTAAGGAAGAATACTAATTAAAAAAAAGTTCATACTTGAAAGTTATTTTCTCATGTTAAAACTTGATATGGAAGGAAAATTATTATTATAATTGTTTACAATGACAACAGAGAATGAGCCAGACTGTTGCATGTTCTTACATTTTGCTTCTGGGATATCTGTTGCTTCTGGTTTTGCACATCTAGAAAGTAAATTTATGCAATTTCCTAATGCGGAATAGCTCAAACGTGAATGAAGAGCTGCTGTTTACGGCAGTTTTTTATCGTTCCTTCAATTTTAAGTCTGGACTTTTCTCTGAGCCGTTCCACCGTGGCTCTGTCTGTTTAGGGTCAAAAGTAGAGTTAAATATCAACCACTGCATTTTGCATAGAAGTTAAAAGAGTTCAATTCTGGTTTCGTCCCGACTGGAGTAACTTTTACCACCTGTTTGCTTCGTGGCAATCTTAACACAGAGCTTGGGCTATACACAGATTTTATAAGCGAGTTATTGAGTTCTGCAGTCAAATTGAGCTTCCTGGCTGCTTCTTAGGTTAACTCCTTCCTTATCTGTCCATCAGTTTAGGTGTACAGTCTTGTCTTGAAGGTTCTCTGTGAAATTAAAGAGTGATCACTTTCTGCACACCTTCCTCCTTGACCTGTCTTTTTTTTGGGGGGTTCTCTACTGCTCTTCAAAAAAAACTCAAGACACCTTTTCTCAGAACAGCCAGATTAAGATTGAGATGAATTAAATTCAGACGAACAAAAGCTACCACCTTCTTGCTCCTTGAATCAGACAAAACACAACAACCAGCCAGCAGATCTTTAAGTTTGAGGACACCGTGTTATTCTAAGCTCTCTGTGTGCTTGTGCTGCAAACAGGCTCTGCAACAGTGAGCACCACAAAGTCTGAATGAAAGATACGTTCACAAGCCAAGTGGAGCGTTTCCACTAACAATATTGTTGTCTGTCTCGAGTTAATACATGCATATATCAATAACTATGAGAAAAACTTTATATAGGGTTATCTTCATTGAACTGGAGAAACTGTTGACTCGGTTTGATTTTAGTATTTCTCTGATTACATCTGTAAATAATAATTAACATGCTATTATGTCAATAGATGATATGCCAATAGACACGTTACCCTAAAGAGACGTGTTATTTCAAGACTTCTTAGTTAGGCAATCATCTTTGAAAAAACAAAATGAAAAATGATTTCAAAATATTTTTAATTAGATTTAAAACGGCAGCAAAACAAGCATTTTTTGTTTAAGATATGTTATTAAAGCCGTTACTTTTACAATCTCTGCTATATAATAATACATAAATTAAGCTGTTACACTGACAGATCGAGGATTTTTTTCTGAACATATATTAGTCAATACTAGGACTAAAGATGCAAGATGCTCAGCTAATTAAGCGGTTACCGAAGCGTTATCTCAACATAGCAGGTTGTTCAGGGATTTATCTTGGCCAAACCACCAGCGTCTTAAAACAAGCTATTTAAACCGTTATTAATGGTGGGTTATTGGGACAAAACACGGGATTTTATTTGTAAGTTCAGTTAATAAGCTGCTATTTTGACCATTGCTGACCCAAAAATTAAATAAACTAAGGTTGTGAAGTATAACAATTAAACTACACCTTTCAAGAAAACTGGACAAATTTCGTATGAAACTATCATTTAAGATAATTACATTTCTTTTCGAGAAAAAAAGATTTTTTATTTTAATCAAAAATATAGATTTGATCATTTTAATTAATTTAATTTAAATGTTTAGTTTAAAAGATTTTTACGTTTTTTAGGGTTGAATCTTGACGCGGAGTCTTTCTGCATTAAAAGTCTCTCCACCTACATGCATTGCTTCTCACTGGGTACTCTGGGTTCCTCCCACAGAAAATGACTGTTAGCTTAATTGGTATAGTCTAAAATCTTCTTAATATCAGTTAAAGTTGGAAATCTGAGCAATACCTGCTAAAAGTAGTAAGTAAGATGTTTTTAACTGGATTACCTGAACATTTATAGAACTATTGTCACAGTATTTTATTAAGGATTAAGATAATTTTCACAGTTAAAGGAGCTGGCTTGTCTGTAATCAGCTGTTCCAGGCAAAATCATAAATGATGACAAATCTATATTCCTCTCTTTGAATCAAGATAGTGAGTTTATAGAAACTTTATTTGACCCTGTGATATGTATTGACCCAAGATGTTTGTAGTCGGATATAATTTGGCCAACACTTTTATTAGAGAGGAAATATTACATTAATTAGAGAAAAGCACAGGAAATAGACTGGGAAGTGCTCGTCTAGATCGTCTCTTATTGGTTCCTGTGGGCCCCTCGCCAGATCCACACACGCATTGTCATTCAGCTCAGGCCTGTCGGTCCGAGTCTCATAGCAACATGAAGAAGAGAGGCGACACTGTAGCTGTGGCAACCAACCAGCGCCGAGAGGGAGGGGTCAGCGCCGGGCGTGCGTCTACAGGGAGGCCTCGGAGATAAACACAAACGCATAAACGCTCGCAATGGCAATCTAATGGAGCGATGATGTGCCTCACCTAATGCTCTACCACTTCCACTCATGCTAACAGAGAAGTGACACGGCTATTAAAGGCATAGGCGGCTGCTGCAGACGGGGGGGTGGGGGGGGGGGGTCAGACGCACACTTG
>JAVLVB010000746.1:2625898-2645472 GCA_032876305.1 Orestias chungarensis | reverse complement strand
GATTTTGATTCATATCAACAGCGCGGTTGCTCCGTGAACTGCTTGCCATTTTTCATTTTGCGGGCTTGAATAACCTAATTATAAATGTATTTAGTCCTCACCTGCAACCCCTGGATTCATTATTTATCTGGTAGGACGGATGGTCTTTGCTGGTGGGCACGAATCAGTGCCAGAAACTTATTAATGCTGGTCAGTGAGGTCATACATCATTTAAAGGCGCTTTTAGAATAAAAGAAATGTGATGTCGCGGGGCAGCGACAGCTGTTTTTCCAAAAGTGTGGCCCGCGGAAAGAACAGGTGAAGTGAAATAACAAACCAGGATGTTACAGGTGAGTCCTTCTCACAGAAGCTTTCTGTCGTCATTTTCTAAAAAGCTGTGTTCACAAGCTGCCCACAGAAAGGAGACGGGCAGAAATGAATGAAAGAAATGGAGGGCAGGTGAGTATGGGGAGGAGGGGGTGGTGGAAATTTGGACATGAAGGAAGAGGGGGAGAGGGAATAAATCACCAAGTGAGGAGGACGACGCCTCCTGATTAGAAAAACAGCAGGGGATTCTCTCTCTCTCCCTCTCTTGCCTGCCTGGTCTTATCTTTGTATTTCCCTCATCACTCTTCCAGGTAGGATCTCCTAGCATGTTAGAAACTCCAAACAAAGTCTGAATCGACACAGACGGCGCTTCGTCCCTCGTCAATTAAGGGCCTAAAACTATAAAATTCACACATAGGCAATCTCAAGTTTTGGCACCGTGCACAGAGGTGCTAATAACGCAACTTGGCTGGTAGATACGTAGAGCCGCCCCGGTTTGAATGTTCGAGCCAATTTAGTATTCGCAGCACAATAAGCTACAGGGAGTAACAAGCTGTGGTCTGATAATTGATCTGATTTACAAATTTCTGACAGCTAAGGATGGATCTTAATGAGGAGATTGTTGTTTTTTTCTCCCTCTACTACTAAACAATTAGCTCTAGTTCGGTTTTCAAACATGACAAAATGTGAAAAGTTCAAGAGGTTTGAATTATTTTAATGCACGAGGCGTTGCATGGTAGCCTCCACGGTTGAAGAGGACACATTCAGCGTGTTTTCATTTTCAATCTACACTCCCAGAAACGCCCCGTTCAGCAAAAACGTTTCCTAACGAAGTCATGCTTACTGTTACCCACTGCTGAGATCAAATTTCTTAAGCAAAAGGAAAGAAAAATATAAGGAGTCTCCATTCAGCATTAAGCGTTGTTGGATCTGTGCAGCATGTATGTAATTGAAGCGTAATGTTTTGTTATATTTATGAAAACGTTGTATAAAATAGTAAATGTAACTGTAAACTGCAACGGCCTGCTCACTGGGCTTTCTAAACGGGCCTTAAGACAGCTTCAGAACATCCAGAACGCTGCTGCTCGAGTTCTGACCAAAACCAGGAAATATGACCATATTAGTCCAGTGCTCAACTCTCTGAACTGGCTTCCTGTCACTCAAAGAATAGACTTTAAAACAGCCTTGCTTGTGTACAAATCTCTTCATGGTTTAGCCCCAAAGTACATATCTGACATGTTAGAGCCATATGAACCAGCCAGGACTCTGAGAACCTCAGGTAGTGGCCTCCTGCTGATAACCAGAGTCAGGACCAAACAAGGGGAGGCTTCATTCCAGTTTTATGCTCCTAAAATCTGGAACAGTCTTCCTGAAGAGGTGAGACAGGTTTCCACTCTGCTGTTGTTTAAATCCAGGCGGAAAAGAGCCTTATTTAACTGTGCATATAGCAACTGAGAATATTATTACTACTATTATTATTATATTTTTGTTTGATTTTATTTCTTTTAAATTTAAAGCTGATTTTATTATTTCATTTTATGCTCTTTTTTCCTATGTCAAGCACTTTGAATTGTCTTGTACACAAAAATGTGCTATACAAATAAACCTGCCTTGGCTTGCCTAAAAGTTGACAGGTAATAAATATTTGTCTTGCAGTGTTTTTTTATGCATATTAAAGACTTTTAAAAAAAGCCCAAGATTCCTTTATGTAGTTTATGCAACAAAAATAAAAATCCAGACCTTTCCAGACATCTCTTCAGATTTTGAAATGCACATAATGTTAAACATGAAATTAGGGGGCATATTTATAGAGTTGGATGGCTTTAAAAGTAGAACCATGACTAATTAAAATCAGGGAGGGACGAATGGAGTTTGAAAATAGATGATAAAAGGAGGAAATCAATAATAAAAGGAAAGAAACAAAGGAGGAAAGCGGAAAAAAATCTATGGAAAGAAGTAAGAGAGAACATAAAAATGGGGAAAAAAGGAAAAGAAAGTAATGACAAAGGAAATGAATAGGCCTGCCACGATAACAAATTTTGCTGAGCGATTAATTGTCTCAGAAATTATTACGATAAAATTGTTGGAGATCATATTAAATTGATATAATGATAATGACATAATATTGCAACTATGTCCTGTCAAAGACCAATAGACTTTATTTTCAAATGAACACTTAAATCTGAAACTGGTAAATAAAATGAACAAAACCACCAAAAATATAAATAAATGGACTCTCAGTGTCAAAAAATGCACTTGAATAAAAACTAAACATTAAACAAAATGAAAATAAAAACTACATTCAACCAAAAAAGTGATGTATGCCAATCGCCGTGTGTGATATGTATATTTTCCCGGGGATTTCGTACTGTCTGTCAAACGTTTGCAACATTTTTCAAAATGACAGCTTTTCAATAATATTAAAGGGCAGCATTTATGTAGCAATTAAGGTAACGGTCTGTGAGCGGGCACCACTTTGCGCCGTCATTTATGTACGTTTCCTGTCCATTAACAGCTTCACTGATAGTGGACTGTCGGGAACTTGAAGACGGAGACGGCGTATATTTTTTGCCCAGCTGAGAAAACTGAATTGGATGTTTGCTCTTTAGGTGCATGTACAAGTTGGTTGTATTGCCGTTGTTCGTTTCTACCGTTTTACCGCGTGTGCGGAGAGAAGTGAAGCGGCGCGGCAAAAAGACACATTATCCGACGGGAAAACGCGACTCGATGGAACCCAAGCTTGCAAAGTCCAGCAGTTCGCCTCGAAAATGCTCTGAAATGTTCCTACACTGGTGCAGTTACGTTCAACTTTGTAACCAGTTGTATTTTGAGGCTTGTCCCGAAATCAGCTAATGTTTCTTAAGCATGCTAATTGAGCTAAAACGCTGGAGAAGTAAAAAATAGCGCAGAGAAAGTAAATAGTTTTGAGGAATGGGATAAGGACTAACTGATTCCGATCACAGCCTTGCTCAGCACTTCAGATGTGCTCTGATTCAGCTTCTCTAATGAAGATCTGGCTGTTATTTTTGGGATTAGCTGAGCTGCAGGTGTTTTCAGAGGGATCCGACAAAAAAGCCCAACTCACACGGAAAACGTAAAAAAATCTTTACCACGTTGGAAACGTAAGCAACTGTGTTTTCGTCCACTATGATAAAACAAACTTGTTTTCAAACCAAAAATACACTTATAAAACTACCATACATCAATATTGTTTAACATTTGTACCATTACAATTAATCCTCAAAGCAACGCTTGATTCGCATTTATTTCCTAAGGACTATTATTTCCTAAAGACATAATATCCCAGAATCTTCAAGGTTAGCAAAAGAAGAACTGGTTGGGATTTCTTCAAAAACTTTGGAGAAATGATTGTTTGGTGGAAGCATTAACTCTGTTGAAGTTTCAAATATTTAGAAGTGATTTTACTCAGTAATGACATTTGTAACGCGCCCGATCGAAAAAGTGGTTAGACAGAGCTTCGGGCTTCTTTGCCAGCAATAAAGTGTCCCTTTTATTGTATAGGTGATTTTTTGAAACAGAAGCCAAGGTGGACTGAAGGGCTTCGTACCTTTATTTTTTCACCGCCAAAGTGCAAACATAAGCAGAGTCCAATTATGAAACAGCGCAGAAAATAAATCGTTTGCAACTTTTATATATTTTTGCTAATTTGCCAGAGTAAAATTTATCCTAAGAAAATAAACTCAATGGGAGAAATCCCAGGAGAAGCACTGAATCAAGTAAACTTGCGTAAGCTTGAATGTGATGCTCAGGATTTAATAGTATTCCTAAAGAATTAGGAATAATTAATACATTTTATCTGATTCAAAAACTAAGTGCATAATAACATAATGTGCAATAATATGCTGGTGCTATAAACTCACTGTTTCTGTTTTGCTGTCTCCTCAAACCCTCAGTCTGTCGCTGCTTGTACTTAGCCAGGTTCTGCTGGAGGTTTCTTTCTGATAAAGGGGAGTTTTTCCTCTCCACTGTTGCTACATGCATGCTCAGTATGAGGGATTGCAGTAAAGTCAACGACAAAACAAGCCATTGTTTCTGTCTGCTGATTCCAGAGGAGGGAATCCTGCAAGTCAATGACTTGATTTAATCTGCAGGGGTTCCTCAAACTGACTCGTTTATGATCTATGATTTGAATTGAATTTTAGTTGTAAAGTGCCTTGAGACGACATCTGTTGTAAACTGGCGCTAGTGTTTACAGTTTGTCCTAAAAATACTGATATTTCTTGGTTAATAAGTAAATCCACCCTTTCTGAATTTGACCTGCCGATCACTAATCAGAGACTATTGAAGAAGAACAGCCCAGGCCTTCTATCGATTCATGCATTTTCAATTTAAACACCAATAAATGTCGTCATACCTTCATCAGCCCCATTCATATTTTGTTTATGTTGAAGACCTAAATGTCATTTTATGAATTTTGCTAGGAGGAGACGAGGCTAAGGCGTGTCAAACGAAAAAGATGTCATTTTTTACAAATCTTATCTGGTGTTCAACACCAGCTGGGAACAAGCTGCTTATTCATTTTAGTTTAGACTTCTTTCCAACAGCCTCAGTAAAATCCTCAATCCTCCCCACATGTCATTTCTCACAGTTTTTTTGTTATCCATGCAGTATTGGGTCAAAATCAATTTGGTCTTCTCGTCATCTGGTGGCTTTGTTTTGTTTTCGTACCGGTATTTTCTGGGAATGTTTTTTTTGTCCTTCACATATTTATTCAAACCCTCCAGGAAGACAATTCATACAAGTTTATTTATATCACTGTGATGGCCACACCTGCAGCCTAACAGTCGGTAACCCCACACACCAACATTCGTTAACTCCGAGTTACACATATCACCTACATCTGCAGCATTAGAAGCATGGGTTTTGTCTATGTTGAACCTTAGTATTTTTGCCTTGAGTTTAGCTTTTAACATCTTTTAAAGGCCTTGTAAATATTGTTTGCATTTCTTTATTTTTGGGGAAATAAACCCCATTTTCTTGACAAGGACTACTGTGTCTTCAAGCTCAAACGGCTCGGTCCCTCACAATCACACTGCAAGGAAACGTGGTCGTGAGACTCCAAGAATTAGTGTCAGCCCACATTTATATTTATATTTAATGTAAAGGAAAAAAAAATCATTAAAAAAAGGAAATAATATTGATGTTATTACAAAAAATATACTTTTGATCTGTATCATTTATCCAAAACACTAAATTACTAAAAGAAACAACCTGATATGCATCACTTAAGAGCAAATACCTGAATAGCAGACAACAAACCTCTTAAATCCCACCTTGACTCCTCTCCTTTCCCTGTCAGAAATTATGTTAGTCCCTTATATTCCCTAGACCCAGCCATGGGGGGTAACATTCGTTTGTGTTTCCATCTCTCTTTTCTAAAGTCTTTTCTAGAAGAACCAAAAAACAGCTAATGCGAGTATAAAAACTTTATCTGGCATTTTGATTTTTTTGTCATTTCCTTTTTTAATGCAATGATTCAAAATGTGAATGACAAAATGTTGATGGATCAAGGCTAAAACTTCTCTGCTCATTTTAGCAACCCACATCCTAGCATCCATGACATCTTTACCATTATTACATGACTAAAGTAATATAAAAAGGACTTTTAAATGAAAAACAAGCCTCATTTGAACTCGTATTCCAATTAAAGGAATACCAACGTACAAATTTAAAGTTGTTTTTGCAAGAAATTGATTAATTTCTGTAATCATGGTATGAATTACACATAATTTAAGAGTGAATTAACCTTTCTGAAGTTTGGTTTGTGTAAAACGTTTGTAAAAAGTCTTGTTGTAGGACAATCTGTCATAAAACTCTTTAATATGTTGAAACATTTTTATTCATCAAAAAAATGTGTTATTCCACTGACGCAAAGCATTTGATTCATTTAGCAGTGGATAATATCCTTTTCTATGTATTCGAGGATGAATTGTTATTTGAAGTCTTTGTTGTGGTACTTTGGCGTCGCGAGTGATTGAGCGGCATCCTTGAAGAGCCTCAACGGCTCCCTGGTAACTCATTTATTTCCTAGGTATCAGAAAATATAGGCGTTGGTCAAGACTAGCATGTTCTAACATCTATTCTTTGTGCCACTTGCCCCTCATCTGCTTGGATGTAGATGTTTTCAGGGCTTGATCTGTCTGCACGTTGTGGATGACGCACACCTACGAAGGCAGACATGCGGCTGACACGCACCGCTTTATTTGCACCAAGGACACACCTCTGTGTTTGCAGAAAACAGCCTGTTCTAAGAAAAAGGAGCAGAAAAAAAAACGAGGCGTTCCAGGCAGATAGGAGCGGTGTTAAGCAATGAAATGACAGGGCTACCATGTTGTCAGTGAAACGCTTTGCTTGGACAAATTAGCTGCTATCTGGCAGAAATAACTGGTGGTAATTTATATATTCAGACGGCTAAGCAAAACAAACAAACAAAAAGTATTAAGAAATAAACGACATCCTGGTTTCCTAAAAATGGGAAAGTACAGAGAACATCATCACCGTCTGTCAACCGCTAAACTTTATAAGTGTTATGATCTGGCCCGTCTGACTGTTGTTTATTTTCCTTTCCATTAAAATCGCGCCTGGTTCTGATTAAATCAGTTGCTGTCGCGGTTAGTAACTCTCATTGCTTCCACCTTTTGTCCCATGCTATATAAGCATCACTCCGGCAGGTGGACGGTGCCAGATTATTGGAAGCCTTATGAAAGTAGGTATCCAGCTTTCCAATTCTGGTATCTTTTTCACGACCCTTTTCTGGTCCATGTTTTTGTCTTGGATTATCTGGATATTGAACCTGATTCAGTTTTTGGACTCTCATTTTGCCTTCCCCATTGGATCAGTTTTTGTCCTACATTAAAGTCAACTTGCTTGACCTTTTTTGTGCCAAGTCTCTGATTCGCCTGACTTACCCATCCCTTTGCCTTGATTGCTTTCCCTTAACAAACCTATTTCTGCTGCTTGACCACGTGTCCTTTCAAAGACCCTGTTCTTTTTTTGGACTGAAGTATTAAATTTTTTTAGGAAATAAGATTGTAGGTGCGCGTTTGGTTGTGAGTCAGCGTCACAGGTTCCTCACCAGGAAACGTTCTCGGACACTGATTGCTAGCTGAGTGTTACACCTTCTGTTTCGGCTCTGTAGCTCATCATCCTCATCAGCTGAGCAGTGCCACCTGTGAGATTCAACCTACATTAAAACGCCGACCTACAATCATCTGGATTCTCAGCTACACGACTGGCACCTCTCCTCCCTTCTCTCTCTAACGTTACACCAGCTGCACCAACTGTTCGCCCAGCACTTCAGCAGCTGCCGTTTCTTCAGTCTCCTCAGTTCTCTATGAACATTCGCGAACACGCTTTGCTCTAACAAACCCACAACCCAAAGGCTCGGATCCAATCTCTCATAAATAAACAGGTTTTTTCAGGGGTCTCCCGAGAGACCTTTCTGTATGTGGGTCAGAAGTATAGACAAAACCATGACACATTTATTTTGAATAAACTTTCATTCAGATTTTATTAGGCTGTAAAATTCTGTGTTCTTCTGCTCCATCACGAATGATACCAATGTGAGTGATACACTGCACTTCCAATGTTTTTGGCAGACGATGAACCAAGTTTCAGAAACATCTAAGAGGATGATCAGGTAGACCTCAGCTTTTTACATCGGGGTGATAAAAACTTTAGGATTCAAGAAAATAGCGTGTTATATTGAAAAAGGATTCATCAAGGTTATTTTCTGGTCATTTGCGAAGTCAACATAAAACCTTTTTATCTCCGATAAGATAACGACGTTGCAGTCTTCAGCAGGGATGTTACTAGCTTTGAGAGACAGGGGTGGCCCAGCCCCCAGAGGACGTAAGATATTTCAGGGCACCTACTAAGGCTTTGTTAATCAATTCATTATTTTAAGAGCATAACACCATGGGGACACACTTCCCACCATTTCTATCCTATTTAAAAATAGCTGTCATTATTTAATTGCTTGCTAAATTACAGCAGCTAAAATGTGCTAAAATACAAAGAAAAAAATCCTCTGAATCTGGACTCTCTTCCTCACTCTCGTCCACAGCCCGTCTTTCTGCCTCATCCTTCATGCAGTTCAAAAACATGGTTAAACTCTGTTATTATTAATATTCTGCAATCTCTTTAGAACAATCCAGTACAGGTTTGAAGTGTTTATGTTTTTTTGTTTTTTATCCAGAGAAGAATAAATGTGCCGAAGGTAGGGAAATGTGAGCGCAATCGACCTTTAGCCATTCCCTGTAACGGAAGCAGGAATCTAAAGCCAACTTCCGCTTTGTTGCAGAAAGGGACAACAAACTGCTCATCAACAGTCTTATGTTGCCCTGGACTGTAGGAAAACACACAGTTCTGTACAAACTGTTGCCAGATGTTTGAAATTGCAGCATATTTGTCCGTTTTCACACGTTTCAAATGATTGATTGACTTTGTTGTCGAAGCGCAGATATTTCATTATATCTTGAAACGTTTTTTCTGGGAGCTAGAACCCCAAAATAGTTTGAAAAGGATTGATTGAGTGAATACTCAGAGAACCATAACTGACAAAAGATATGACAAACATTAATCCATTAATTATTGGGTTGCATATAATCCCATGTGCTGAAGTCTTACGACTTATTGGGACATTTAGATGACAGTTTTTTAAAGCTAGAGGAAACCTGCTCATAACCAGTTCTGTACTCCTCATAATCATCTTTATCAAACTTTAACGAATAGTACAACCGGCATCAGTCCAACTGGTTGCGACTTTGTTAGCGGGCGCTGTTGTTGTGATCTTGCTTGATGTGCATGATGGTTACAAGCTACTGGATAGAAATATTGGTACAGATTAAAAAGTAATATGAACTGCTATTATTGAAGTGCTTTTAATTTCAGATTGTAGATGAATGAAGACAAAATTAGATTCTCATTTTGTGGCAGATATCAAACTGATATTTGATGTCAAATCAGACCTTTTTTTCCTGTAAAGCTAGCTGACCTAAAGCCGTTTTTGTGGGTAACAGACTCTTTTCTCTAACCACCAGACACACCAACAACTTTATAAAATAGGCCATCAGGATATTGAACTCCTGAGAGCATCGCTTTACTTGCCTTCTCAGCAACTAAGATTACATTTTCTAACAAATGATAAAACATTTATAGGCTCTAAATGGCAATTTAGAATATTCTTTACATAAATAAATCCATTTTCATATTAGTCTTTCCTAAATACTGACTTTCTACCAACAGTAATTCTCCTATTATTCCATGGGGTGAAAAGTTAGGTTAAAAAATATTATTTTCCTAAAGTCAAGAGTTTCTTTATGGAAGTTTTTTTAAGTGTCTGCTCAAAAAAGAATTAGAAATATGAAACCAGATTGAATTTATTGCAGAATAAATGTTGTTATTCTACATGTTCTGACCGGGGTTTCAAATCCAATGGAAAGCTTCTCATACGTTTTCACTAATTGACACCTTTTAAAATAACATCACTCTTTTTCCCCCCACAAAAACTACAAACTACAGACTTTTCCCTATATTTTGTGGTAATGAATACACAGAATGACATTGATGAATAACCTTGGAAAGTTTATCTGCTTTAATAAGTAAACCAGTTCCAAAATTCCAAAACTTCTTCAGCTAATCTTTTCCCATGCCAAAACTAATGGTAGTACACACACAGCTAAGTTTCTAAATTTGTTCACCATGGTAACGTGCCAAATTGACTGTTGAAATAGAAATGCTACAACATTGTCTTTACCCCTAGGTAAAGTTAAGCAAATGCAACTCAATGACATCAAATTGCAACCAGATGTATCTGGAAATGAAATCATAACTGCTCCTCCCCTGCTATCCAACATAGTCCAGCTGCAGATGTTCTCGTACCACAATAATAATGAATGCATTTAACAACAAATAAGCAAACAGAACCTTTTGTTGAGATTAGTTCTTGATGGCTCATGTTAAGTGCTTTACTCCAATTGGTTTTGGGTAGTAAAGTTATTCGCATTTCACTGTTGTAACCTTAACGCGAAAGTGTATTATTTTGAAGGACATGTGAGTTTCTGTTAGTAGCTTAGTTTGATTGTTAAAAAAAAACAGCAAAGAGAGAGAACAACGATGCAGCAACAAAGGAAATAACAAAAATAAAGGTTTAGCATCAGCAAATTTCATTTAGCAAAGACAGAGTAAAGGTCACCTTAACTATGAGTAAGGCTCCACTTTCCTTCACTGTATTCTACAAAAAATACATATAGATGACTTTAAAAATCAGCAAAAACTTATAGGTTGGCAAAGACATTTTAGGGTGCCTCCAGCCATCCTAAAATGGGTCTCTTAATGTCGATGCTACAGGACCAGCAGACATTTTCTAACCAGAGACAATACCCAACTTTGTTAAACTCAATTTCCTCTTTCACCTCTCCTCTGACAGGCTCCCACCTCAACCCACCCAACACCTATGGGACCCACACTCGTCTCCTATCGCAGTCAGTCCGAGAACCATCAGCACTTTTCCCCCACTTTTTCCCCAGCCTCCCCTCCCCATTCCTCCTAATTATCACTTAGCGCTGCGCCATCTGTTACTCGAACGCATGCGCAACTTAACACGCTGGCAAGGCGCTGCCAGATGCTGTGGATCTCGAGCTAATAAAACTCATCATGTATGACCAAAACTGAAGTAAGTCCAACTATTTTAAATAGAAGGGATAAGGAATTAGTATTAAAGGACTGTTAACGTATCACTGACAAGCAACAGTGTGATCGATAAATGTATTATCTGGAATATAACTACTCTACATTTAAGCTGGAAATTCATATTGCAAAAGAAATCAGCAGCAGCCCAGAGCGTATTTTATAACACACAGCATGTGTTATTCTGAAGCCCCGGGGATAATAATGTAATATATTCATGGAAAAATGTGCCGAAGTAATTGAACATCATGAACATTTAACCGAGCCTTTAGATCAACTGTGACATATTTAGAAAGAGAGAGAGAAAAGAAAAAAAAATAGGCAGATCAACATAACCAACAATAAGATGCATTACCATTTGGACATAATGTCTTCCACTTTTGGTGAAGAAAAAAAAAAACATTGGTTCTTGTTTAAAGAGCCCTAAAAAGGAATTAAAAATTCCTTCAACTTCTCTTTTTATATAATTTGCCATTTAAAAACCAGATTTAAAAAACAATTTCTGGGATTTGATTGCGATCGACACAAATGGGGAACCGTTCTGATGTAGAGATGGTATAAAATGTTTTAATGATTAATACTACGGCTGCATTTGTTTTTAGGTATGCGTTTTTATTTCATTTTACTTTGTAAAATCACCTTTCTCTACGGGTACGGCTAAAAATGTTTTGGATATATACCTACCTGCTTTATATATTTAGATAATGCATATCCAAGGTAGAATGGGAACTAAACTAGAATCTCTTATTCCAAATCCCTTCTTAAAACTCACCTCTAACTTTGAGAGGCTGATTTTGTACCATATTATGATTTTTGCTGTTGTTGCTGTTTTATCCGTTTGTGTTTTGTCCTTTATGCCATTTTTGGTGTCTTTTACTTTTTTATTATCGTGTAGGTATTTTATACCCTTTTAAAAGTAAAGCTGGAATTAAAGACTTTCTAGTTTTACGTGGAGCAAATGAAAATCTAAAATCAGAAACAAGTACAGCACAAGTAATTGCCATTTTTAATTATCAAACATTGCACTTCATTAAATCCATCAGAAGCAGGAAAGCATCTATTCAGTCACTTTGACTCAAAATCTGAATCTGTTTTTAATTAGTTAATTAAATTTGGCTAAATACTTTCAAGCCAAATCATGTTGTTCTACGACTGCTAAAGATTTTTTATTTTATCTACTGCAAATAAAACTGACTGCATAATCATAATATCTGTTTGTTATGTTGCATTATGTTATGTTGCACGAGTTCCCCATTCGAAACATTTTACAGAAGACTGCTGACAACTGCTGCTTGTTTCTCTCGAGTTAAAGCCACTACGGTCTGATCTGTATCGACATCCTGTCACCTCCACCGTGCTTACAAAAAACTAGCCCAATTTGTGTCCAGTAAACAAGGGGTTCTCTTCATACGAGGCATAAACAGTCAACACCGGAGCTGCAGTTCGTTTGTGACGACGTCCCTGTAATGTTTAATGAGCGCCTCTCCGTTCTTAAGCCGCCTGGACCTCTGGAGCAGCCAATTAAACATCAAGCCGTGGTGACATCAGGATAAATTAGACCTGCCGTTCATGATTTATACATTCGTTATCAGGGAGCTGCCGGCGCATCAGTCCTTAAGCCGGAGCACGATCAAACGTTCTCGCTGTTCGTTGCTGTGTGCAGCTTTGAAGGGGACGTCAGCCGCGTGGGAACAGGGGGACTCCCCCTCTTCAATTATTTACAAGAAGCCCTCATGCCTCTGTGACTGTGACAGGCTGAGAAAGCCCATCAGAAGAGCAGAGCGCAGTTATTCCTCTTACATATTACTAGATTTTTTATCATGTTATCCCTTTCCAAACATTGTTTCCTCCTCTTAATCCTTGCTCCGTCATCAGTTTACATGCTCTCCTCTTCCTGTTTCATCTCTTTGGACTTTCCGTCCTCTTGTTACCCAACGCCGTCCGCTCTCACCTCCAAACCTCTCCTTTTACCTTTGTGTCTCTCAGCTGTCATGTTCATTTCCCTCATTTAACCTCTTCCCCTCAATCGCCCATCCTCTCATCCAATCGCCTCTCGTTTCCCTCAACATCCTCCAACCCAAAAAAAAAAAAAAGAAAGAGAAGAAGGGGGAGGAAGGAGGAAGAAAGGAACATTGGAGGACGAGTGTGAACTCCTTCTGAAGAGTCAGCGTGGAAATAATTCATATTCTGCTTCGCAGCTCCGCTTGCTCTTCACCTCCTACTCTTTTTCTCCGTCAAACCTTGTCTTTCCTACAGTTCTCTCCGACTCCTCGCAGTAATGCTGCTTTTGATTTTTTCTACAAATGTCACATCTGCTGGTATTTTTGCCAAACGCTTCAGGCAAGGACACCGAAACAAAATCGGCGTTAAATTCACCCGAACTGACAGAGCGACATCCTTTTTTTGCAGCGTTCTTGATTATTAAAAAGTGATTTTGAATATAGTTACATTTATTTTAGTTCAAAAGCTAAATATTTGGTTTGTAAATCATATATTTGGCTTTCTAGCTAAATATTTAGCCCCAAATGAAAACTTAAATACTCAATATTTAATTTGAAAGTTTGGAAATTAAATATTTATTTTGGAACTTTAACATTTATAAATGTTTAAATAAAATGGCGAAAATTCGACTTGCGAGTATCACAAGTGTTTACAATGCCACACACTTCGAGATAAGGTTTAAAGAGCAGAATCACAGATACTAGTAATACTAGTAAATACTAGTAAAACAGTTTAACACAAGACCAAATGTTGGATTCTATGAAAATGTAATATTGCAGCAGGTACATGCAGCACATGCACAGGACAGAACGATGCTGCATACATATTTAAAATATGTAATTTTAAACCACCTAAAAATTAATTATGAGGATATCAACATTAGTAAACTTACAATAGAGCTATTTTGCAAACTAAAGGTTTTGGTCTCATCTCATGTTATTTAGTGAACTTAATATATTTTTATCTTAAATAAAGAAAATATGAGTATAGGAAACTTTTGTGCCATATTTTTTAACATTTAGGAAAACAAGTATCAAAGGAAGTTTCTTTAAATATCTTGTCACACCTCCGATCACAGCTGAAGTCAACAGATGCATCATCTCGAATCACTGTTAGTCAACAATTCACCCTTGTGGAAAAAGCTGGGAAAGATATTTCCATTTGTGTGTAATTAAAGTCCCCAAGGGAACCTCGGCACATCTAAAACAAGGCTGAACAAAAACAGGATTCTTAGCAGGGCTAACTGAAGAAGACAGCTGTGGCGGGCGGATGCCTTCCTTTAGCGGTTTCTAATCAAACTGTCTGCACGTGTTTTGCTGGCTTGCTCACCGAGGAGTAAAGGTGACCCTCTCCGTTCATGGCGATGTAGAGACCGGCCTTCACAGATTGGATGGCCACAACTCTCAGACCCACAGGAATTAGGTTGAACAGAGCTGAGGACACAGAAAGCAAAAAGGAATCAACCCACAAACAGGTTTTTTTTACTTCTACAACTCTTCATTTTGCATGATTAGCTGTTATTTCATTTGTTAACGTATTCGTTAACCTGCTCCTGGAGGAGGATGTCGCCAGAGATACTGCTGCCATCAAAGTTCTCCTTTCCTGCAACTAATTCTTTTTTTTCTTTTTTTTACACAGAAAGTTCAGCTAGATCAGTTACTTTTTGTGTTTTCTATCTTTTTTTAACCTCCTGTCGGTCGTGGCAGCTAGCCGCTCATCCTGAGTCAGGTTCTAATTCTAGTCCTGCTTGAGGTTTCTTCTTGTTAAAAGGGGTTTTTACTCTACACCGTCGCTACATGCATTCTCAGCATGAAGTATGTATGATTGTAATTTGTGCTATAGATATAAATTTTTCTAAAATGCTTTTCGGTTTATAGTCAACATGTCCTTAGCTTGGTGTCCAAATCATTCAATTAAAGACACATCTGTCTAAAGAACATTATTACAGAGGTTGTGGTCTATGTCTAGGTTCTATCTGGCAAACCTTCATAGAGCATTAATGGATTTCTTTTAGCAGAAAGTTTCTGTAAGTTTCCACTCCTGAAACTTAAACTGATGCACTCTAACTCCAATTGTTTCATTCATGTAAGTTTATTATTATCAGTAAAAGGAACAAGCTTTAGTTCTGGTGAGGACAGTTAAAGTTTTCTGGAGACCTCTTGTAGCACGGTCCGGTCTGCTTTTAGAGTTAACTTGTTTTAACTTTTAGGAATATTTAACGTGTTTTGGTGGCCTATTAAAAACCCAAACCAGACTTTATGCAATATGCACCAAATTAAATATCTCGGGTTTTACAGTCAGATAGCGGAAATACATTTGTGAAGATTGTTGCACTCCACTTTGGTTTAAACTTAAATAAAAGGGTTTTTTCTTTTGTTTTATTTGTTCATTTATTGAAGGTAAATTACAATACCCTACAACACAAGATGTCATCCAGTATTGTACATTTTTTTGTTTTGCATTGAAAACGCAGAGATTTTTCGACATGGATGATTTTGCCTTATGACATTTTAATATCAGTCGCAACTAATTTATTCTTAAAGGAGGTACCACACTCTGCAAGTCAGGTCTAAAGAGCAGGAATCAGTGATGGTACAAGAACAGTCAGGGCTTCGAACTGATATGAGCAGCAGCCATAATGTCTTTCATAATTTTCCTTCAGTACTGAAACCATATCTTTTTTTTTAGCTGTTTGATTATCGCAAAAGTGGTTTTCCTAAAAATTAAGAGTAGGTAATGAATAGCTGAGTGATTTTCAATAAGGACTTTGAGTTAGTGGCTCACAAGAACAACAGCATGTTTAGTAAAATTTTAAATCAGTAACGTTATTACATCTTTCATCTAAACATGAAGAGGTAAAGTTGATATGTTGGACGTTTTACAGCAGCAGAAAACTAATTGGTTGGGCTAACTGCTACGCTGTTTGGTGTGGAACTTGGGAATTTATGAAAGTATGCAATTATTAATATATAGATGTTAAAATCTGGGTTATTACGTGGGTCGCTTAGAGATCGACGTTCAGAAGACAACGGGAAGGCTACAGTTTTAGGAAGAGTGACTATGGTCTTCTTTGAAGGCCATCACCACCAAGCCTGAAACAATTCATCAGAGTGAGTGTGATGTATTTATTATTGAAATAAACAAATTTAGTAATTCAATAAGTGTAAACTGAGCTTACAGAATTTAAACGATGTCATTTGCTGGTACAACGACATACTTAAAGCAATAATGAAGCAAAAATGAAAGCCTTCAATTTAAACTTGGTGAGTTTTAGTCACATTTGGAAAAAAATTCTGCGCAAAAATCTGTTTAACAATTCTTGCCATCCAAATTATTAATGTTATTTCAAAATGAAAGTCAGCAGTTGAGCCCTGAATCAGATCTGTTTTCCTCAAACTATAATGTGAATTTTGAGATTTCTGGATTAGAGTAAATCCGCCAGGCCGTTAGTAAAACATAAGACTTTGTGTGCATTTGTTTTTTAATTGAAGCCATTGTTTTCATTATAATTCAATATTATAGTAACAAATTACTCAAGATTTAACTTGTTTATTCGAGTGATTTGCTATGAAAGTGTAAATTTTCTTTTTTGGAATAGAGAGATGATAATAAAACGTGTTATTGTTATTAAAGTAATTGTTAGTTGCAGCCCTCAGCATGTTCCACTATCCCCAGTTTGACTTTATTAATGTGTGAGATGAAGTGAAGCTACATGCATCAAACAGAATGTAATCCATGAGATTTTAAATATATGTCTTTAGATATTTCTCGCGCCAGTCTGTGAGCTCTGAACATTTTGTTCTTGTAGGTTTTTCTGGTTGCAGTTTAACAGAACTGGAGGAGAATGGGTTGGTTTGATTTCCCTCAAATCTTTGGCAGTCAATTTGTGCCTTTTCTTCCGCTCAACACGTTTCTTGTGACCCTGTTGCCAATTTTTGCAACACAATCTTTAGCAATTCTGGAATCATGGCTAAACATATAAGTGATTTCAAGTGTGCTGAATCCTTTCGAAAGAGGTTGTTACATTTTTTCCCGAGTAGGTAAAAGCTTTCATTTGTTTTATTATGACCCAGTTTCCTTACTGAATAGAAGCTGCCTGAAAAATAGGCACAAAACGTTACACCAACACAACACCTGATGAGCTTAAAACCCAGTAAGGATGCGTATTTACACAAATTGAAGTTACAAAATTAAGTAAGCAACCAGTTTAGGGTATCTAATTAATGCACAACATGTACTTAACTTTGAGAAATTGTCATGTGATTTATTTTGATTATGTGGTTAGTTTAACTCCTCTGCTTTCACTGTTACATGGAGATCCAGACAAGAATATATAAGGGTTAGACAATGAAACTAAAACATCTATCATTTTAGTGTTGGAAGTTTCATGGGTAAATTGGACCAACCTGGGGGCCAATCTTCATTAACATTGCACCAGTAAGAGTTTGAAGGTCCAATTAGCAGGGTGAGAGCAGAGTTTTGGTCAAAATATTGCAATGTACACAACATTATGGGTGAAATACCAGAGTTCAAAAGAGGACAAATTGTCGGTGCACGTCTTGCTGGCACATCTGTGAGCAAGACAGCAAGTCTTTGTGTATCAAGAGCCACGTTATCCAGGGTAATGTCAGCTTACCACCAAGAAGGACAAACCACATCCGGCAGGATTAACTGTGGACGCAAGAGGACACTGTCTGAAAGGGATGTTTGGGGGCTAACCCGGATTGTATCCAAAAAACATAAAACTATGCCTGCCCAAATCATAGCAGAATTCAAAGTGCACCTCAACGCTCTTGTTTCCAGCACAACTGTCTGTAAGGAGCTCCGCAGGGTCAATATACCGACTGAGCTGCTATAGCCAAACCTTTGGTCACTCGTGCCAATGCCAAATGTGGTTTCAATGGTGCAATGAGCATAAATATTGGGCTATGGACAATGTGAAAAATGTATTGTTCTCTTATGAGTTCCCCTTTACTTTTTTCCCCACATCCTGCAGTTACGGTGTGGAGAAGCCCCAAAGACGCGTATCACCCAGACTGTTGCATGCCCAGAGTGAAGCAAGGTGGTGCATCAGTGATAATTTGGTCTGCTATATAATGGCATTCCCTTGGCACAATAGTCCTCCTGCCAAGGACTACCGAACCATTCTGGAGGACCATGAGCATCCAATGGTCCAAACATTATATCCTGAAGGCGGTGCCGTGTATCAGGATGACAACGCAACAATACACATCGCAGGACTGGTGAGAGATTGGTTTGATGAACATGAGAGTGAAGTTGAACATCTCCCATAGCCTGCACAGTCACCAGATCTAAATATTATTGAGCCACTTTGGGCTTAAACAACACAATATTACTCAGTGAAAATCAAACTTTACAAAATGAAACTGCCCTCTTAGGAAGCAACACTGATTGACAATTAATTTCACATGCTGTTGTGGTAATGTAATAGAGAACAGGCGGGAAATCATTGGCAAATTAAAATGAGACACTCAATAAAGGAGTGGTTCTGAAGGTGGGGACTGTAGACCACTTCTCAATGCTTATGCTTTCAGGCCAATGTTTTGGTAACTGATGGCCCTGGGTTCCTCCTAATGCTGGAGAATGCTAGACCTGATGTGGCTGGAGTGTGTCAGCAGTTCCTGCAGGATGAAGGCATTGAAGCTATGGACCTGGCCGCCCATTCCCCAGACCTCAATCCGACTAAGCACATCTTATTATGTCTCGCCCCCTCCAGCCGAGGAGTGCCAACTAACATGGCCAGCGCCCCGCAAAAGGCAATGTAGACGCTTTTAATCTCTAGTTCCACACTGGTGGAGTGATCTTACATTCACTATCAGAGCATCAAATTCCATGTCCACCGTCAAAAAAATCCTTGAAGAACCAGCTCTTCCGAGAGTATATCTTCCCCTGTTACTTCCTCTTAGTTTATAGCACTGAATATATGATACTTTTGTAATATGTGTTTTAATCCAATGTTGTAGGTAATGTTAAATACTCTTCCAGGATACTGCAGGTAACTTATAAATTGTAAATTGTGTTGTAGTTCAATGTTCAATGTAAATGTTGGACCACAGACTGTCCGGAGTCGGCAGATGCTTTAGTCCAGGTGTTGGGCAAAATTCCTCAGGAGACCATCCACAGTCTCTTCAGGAACTCAGGCATTGTAGGCAGGTCATACAGCAACATGGAGGCCAAACTCAATACTGAGCCTTATTCTGACTTGTTTTAAGGACATTACATCAAAGTTGGATCAGCGTGTAGTGTATTTCCCCACCTTAATTTTGTGCGTCAAATTTGGGCCTCCATTGGATTTCCATTGATAGGTTTGTGATACTTTGTTCCCTGCTCAGTTAGCTTTGTTCAGAACAAAGCAATCAATGAGAATATTTACTTATTTCAGATCTAGGATGTGTTATTCAATTGTTGTCTTTACCTTTACTTACGTACATACATACATACATACACACGTATATACATACATACGTATATACACACGTATATATATATATATATATATACATATATATATATATATACATATATATATATATATA
>JAVLVB010000746.1:2588986-2620408 GCA_032876305.1 Orestias chungarensis | reverse complement strand
CACATGGGAGGATCTGCGGTGGAAGTGGTCAACAGCTACAGGTATTTGGGTGTACACCTGAGTAACAACCTCTCCTGGAGCAACAACACTTCCATTCTGGTCAGGAAAGCGCACCAGAGGCTCTACTTCTTGAGGAGGCTCAGTCGAGCTGGACTCGGGAGCTCAGTCCTCACCTCCTTCTACAGATGTGTGGTGGAGATGTGTGCTCCAGCATCAACGTGTGGCATGGAAGCTGCTCTGCTGCAGACAGGAAAGCTCTGCAGAGGGTGGTGAAGATCGCACAGAGGATTGTTGGAGTCAGCCTCCCCAGCACCACAGACATCTACACCTCCAGATGCAGGAAGAGGGCCACCTGCATCAGGAAGGATCCCACCCACCCAGCACACTCACTTTTTGTTCTGCTCCCCTCAGGCAGGAGGCTGCGGAGCATCAAGTGTAGAACAACACGTCTCAGAACAGCTTCATTCCTGAAGCTGTGAGACTATTGAACTCATCCTGAACAAACCACTGCACGGACTACAAATTTTTACTATACCCGCACTTTAATACCGTATATTCCTATTTTATTTATTTTATTTATTTTACTTACTTTACTTCGATTTTATTTATTTATTTATTTTTTTTAACTTATTTGATCTATTTTTTATATTAGCTCTTGGGTGGAACAGTACCGTGAGTATATAATTTCGTTCCACCATGTATGTTGAATGACAATAAAGTCTCCTTGAATCCTTGAAATAAAAGGTCAAGATTGTAAAAAAATATGAAGAAAGGAAGACAAGAAAGATATTAAGAAAGAAAGAAAAGTAGGATCCAAGGAGGGAAGGACAGAGGGGAACACAGGAAATGGACCAACAGAAAAATCTGCTCAAGAAAGGAAAGAGGAAACGACAATATTTAGATAGGAACGACAACAGGAGTAATAAAAAAGGTAAGAGATTGATTTGTACGCCACATTTAAAGGGAAACAAGTTGACCAAAGCCCTCCAAAAGGTATTAAAACAACAAACTAAAGGAAAATAAGTGAAATCAATAAAATGTATCAAAAGAAAAAATGGAATATATGAAACACACAATGGGACCAAAAGTAAATTGGGGTAAAACAAAGTGAGTTTTCAGGCACGTTGTTTAAAGCCAGACCTGCTCTGAACGGGCGTCGAACAATGACGGACGTTTCAGGCAAAGGAGACGATGAGATGAAAATGCAGGCAGTGAGACGGGAATGACGGGAATGAACCTTCTAATGTCTGTTGGCAAAATGCACATTTTAAACCTACAGGTTGGTATTTCGAAGCCTTTTTTAAACAAACGATTTTACTTTTCAGTTAAGAAGGACCTCAAAACACATTTTCTTTGTTGGAAAACACAGAAATCTATACTTTGTTGTCTGTAACCGTGGAAAAAGTTGCCATCGCGTCTTTTTACATAAAGCGTAAATAATGAGATTATTAGAAGTGACTATAAAGTATATTTTTGTTACATATTTTTGTTATAAGCAGGACTTGTGTTAAAACGTGTTTAAGGCTTCATAAATTGGATTTAAAAAACAAAAGTTACTTTTTTCATCTTGGCTAAAACACGGATCTGTAAGCCAACAGCGTAGCGTTGTTCCTCTGCTGAATATTAACAAGTATGAGACGGCGAGTATGCTGAGCTGATAAGCTAAATAAAATTGTTGTAAAATGTATGCGGAAAGTCGCTGAGATGTTAATAGAACGCAGCAAGAAAACGTGGCGCGTTATTGTTGAACCAAAGGTAAATTAAACATGTTTCTATTTAGACGTTTATTACAAATAATTTAAAACGTCTGGCAAGAGTTTTGTGTTTAGTCACTCATACAGATTCTTTTATAAAATCTCTTTATATAGTATTTCCACCAGCTTTGCACATCTGCACAGATATTGCTACGCTGGATTCATAGCTGGGACTTTAATTAGGGTTAAATCCGTCACACGGCTGCTGGAGTAAAACAGGGATTAAATGACACACCAGTCCATTTTTTTTTGATTTTTTTTACATTTGTATAAAACTATATAAAAAAAAAGAAAAAAAGTGTAAATATTATTTCCAGGGACCGAATGAGTGCACAATAGTGTGTGTGTGTGATGAGGACAACACAAATGTTACACACACGCTCCTCACATTAAATAAGAAAGCAGCAGCTTAGAGCAGCAGTTTCCTTTAAAAGCTTATTGACCTCATGCTCTCCTAATTATGGCAGGACAGTGATGAAAGAGGACGAAAACACCCAGTATACACTTCTAATTTTGTTTTGATTACACCTCTTCTCTCGTTCTTTTTTTTTTTTTAGTGGTCTCTTTTTATCTCCTCCATTCAGGACAAACTAAGCTACGTAGGAGGTCTCATTAGCGCCTTCAGAGATATATTTGACTCTCCGAGGCCGTCGCGGATCATGCGGTGGTTATGAAATGAAAAATAATCAAAAAATTGGATTTAACAATCCTGGGATTGATATTTTACATCTGAACTTAAAAAAAAAATGCATTTAACAAAGGAGTCTTCAGAGCAAATGTCGTATGAATTGACTCATCTTTCTATTCATTTATACGGAGAATAAACAGACAGTAGTTTATATACGTTCTCACTTGAAAAACCACTCAAAATGGCAACAATAATCCAAACCACTGCTACATTTATAGTGATTTTCTATCTCCAACTAGTTGAACACCAGGTTATTTATGTTATTTCTATAGTTATGCTGCTATAGACTTAGACTGTTGGAGGACAATCTGACCACTTCTCTCTCTGCTACTTTCTTCTTTGTCCAATCTGCTTTAGTCACCATTATTTCAACCTTGTTAACCTTTTGTTTTCTCTTAGTGTTCTTCTCTAGCCACACCTGGTCTGGCCTTCTGTTACCCGAGAAAGCTTCTTGGAGGAGATCATGGGCTGAGATGCTGCCAGCGATGCTCTACAACTGCTGCAATAAACTCTTTGTCAGTTTCTTCTGCATCTATTTTAGTTTTCTCTCTTCAAACCTCAAGTCGGTCGCGACAGACAGCTGCTTGTACTGAGCCAGGTTCTACTGGAGGTTTCTTCCTGTTAAAGGGGAGTTTTTCCTCTCCACTGTTGCCACATGCATGCTCAGTATAAGGGATGGCTGTAAAGTCAACGACAACACTAGCCTTTGATTCCAGAGGAGTGAAGGCTGCAAGTCAATGACTCGATGTAATCTGCTAGGGTTCCTTAGATTGGAAACTTTTTCAAACAGATTTGTGACGATGTATCTCTGATTTTAATTGATTTTCTTGTAAAGTGCCTTTTGACGACATCTGTTGTAAATTGGCGCTATAGAAATAAACCGATTCTTGAACTTCTGCCTTCATTGCAGTATTTGCTGCATCAATGAACAGGTTGACATAAAAGTTCACTCTCACCTCGTTCGCCGAAGACTTCCTCAGAAACAAATCAAAAATGATTCTCAATGAAAACCTTTAAAACAAGATGGAGCTTTTTTCTGAGACTCCACCAACTCTGGGTTTCTTACCAACTCTACAGCTCCTTTCAGGATCACTTCCTGGGGTCTAGAAGGACACAGGACTTTACACTGATGTCCAAACTGAGCAGTGATGTCCTGACGTAGTATCTGGCTCTCAGCTAAGCCCCCCACTAACACAATAAACCCAATGTTGAGATTTTTCTCTAATATTTCTTTAAGTTTCTTGGTGATTATCTGCAGACTCTCTTCAAACAAATCTCTCTGGAGATTTTGATGTTTCCATCATCCCAGGAAGCTCCTTGCTCTGAACAAAAGAACGATTTTATCTCCTTTTTCTGAGCCTGTTCTCTCAGGTTATCTGGACAAATGATCTGAACGTCTTCATCCAAATGTTTGACACGAGTAAAATCAAACTTCATTTTATGAACCTCATTAGGGAAGTTTCGTTCATATTTAACCCAGAATTCAGAGAAAATTTGTATCATAAACTGTTTGAATTTTCCATCCACATCTCTTCCTCCCTCAACCAATCAGCATCTGTTTGATTGGACACTTGGACAATATGAGCTACAAAATGTTATTTTCCCAAGGATTTTTGATTCAGAAGACAGACGGCGGTCACATTTATCTATTTATTAGGATGAACGACCACGCACATACAAAAATATAGGCAAATTTGATCATAAATCAGTACAGAGCATCGAGGGTGTTTTAATTGGATCCTCTTTGCTGTGAAGAAGCATCGGCTCAAACACTAAGCCTCCCCAAATAACGAAGATTTTCACAAAGTTATTATTGGACAGCCTGTGGAACGAAACTAATTTCAGTTGTTTGATTCTGAAATCTTCTTGTTTCAATCACTACCCAGAGCTCAAAAGTCATAGGTGTGGGTAAGAATATCAATTAACCAGTAATTTGAGAGCTCTCCCTTTCGGCTCAGCTTCCACTCAATCGCACCCTCCATTACTCCTTTATTTGGGAACAAGACCCAAAGACGTTTGACCTGGAGAAGGCACTCTACTCTTTACTGGGTCGGGAACAAGTGGAAGCTGAAGCAGTGATTATTACAGGAATAATTAAGTTATAGCATTGGTTCATTTAGAAAAAAATTTGAAACTGCTTCGACTTTCAGGCAAGGCCAAACTCTTCTCATCCATCATTAATGGAAATGTGCTCCATGTTCCATATAACTGGGAAACAATGCACTAGAATGGACTAAAGGTGCAAGAAGGAAACTTTGTAAAATCTCCCATTATTGATATTTTTTGACATTTGATTTATTGGACATAAACCGGCTCAACAATCTAAAAACAGAGGCCGGTTCTGGGTATGGGTATGACTGGGTATTTGTACCATTAATGCTGAACAAAAATGCCCTATTTCTCACGTCTTTTTGCTCGATAACACCTTATCGGAGTTGAACTATATCTGAGTAAACAATCTTTGATGTCCTCTCTCCAGTATCCCGACCCAGGTGAGATTCCCACTCTTCCCAGCATCTCCTAGCCTCTTCCCTTTTTTTTTGGTTACCAGGGAAATTCCCATCCTCGTGTTGCCATGGGAACTGTCTCGTGATTCCAGACTGTTCCAGACAAAAGGTATTCCCCCATCCGTCCCCACACACACACAACATGCACACACAGATTCGTTCCCACACTCCCCGTCTTTTGGAGGCAATACGATCTTATTGACTCAGCCAGCCAATCAAGGCCGCCACGCAGATTTGACATGTTGCATTGTCTGATAATTCATCAACACGCGGAGCCCAGCGGCATACGGATGGGGGCCCCTCACACACGAGCGGGCCTTAAACGTCGTCTTGCCAAAGAAAAATCACCCGAGTGAGGAACCCTCACGCAGCACCCATTTCATCCTCGTTTAGCTCGGCTCGATATGCGATTAGAGAACCACGCCAAGATGGACCCAAGGGAGAGGATGATTATTTTTCTTATTCCTTGCAGGTCCTTGGCTTGGCCCTCTTTTGTTTTTGTTAAGATTGTAAAAATTTCTGGAGAAAAAAACAACGGCATCCCTTATTGATTACGCTTCTGAACGATTGCATCAATCGCCAGGCGTGGGAACGCCCTGTCCAGATAGCCTGGGTGACATCAAACACCAGCAACACCAACAACGTGGAGCCATTCGGCAATGACTCTCCGATCGGGTCGTTTTTATTTAGAGAGATTCTCTTCTTCCATCCGACTGGGGTCAAGCTCTTGATGCGGCAGTAAACCAGTGAGCTGCCTTTTAGCTCAGCCTCTGACTCGTGTTCTTCCAGAGATTCGTCCCCTCCTCACCTTTACATTTACCAGGTCAAGCCAGATGATTTTCTGGTTCAAATAATTTTATGATGCCTATTTTATTTTATTGAGACGAATTTCTCATTTCAGCGCATTATCAATCCCGCCTTCACAGAGTTTTATAATCTCGGCAGCGGCGATGAGGCGAAAGCTGCAAACGAGGAGCACAGAAACTGTTAACCTAACGACTCGTTCACACCGAACAAACGTGGGTTGGGTTTCTCGCAGCGAAATCTACTTTTAAACTTAATTTTAAAGCTCCTTCCACTTCAAGGGCGAGCTTAAAATTACCCGTACGACTTGAGGCAAGAGAATTAAAAATGAAATCAGGACACGGTCACAAAATTGTGTGTCGCTCATATGTTACAAATTTGTGCATAACTGAAGTGGGTTGGGATTTTTAAAATTTTTTTCTTAAATCAATGTAATTTAAACAGTCTGGATACTTTTGGCCCATCGGTGGTGGCAGTGTCATGCTGTGGCGTCGATTTACATTACAGTCGTGATTTTTTCATCCGCTCCGATTCAAAATCCAGTTTAAAAACATAAAGACGTAGCCGGTTCTTGAACGTAGCATAAAAAAAACACCAAAGCAAAGAGGACAACTGGAGGGATTCAACAGATTCATACTAATCTAATGGTTTTCATTGTTGAAAGATTTGCACCTCTGAATAAAAACTATTGTTTCAGAGATTTTTTTTAAAATTTACCATAACATTTACCATAATTATGCAGTTCAACTTTTTTTTTTTTATGCTTGCCACTTTTGGTCAGATCTCTGGTAAAATGTTTGATTTTATCTAAATGGGCCGAATCCAGTTAAAAAAATGATATCAATTCTGAATGAGTGGATCTGTTTTCAGATCCTCTCTATTCAATCTGAATTAGTTTTTGGCAAAAACCTAGTAAAAATTCCTTTGTTTTATGGAATCCCTGTTAAATAAAGGAGTTTGTGGTGATGACAGCAGAACGTAACGTGAAAGACTTCAGAAGGTAAGACTGACAGAAGCAGACAGTCTAGAAATAAAAGCAATAATAAAGCCGCAGCTATTTTGACTAACCAAACAACGAGGCGGTTCATCGCCTCAGGCTGTCGGAAACCAATCGCTTTCCCATTATTTAAAGGCATTTAATTGATAAGGGCAAATTGACAATTATTTGCGACACCCAAACAGACAGGATCTCTTGTTTTTCACTTCTGCAAATAGGTCTACAATTTAAAAGCAGCGATCTAGCTGAAGGGCATGTTTTCAGAGCTGGAATTTGATTTGAAAAGGAGAATTAATCACTGAAAAATAGAAGAAGACGACGAGGGGAAAAAAAGGAGGACACGGTCTGATAGACAAACATGCTACAAAGGTCATCGGCCGTCTCTCTCCAATGTCACATGATTTACTTAATGCAAATAAATGGAAAACATATATTTCTGTCAGAAATGGGATGTAAATCCATGTCTGATGCAGATGTGAAGCAGAAAACTTTCCCCTCGATACGTTGTGACTCAGCCAAAAGGAATTTCTTAAAGCTGAAAATTTGAGTTTTGATTGAAAAACACTATTCTGATGCCCTTTCTTTGTGTTTTCAGCCAGCCTCCACATGTTGTCGTGTCAAAAGCAAACTCTGGGGAGATGTGATAGCTACTAAAAAAAATACCTAAAAATGCACGAACCAGTATCAGCATCGACTTTGCTTTACACGGCGAGAGGATTGGGGACATTTCCAAGGCTTTCGCAACGAGATTTTGGAGCAGAAGAAGCAAGAGAAGAAAAGTCACATGAAGCTGGAAGGTGAGGAGGAGGAGGAGGCGATGAAAAGATGGAGGGACAAAAAGACCTCAGGTGGGAGGAGGATTAGAGCAGAGCAAGAGGAGGAGAGAAGAGAGAGGGCACGAGAAGGAAATCTGAGGGAAATAGAACATGAAGCTGGAAGGAGGCCAGAAGGTGGGAAGAAGAGGAGGGGAAAGACAGAAAACTAAGCAGGTAGGGGAAAATTTCCCGAACCGAACCAACTTTTGCCAACATGGCTCCTCTACTCCATCACCTGCTGGTTCCCAACACAATCAGCTGATTAGAACGCAGCTCATCCAACAATCACAACACTCTCATCAAGCGGCATTCAAACCGCGCGGTGAACACAACCGTTCCCGGTCCACATCTTGTTTCCTGCAGCACCAATGAAGGAATGCAAGAGATTCAAAAGAAAAAAATGTTGCATTCATTTTACAATGCTGGAAAAAATAAATAAATAAATAAATAAATAACCTGAAACTTGCTGTGGGGTCCAACAAGTGCTGGTGGCGCCCCCTGAAGTGATGACACCCTAAGCAGTGAGCCATTTTTGACTTTGATGAAAATTTCATAGAAATTGTTGAGGCTGAATACTTAAATGATGAGAGAGGGGAAGAAGAAGAAGAAAAAAAAAACAGACAGACTAATCTCTTGTCTTCAATAATGGATGCACCTGCAAACTACTGAACCACAGGCCATAGCGCACGCCTGTGCGTGATTGTGTGCGGGCGTTCTCACACCTTGCCTCCTTAGCCTCCTCTTCTTCAGCCCGAATATCCGGACTTTGGAGAAGATGTCGACCAGGTTGCCGTTGCACAGCCCCTGCTTCTTCCCGGGGCTCTTCCGGCGCCGGTGCGGCGTCGGCCGGTGGGGGTGCTGCTCCCTGGCCTGCCGCTTCTGGCGGATCAAACCGCTGGCGATGGCGGCTGCCATGTCTGCGCCTGGCAACAGGCGACGGCTTCTGCCTGCGGACTAACCCTTCAGGCCATAGGTTGGAGGAGCGCAGCTGGGCGCCGGGCTTCCTTCAGCGGCGCGCTCCCACGTCGTGCGTGTCGGTTCCAGTCCTCATGGCCAACAGGCAGAAACGAGTGGCGGGTAGAAATAATAATAAAAATTTAATAACAAAAAAAAAAAACAGCAGAAGACGTGAAGATAAGCCACGCAAGTCCGGAAAGCTCCTCTTCAGTGAAGGACGTCTTGTTTTGGTTGTTTGCTTGGTTTCCTTCATCCAGCTGAATGGACTGAACGGAGCGGCGCGCGCGCTGGAGCCCCGCGAGCCGCTCCAGCTGCGTGGAACCAGACGGATCACCGGAAACAGCGGGGCTGGCTATTCAAAATAAAAGCCCCACTACTACTATTTCACAGCGTTTTATCTTTGATCATAGCAAAGAAAACAACTGAAATTTTAGCCAAAAACATATGTCCTGTCCATTTCGATTTATTATGCGTTATCAATTTTTTGCTTCATTTTCTACAAATGGGAAAAAATGTTCTTTGTTTTAGACAAAAACAGGCTAAGAAAAAAATAAATAAATATATGTTTTAAAAAAAGGTGGTGATGAGACACATGAACTTATTTGCAAGGCTTTTTTAGTGTCTGATCAACACTAATCATAAAAATTTGCATTATTTTAAACTCAAAAATGAGAAATATTACCAACAATCTTTAATAATTCAAGCAAGACGCAACTCCCGTCGCAGCATTTCTGACCCCATTTAAATTTAGGTTTTGTAAAATAAATGATCTTTATTCCAGAAACCTAAACCCTGCAAAATGTTCTTACTGTATGGGTTTGAGATGCTTATGATCTGAGCCTAGCTGTCTTTCTTGTGAAAGACGCTGAAAGAAATCTGTGGATCCCTCGTAAAATATCTCACAGTCTCATTCATCGGGTGCACTGCTTTTGAATGTTTTAAAACAATACTGCAGAACTGTAACTATAAAACCAACTAGGAAAGCTTAGGGCCGTCCCATTTAAACCTTTACCTTTAGTATCGGGATGTCAATCCAAAAAGTCCTAATTCTAATTAATGATTTCTACCTGGCTTTGTCTGGTTTGCTGGAAGGTACTCTAGAAGACAAGAACAAAACATATCTTAGTTGGATTTAAAAACGAATATAATAAAACTATATTGTCAGATTGAAGAAGTTAATGATTTTAATCTTAAACGCGTTTTTTTTAAGTTTTATTTTGAAATGAGTGACCGGATGTTCCCCAGACTACAATTTCGGAAGTTTAACGTTCCAGTATGCGAGCGCTGTCTGGGGCTAAACAGCTGCTGAAGCAGAGGGTGGGGAAGGTGGAGCAGATGGGGAACAAATGAGCCTCTGGATGGACATTTCATACAACCAGTCCAGCTCAGACCTGAACATGTATAATTAAGAATATAGTTTATTGATCCTATTTATAGATTTTATTTATTTTATTGCTTATTCCATAGATTCTCTAAACTCGAAGAAAAAAAAGACACAGGCAGGTGACATGGAAACCCTAATCCTCCTCTCTACTTCGAGAAGTTAATTACTCAATTAAAGGCCTAGCATTTTCTTGTATTTTAAAAGACGTCTTTGGAGAAGCAAGCCTTTCTCTCTTTAGTCCAGGTGAGACACCTCAGACAATATCTCTAGTCCTGGATGACTGTACACAATGAATAAAAGAGATTCAGTATATATCTTCAATATATCTGTATTTCCAGCTATCCTGCTGCTGTGAAACTTTTTCCTTACACTAAAACTCTAGCAGCCACCTTCATTGGAAGTGACCTTCTAAGACTATATAAGTTGTAATACATGTATAATTTCTTAAAAATGCTTATATGTAATTTGGGGTTTTCATTTCAGGGTATCACTTCAATTAAGAAAAATAAGCAGAAATCTATCACTTTGAGTGTAAGACATCTAGATAGTTTTTACTTTCCGGATTAAAAAAATTTAAATACATGAAAATTTTAAATGTACCTGTATAATTTTGTCATTACAATTACAGAAAAATAATGAAAAGCAACCAAATATGATACAGAATAACAACCATGAGCCTGAGATCGATTTGAATACAAGATAAACTCTATAAGATTATATATACTAAATGAAATGCATTGACCATAATCGTGCAAATACTGAAACCTACCCTGCTCATTATCTCTCTCCCCACACACATCCGTCTGTCTGTATTCAGCTCAGGAGCGGCTCTCTGAATAAATGGTTTAAAAATGCAAGAGGTGAACTCGATTGATGGGCTGATTAGTTGCCGCAAAACCTCACCATGTCTGCTGTTATCTTTCAGGTGCAGGTTTCCAGCTGAACGCAGACATTTCCTGCACGACATATATATAAAAACGCATTAAGGCCAGCAACGCCAGTCAATTCAGCAGTAAAGGTATAGAAAATCAAAATGTACCCAACTAACAACATATTTCTGATGTTTTTGGTCAAGGGAAAAAGCAGCGTAAGACCAATCCGGACACTTTTTTTTTTACCCACGATATTAAAAGAATAATAATAAATAATAAAACAGATCAGCAAAAAAATGAAAATTGCTAAAGGATTCTCTAAATCCATCAGCTGTTTTATTTCAGCACCATGGAAAGCAAACCAGTGTCTCTGCATCACAGTCTGGCAGTAACCATTTCCACTAGGTGGCAGCAGAGCATCTCTAAGAAAAACAACTGCAATAAGTTGATTAACCTTTATGATATCACAAGATATTATTACCAATATAAAATAATTAACTGTGAAGTCATTCTTTTAGCATTTAGAGAGAGATAAAACGGGAAAAAAATTATTTCCATTTTCTTTGAGAAGCACAGAATCCTTCATAAGAATCCAACCTGTTTTCATCCCCTCACACTGCAGCCGCATGAAAACTTAATCATGTTTTTTTTTTATTATTATTTGGCTTCACTGTCCCTATGACAGCAGTTGAACATATTCACAAAGATATGAACGTGGCCTGTTTGCCTATGTGTGAGGAGAAACTGCGTACACCTGCTTCTATCTAGGTCAGTCCAGGCAAAGGAGTTATGAAAAAATCAGACCCACATTTACATTAAAATTCAGCCTGCAGGCAGCTTTGTAATGCCAGCTCAGAAAGGCAATGTTCAGCATTTAAACTTCAAAAAAGGATAATTCGTTTCCCTCCTCTTTGCATCTGTTTTTTCCTCCCAATACGACAAAAAAGCCCATCATTTTTTTAAATGTCCTTCTAGAAACATGGTTTGGAAGAAAAGTGATGGACACACACTAACAAAACACTGATATATCTAATGCTGTGCATCAGTGAAAGCAATGACTGGTCAATAGAACTTCGCATAATTCCTTCTTAATACATTCGAGTTGTTTTTTTGCATCTTTATTTTTTTTTGTGGCAATAAAAAGAAACAATAGCACCCTCTAGAAAACCTAAAGGGGAACAGCACGTTCATGTTCCTCTCATTCTTGCTAGGAGGACAACTATAAAATCTGATGTAACACCTCTGAACCCTTATATGACTGTGAATGATTATATTACACCAATATAAATACCAACTATATTACACTTGTTTGGCAAATGAAAAGAAAACAGCAAGGTTTGGTACACAGATTGCTTAATTATGTAAGTGTTAAGTTAGTAATAAAAACTTGGTAGCTCTATTTTACTATCTTGGCAGCTATTGTAATATAATTTCAAGTTTTAAAGGCTCAGTGCCCAGACTGGTGGGTTTTCTTGTGAAAAGGACCTAAAATTAGTTTTTTCAGACAATTGAGAAGTCCTAAAAAATAGTTTAATGTTTTTAAAGAAACTTCAGATCTACTATCACAATATTGTACATCAGCCTTGCATTTCATTAGCATAGAAGATACAGGTAGTCCAGTCCAGCTTCACCTTCCTGTTTTTGTAACAATGTACAACACTTAAATTCATCAACACACAAGTCTGACATGATAAAAAAAATATGCAGCATGAGTGCCAAAGCTCTTACACCTCATATATACCACAGACAAGTGCCATTTTTACAGCATTGACACTATTGCCTCTGAAAATTGAATAAGGACATAATAAAAACTGCCCTTAGTTCAATTACATGCTTTAAAGCATGACCTCCTTTTTGATTAGTCAGGAAACAACATATAATGAATTGAGAAAGGTAAGTTTAATGTCACTTAAAAAAACTAATTTTTAAAAAAATACCACAATATGATAACGTTAAGGTAAAAGTAATATATCCTGTCCTGATGCAGCTGAACACTAAATTAACTTGATCCTACAGCGCAAACACTATTGAAATTATTCAAACACAGATTACAGGACTGAAACTCTCCTCCATTTTCTCAGGTTTAAGCAAGTGCTAGTAGTAGCTGTGAGCCAACAAACATAACAATAGAAACAGTGTGAGAAACAGAATTCATCCTCATAAAGGATAATCAATAATGAAATCTAGTAATTTTTTTAATTAATGAAACAAAAATCTTTCGATAAATTCTGTCAAAATGGAAAAAAGTCTTAATTCCAACGTCTTAATGGTATTAAAAGCAAAATGCCTTAATTCATATAGAAATGAAATAACAGTAAAATATCCAAGTCAATTACAATCTATAAAGTTTAATTTGCATAAATAATAAATGATGATCATAAAAAATTAATATTTATTTAATACAGTTCATTTTTAACTTATTAACTCGTTGAAGGTGTGAGAAATGTAAATAAAACCAAAACTAATTCTGTTCTAATTTTTTTGTTCTTTTAAGGAAAAAAAAGCATTTCTAAATTTAGATAAGTCATGTGCCAAAAGCTTCCAGTAGAAACGATCATTATGCAATACAGCATATTGGAGTGAGTGTGAGTAAAAGTTTTAAAAATGAACTAAAGAATCATATAATTATCAATTAATCAATAATTACTTTTATTTTTTATTAAAAACTGTTTCAGTTTTTTGTTTAAATCTGTATTAAAGGTTCACTCTTCCATTTTGAACAGAAGCAGTGCAGTTGTAGAAAAAAGACAGAAGGGGGCCAGCTGGCTGAAATGCTAAGTTCTTAAAAAGATAAGCATCCCTTTAGTTTTGTCATACTTTTTCCATTTTAAAAAGTCAAAACAACCGTGTCATTATAAAAAAAAAAAAAAGTATTTTATGTGGATTCCTGTTCTACGTATTCATGCATTTCTGCGTTTGTGAGCACCTGCTTTACCATCTGCACCAAAGAATCACCAACATCTAGTTATTTAACAGAAAGAAGCTAAAATTTTGTCACGTCTTTTTTTCAAAGTCTTTCAAAATTTTTAAAATACCTTGAAAAAAATCCCGGTTTAGAACAGAACAAGCATGTAAGAAGTTTAAACAACAGATAATTATTCGAAATGAAACTTCCGTAAAAACAAAAACACAAACATTCAGTTTTATGCTGACTCATAATTTGTGAATCAAACACCAATTCCAGCCACTCTAACACCGCAAATATGTGTTAGGAATCATAACTAATGGATAACCTTCACCCTGAACCACTTCCACCCAGTAGTCCGGCTGCACATCATTTGCTAAAGCCTTGGATCATCATTTTTAATAATTCTTTTCAATCCACTCTTTTGGAAGCTTTCAGGTTAAATCAAACCAAATTGTATCAATACTGAAAATCAAAATAAACTATCCTTAAAAAATAAATAAAATTTGTGCACACAGTTTCATGGCCCAGTCTGATCCAGGAGTGACATCAAATCAAAGATATTAAAGTTTCCTGACTCCTGGTACATATTATTACTTATGTAAAATTAATCTACAGCAGATCAAACTGTTTTATAACTTTTAATGTTGTCTCTGTTTTTAAGATAGGCTTAAAAAAAAGCAATGTAGCAATTGCCTCAACAATCCTCCACACTTTTTCCTTACACTATACATTTCATTTGTATGTTCAGTTACTCTTTGAATAGCCTGTAGACATACCGTCATGTATTCCATAACTGTAAAGGACTTAAAAACTGGTAGATGGACACATAATAATTGCGTTGAAACTGGAATACAGAAAACCTTTATTGGAAGATCTGGAAATGAAAGGACTGAACTCAGAGCTATTTGTTGTTGGCAGGTGATTACTAAAGAAGGAACAGGTGAGACTGATTAACTGGCTTCATCTGTGTGGGTATGCAGAGACCCATTAACAACTTAAGAGAGGATGTCTTAGATGATAAATAATAAATGCAATTACTTGAAATGAACACAGAAAATATAAAACAAACATGATCACTTACAGAAAACCCTACCAAAATAATATTACCAACAAACAGCAATGCAGCAAAAATGCAAATAAGATGACTCAGCTGGAGTTCAGGAAAAGAAATAGTCCTACTCTGGAAAAATACAAAGCAAACTGAACAATTTTTCTTTCTACACTTTTTTCAGTAATAACACAATAAGAATAAAACAAAAATGTGTTCTTGACGAATGCTTAAAATCTCACTCTCAAACATGCTTCATCCAAATAAGGGAGAGAGATGTTGCCATAAACAAATCTATAAGGAATAAGAAATAACACAATCTTGGAATTTGAATCTCCCTCTCTAGGTGGCGCACGACTCTTTACCTGGTGAGTCATGCAGACTGATTGCTGTGATCAAAAGCTTCAGTTAAATGTTCAATCCATGTACTATGAGGTTTGGAAAGGCACAAGTCTGCAGTGGTGAAGCAAAGAGACTCGTTAACGAGGAGGAGAGGTAGGATGGGGCCGGTGGGGGTGTGGAGTTGGGGTGACAGATGTTGGTGGGTTTTCCCCAGACAGGAGTGTGAGGATAGCCGCTCGGAAAAACGAGCCAGATGAGTCATAATTTCACTTCCACAGCCCGTCCTAGCGCCTCCACGGGGAAGACCACTGTTACCCTGGCAACGGCCGACTAGTGACGCAGGCGGGTCTCCGAGAGGAAGGAGAGAACACCTGCTGCATGCTGAGAGGCCACCGCGAACGCAGACCCGCACATCTGGTTTCTCGACGTTTTACGTCCATCCGTCTCTGCTGGCCGTGGCGAGCTCACCTCGGATCTTATCTCGCAGACCTACTGTAAAACACCAACGCTTGCTCTCTAAGCAACCTACTGTCTTCCATCTTTTCTTGGTAGTTAGTCTATCTTGTCCTGTTTTTTTTTTTCCTTTTCCTTATCCAATCCCTTATCTATCTTTGCAACATCACCAACTCAACAGGGAGGATGAGAGAGGGAATGGAGAGACTAAATTATTAATTCTCACTCTTCCACACAGACTTTTCTTCCATCTCAGTCTGCTTCCTCCCTCCTCTTTAACACTCCTCCGTCTGTTTCTGCATTTTCTGCCATTCCTCTTTTTCTTAGTAAGGTTTACCCTCACAAATCTGTCTGATTTGCAGGACTTCTGTAAATCATAACTTTGAGACTAGAGATCAAGACAGAAAATATTTTCACTAATACACATGTAGGGTATTTTTTGGCTTTTTAAAATATTTATTCAAGTTTCCATTATCTATTTAAAGGGACAGTCTTTGCTTGAGTTAATTAATATTTCTTAAAACAGTTAGGGAAAGCCCAGATGTTGATGTCACGGCCTTGACATTTCAGCTCCTTGGTATTACATGTACAATACATGATTTTAGTTTGACACAATGTTAAAGCTTCTGTTTCATACCTTGGGACAATTTACATATGCTTGAGGTTCCGTGTTTGTCTGTTAAACTATTTAATGTTCAAGTGCACATTAACTAAGAATGTTCAACCATTATACCATTGTTGAAGGAGATGGATTCTTGTTCAAAACATGCAAATTGACCACAGACCTGGACTGAAAGCCCATTCTGCAAAGATATATCTGTATGGATCCCCAGTTGAACCTCTCCACAACTGAACTGCTTGTCATCTCAGCCAAGAAAACTATTGACCTCAACATCAGTATCCAGTTAGACTACCTATCTGTGGCACCCACCAAGGTGGTTAGAAACCTGGGCATCATGATCAATGATCAGCTGACCTTTGCGGCTCATCTTGCCTCTGTCGCTTGATCGTGTTGCTTCTACCTATATAACGTCAGGAAGATTAGGCCATATCTAACTTAACATATGACACAGCTCCTAATACAGACTTTAGTCATATCCCGCCTTGACTACTGCAACACCCTCCAACAGGTCTTCCAGCCTGTGCTGTGAGACTGCTACTGATGATCCAGTTCCCTTAACTCCACTGGCTTCCCTTAGCAGGTCACAACAAATTTAAATCACTAATGCTGCCATACAGTTGACGAATTGGCGTTCATCTATCTCAACACCCTCTTAAAGCCTTATGTCAACTTCTCCCCAATCTGTTTCTCCAAGGAGCGCCAACTAACATGGCCAACAGGTCAATCTAGGCTCTTCTCACCTTTGGTTTCACACTAGTTGAACAATCTTACACGCACTATCAGAGGATTAGATTCTTTGTCCACCATCAAGAAATCCTTGAAGACACAGCTCTTTCGAGAGTATCTCTTGCCCTGAAAGCTCTAAAATTATCCAGGATATTGCAGGAAACCTATAATTTGTAAACTGTGTTGCAGTTCAATGTTTAACCCTTTTTTGTAAGTCACTTTGGATAAAAATGTTCACTATCCAAATGTGGATGTAAATGTAAAGACTTCAGCAAGAATGATGCAGTAAGAGAGAAAATGGGTCAATGCAATTGAAAGCCTTGATCTTCTGTGGGAAGATCTAAAATGACCTGTTCTAGTCAGGTGACCTAAAAACCTGAGCCCGCTACCACAGTTCTGTCAGAGGGAATGGGCCAAAACTTGCTAAAGAAAACTCAAAAGAGCGTTGAAATATACTTCTCTCAAATTTGAATTACATGCGTTTGTAACTATTATTTTTCAACCTTACTCAAACATTTGTTGTAGTCAAAAACAGTCATCTTTATCAGGTTGTTGGGCATTTTTACATTTAATAACAGTCATTTAGTTCAAAGGAAACACTAAGGACTCATATGTACACCTCTGATTTAGAAGACATTAATAAATAAAACAATGACATATTCTCTCTCACATCATCTGTCTCTATATACATGTAGTTAAGAAATTTGATTAAAAATTTTGACTGATTTAACTGCAGACATTGAGAAAAAAATTTACTACTTGGTGGATCTTTCATTATGAAGTAAAGAATACTTATTTAAAGGGCAAATCATATTTTCATGACATTGTATTTGTTTGTTTTGCTGCTTCTTGACCGTTTTTGTGAGTGTGTGTGTTCCTGTGATCTGTTTAGTGTCACATGTTTGGGTTATCTCTTTACAGCCCAATTAACTCTTACTTCTTTCTGTAGCTGCTGGCTGAGGTAGCACGTCATTATTCGAACATGGTACTGGTAACTTGTTTTTTCTTTGGATTTAAAATAGAGGCCATATTTCCATGCAAATACTTTCAAAGTGGGATCTGGATAAGACACATTTTTTGTGCTCACCATTTTCCCACAGTGATAAGAGTTCAAACACAGCTGGAAGAGCGGCAGATAACCGAAGCAATCAGCAACGATTTCCAACACGTAACAACAGAACATGGAAAGTTCTGCATCAGAGCAGATAGATAATTGCTCCACATCCAGCCCACAAAGACCTCAGAACCACAGGGTGAGTATTGAGACACAATTGAGATAATGAGACTCAAGCAAGGACTCCCTGAAGCATGATTTTGAATTAAGAAGTGGGTGAGAGTCAAAGCTCCTGGCTAATGATGGAGTTCCTCACCTCTTGAGCTGATCACATCCATACTAAACGGAGGAATATTCCAGGATCTTAAATTTTTAAGTCATGATATGCATCACATGATCATAGGTGTCAGAATGTAAAAGTGTAAAATGAGAGCTCAGATCTTTGGTCCCCACTAAAGTCTGAAATGGTGCCAGTCTAAAATTAGACAAGGGACTACCTCAAGCTACATTCTAGCATCACTTCACATGAGGAACTGGACAGAGCATTCCAGATTTTTTTTCATTGAGACCCATGGACTTGAGGAGCTGACTCACATCCTGGTGTCTTGGCTCTCACCTAATGAGGTCTCTAATGCTCACTAAAGGAATATGATGACAGAAGCACATCACTCCTCTTCAGGACAATGTCTTGACATTCTGCCTGTTAAAACCGGAACCAACTTCTTCCTAGTGGTGTCCAAGCTCGACTTTGTCCCACAAATAGGGGAAGGGCTCCTACTCCGGTTATGAAATGACCAAACAGAACCTAAAAGAAACCTGAGTACCCCAAAATCGAGCAGTTGTCACTAATAAATATGAATACACCAAATTCTCAATTAGATGCATTCAGACTCCAAATAATTTGTGAAAAATGTATTTGTTTCATTAAACAGGACCAAAAATTTTAGCCAACATAGCTAAGAATTGTCAGGTAAGTTGATTTAAAAAATATAGCAACAAGAGAAAAGTCCCTATAGATTGACCCTGGAACTTGACTTGGCCTAATAGTTCAGAAATCGGAGTTCAGAACACTTTGGCGAGATTCTTGGGGTGTAGAAAAAAGAGACAAAGCCAGAACCATGGAAACAGAACCAGGCTGAAGGATCAAAAAAATAGTATAAGCACACAGAAACAAGGTACTGCACGTAGCAGCAGACTTGGACAGACGGATTAGTTGGGTAAACTAATGATCTTAGTCGTAGAAGACGGAGAGATATCCACAAGAGATTAATCAAGAAAAGGGACGGTTGACATTTATTTGCTAAAAGCTGTTATAAATCTGGCACTGTCTGCCTGTCAGAGGGCTGTATGTAACACTAGGGAAACATAGGCCTGACCTGTGGCTGGTGCATCAGATTAAGTTAAGTGCTGCAGCAGAAGAGCAGATAATTGGACCAGAATCTTAAAAAATTAGTTTTGTTTTTTTTGTGATCAAAATATTTGTTAGAAAATTAAAATTGGAGAAGCTGAAATAGCTGTGTACAATGTTACTTGATATGCTACTGGCTGTTTGTAAGAAACCAAACAATTTTTGGTGGTGCTGACTTAATGTACCCATATCTGCACCAATAAGGAAGATTCAAGATGTTAGCTTCTTCTAGAGTGCTATGACAGCTTTTACAGTGTGTAATACACAAATATCTGGTATATAATGGCAGAGGATCTGGGTTTGTTTCTTGTACCTACAGTCCTGCTTATTCTGTAATTAAATAATTGAAAAAAGAATGAAATGAAAGGTTTTTCTGCTCTTTAGAAATGCACAGAGTAGAATTGACCAGGGTAAGATCTCTGCTGATTTACAAACTAGGCAGATGCATCAGCAAAAATTAAACACTTGCTTCAGTAACTGTCCTGTTCTGATCTGTGCAAAACCAGGCCAATGGCACATCTATTTTTTCACATCACCACAACCTGCTGGCCCTGCTGTAATGACTCAAAACCAAGGCCGGTTGATGTTTTATTGCAGATGTGTCCTTGCAAGATATGCTGTCATTAGGGTGTCCGCAGAGGGTGAACCGCAAGAACAGACCCATAAACACAACAGCAGAGGAAGCAAAACCCTCCTGTGTCCTGGAAAAGTAGATGGGAATAAAAGCTGACTGAAATCAATGTATGTTTGTAAAGGAGGATGCCTGGAACTAAAAAAAACAAAATAAATTAAAAGATTAAAAGTTAATTGAAGTTAACTAAAAGTTACTCTTAATAATTTCACCCAAAATCGGATCAAACAATTAAATACCTTTATTATGAGAAAAAGCTTTCCGGCTGCTTAATATGTCAGCTTCAGAATCAAAAATCACTTAAGTAGTGCTTGTTAATACAACATGAAGTAGGATATATGATCAAAAACAGTCTGCTTTGACTCATTGTTGCAATTTTAAGTAATCCGTGAATCTCTCATGGAGCCATTCAGAGTGGCCCTAACTCTTACTCCTGCATTGCACCACCTAATTACCCATAAACACGCATTGGAGCTTCACTTCCGAGTACAAACCTGCACCAGCGATTGATAAACACCTGGATGAACTATGGGATTCTTACTTGCCTCTTAAAAGAACTATTATAAATTTTAGCTCTTTTGTACAAGATATCACGGTCCAAAGAACAGTTGTCAGCAGCATCTAGCGACGCCATTCAGTCTCAGGAAGGCTCCTTAAAGAGACAAAGGCTAATATAATGGAGTCAGAAAAAGCTATCATGTGAAGTCAAATTTATTTTTAGTTGTTTTTGTTCTATTTATATTGGAAAATTCACAACACCCCCAATCTTTTAATTGGCTAAATAAGCTAAAAACTGATTGTCTCCTGAGTGTCAAAGTTAGATGGTAAATGGACTTCACTTATAAAGCGCTTTTCTAATCAAGCTGACCATTCAAAGCGCTTTACACTTTAGCAAAATTCACCACTGATACATGCATCAGTAGGCAACTACATCACTGGCACGATTTTGCGATGACTCGAGCAGAGTTGGAATTGCGTGAGGGATAAATGATTTATTGTACAGATGAATAATGATAAGACGATAAACAAACTAATAACAACAACTAGTGACGTGAAGGGAACTAGAGGAAATGAAGACACAAAAACACTAAAGAAATAAGCTATTAAATCAAACAACAAAGAGGGACGCGAGGGAAACTGTAGGCAACTGTTAAAGAAATAACTGAAGAGGGGAACGGAGGAAAATGATGGAGAAGAGAGAACCAGCACAGAGAACCAAGAGAGCCGGAGGGGAACTTACTGGGAGACGGTGAGGAACTGGCAGGAGCAGGAACACAGAGACGATGAGATGAGGTAAGGTAACGGACGATCCAGCGGAGAATAAAAGCATTAATGAGGCTTATATGCAGAGGAGCAGGAGGTGGAGCAGTGGAGAAGATGATTAGATAATTAGAACCATGTGTGAATGATAATGAGATAGGAACTGAAGGAAAACATGTAGAGAGGGAGAGAAAATTCTCTAGTGTTATTGCTCTCTGGTTTATTGTTTCTAGTTGTCCAGTTTTTTTGTAGTTTCAGTTTTTGTGTTTCAGACACACACACACACACACACACACACACACACACACACACACACACACACAAAAGGCCAAAAGGGAGCCCAGTAAAATTCTGATCGGCTCCCCTTGCGGAAAGTAACTTCTAAATCCAGTGTTTGGTGTTATTCTGTCACATTTATCTTTGATCTTTGGTTAATCAGCAAGGGTTTGTGTTTTAAACCCGACATTCACCATCAGTTTAAGTTTATAATGCCTGGATGAGTAAAGAATAAATGATGTTAGGTTAAAAAAAAATTATGATTATGTTGACTGAAACAAATTTGGAAGAACATTCAACAAAACGCTAAAATTCTTGAGAACCATGCTAAGAAACTTTTTTAAATAGTTAAAGCACCAAATGCACTTTGACATTCATTAATATGCACTTTCGAAATCATTTGGTGCCTCAGCAGAAGCTAATATTTACTTGTCTTGTTTTACTTGTCTTTCCGCAAATCAGCAGCCAGGCAAATAAAGGGGCCTCCTGGATTTGCTGCTTTACAAAAAACAATAGTTTCTCAACATAAGAATTTCTGTTTCTCTTTATTAAATTATTAGTTATTAAAAAATATATTTACTGATTCTTGCTTTTTTAGAACCATAAATGGCAGGTCTTAAGTTACAAATCACAGCATGGGCCCAAAACAATACACACATATCACAGCAAATATGTTACTCTTTACAGCTTAAAACACTTCAAAACTGTTCAACAACAGTTTTGCTATTTGATTTTTAGAAAATACTAAGGTTTGAGCCAGATTTTTAGGGGATTGAGTTCTGGAAGGTGATTTTATTTTGTTATGAGTGGCGTTAAACATAAACTATGTAATTTTATTCTAAACATGCGATATAATGAAAAATATTTAGAATCCAAATCGGAAAAATTATGTTTTTTGACATACAAATAATTTGTTTGGTTGTTGTTGTTGCATGAAAAATATCTCAATATATCGATATGCAAAATATAAGAAGTTTTAACTTGACAGAAACTATAATTATATATATATATATATATATATATATATATATATATATATATATATATATATATATATATATATATATATATATATATATATATATATATATATATATATATATATATATATATATATACATATACGCACTAAGATACAGTAACTGTTGGTGTAAGTAAATAAGTAAAATAAAAAGTAAAAAGCATGTAAACTAAAAGTATAAAATACAACAAGCCTGATTGGTTAAATATAACTTTCTGTTCTATGACAGAGCTCACAAATGTGGAACATAAAACTTTTACCTACTCTGATTTCACTTAAACAGCATTTACTGTAGAAAAAAGTTACCGTAATTAACATGTGCTCTCAGTTGAAATATGCTCTTACCTTCCTCAGCTTTACCCAAAGCCGTCTTAATTCTCCTCTCTGCCACCCTAAGTATAGACTCAAAGTCCATGGCAAACATTAATACACACCAGAAAACACAGAACCTTATATAACTTCCAGAGAGACCCCCCCATATAACTCAGGCATCAAGAGTGCCCCATACAACTACACTCACCAAGAGTCTCACAGATAGGCCGATTATGTCATGGAAGCCTGTCATCATCCAAAAGGTTAGCAAAGAAGAGTGAAGTCAGCTCAAGAGTGTGTGAGTTAGAGAGGAGAAAAAAAAAAGGAAGTGAAGAGCAGACATGCGGAGAACAAGCAGCGAGAAAAGCTTAATTTCAGTCCCAGACAGAAACACTAAATGAGGTTTTGAAATTATGATTAGGAGGTTTGGAATGTTCTCATGCTGCATAATCAAAGCCCCTCTGAGCTGAATTCATAAATCAATTCTGGGGAGTCCTTTAAAACTTAAAGCAGCAAACCAGTCCCAGATCATCTCACTGTTACCACCAGGTTCGACTGTATTGCATTTTTATGGATATATTTTTTTGTTTGTTTGTTTAGAGCCACAAAAGCAGCATGACTCTGAAATGAAACTGTTTTCATATTAATTCCTTCTAAATCAAGTTATTGTCCATTGTTATTGTTCAGCTTTAATCTCCAACCCTTTCTTTTAAAGCAAAATTGGATATTACGACAAAAAGAGCACATACTTACATAAAGTATTGTCAAATACAGAAGAATATAAGTATCTGCTAGATTTTCTTGATGATGTGAGACGTACCTTTATGGGGGTTTTTTTCATGGTTGTTTTGACCTAACTCTCCCACTGGTGCAATGTTTTCAAGTCTTAGCGTAAATGAATAAACTCTGAGTTTTAGTTAAGTTAGACCTAATTGGACTTCGAAGCTTAGGATGTTGCTCTGGGTTCTTCTGTGGCGTCATGAATGTGTCATTGAGATATCTTTTGGATTATTTTAGTAGGCAGGGACTTTGATGCATTGGTTTTCGCCTACTTCCTGCTGTCAGACTGGTTCAGTTTAGCTTATTTTCTAATTCTGGAGATCAGAAAAATAATTAAGTGTTAACATGTGGTTTAGACTCAATTCATGATTTAATAAAAAGGGCAAATACGTCTTACATAGAGGCAGGTTATCTCAAGCACATGTTTTCCTCTTTATAAATTGAATCATCTTCTGAAAACTTGCTATTTTAGTCACTCTGATTTTCTGATAATGAAATTTGCTAGAGGAATTGAAACATATAACGGTAACAGCAGAAAAACTGAATCGACTTTGAAGGAGGGTAAATAACTTTTTAAGGCGCTGTACAAGATTACAGTTTATGAGAAAACATCAGTTCCTAAGCTTTAATGTAACGCTTCTTTCTTATGCTCGACTTTTTATTCCCTCTAATGAAACTGTTTTAGAGCAAGCCGGGTTTGTTGTCAAGTGTCTCCCTGCTTCTTATCATTCAGTCTGTGAAAACCGTTCTCAGTGAAGCCTTTGATGCCCTGCTGCTTTCTAAGTACCCTTGGAAATGTAACACTCAGCACTCAGCCTCTGATGGCACATACCTGCAGCTAGAGCTGTCCAAACACACGCATGCCTGCACACAAACACCCCCTGGTTCTACTCCCTGCTCTTTGGTTCACTGCGTCAGTCTGAAAATTACAGTAGACCCGCCACTCAACACAGCTACAGCCGGATTAACGCTACGTTTGTTTGACAAGAACTTATTCCTGTCAGCTATGTGTTGACTTAAAGAGCAGGAAATACATTATGAGGTGTATTTACCAGAAATAAGACGTTTTAGCTATTATTATGTGTTCCCAGCTGGTTAGACGCGGTACCTTAGATTTAAAATCTAATATTTTAAGAATCAAGAATCAAGAATCAGTTTATTTATATAGCGCCAATTTACAACAGGTGTCGTCTCGAGGCACTTCACAGAAAATCAATTAAAATCAAAGATACATTCTAACAAATCAATTTGAAAAAGTTTCCAATCTAAGGAACCCCAGCAGATTGCATCGAGTCATTTTAGTGGAATAATATGTTATAAGCCAAAAAAAAAAGCAGTCTTTAAATTGTATTTAAATTCAGCCAATGAAACCTTGTTCTTTAGTCAAGCTCAGCTAGCTTGGATGGAAACTGTCTGCAGGCATCGATATTCCAATGTTGAAAGTGTCTTTTAAATGGATTTAGGTCTGGCCTTTGACTAGGCCATTCTAACGAGTATTACATTGTAGCCCTGGCTGAACGTTTAGGGATCTGCACTCTGTTGGGTTTCAAGCAGAAACAAAGCACAATAGAGGATGTGTTTTCTTCATAATCTAGACAAGCGGTTTGATGAAATTACACTTTAAGAAAAGCATTATGTTTTTTTTTTATAGCATCTGTGGCCTTTATTCAATGGCAGCTGGACAGGAAGAAGGGCAAACAGAACAGAGACTGAGAATCAAATCTGTGAGCAGAATATCAAGAGACTGCCGCCTCTATGAAATTTAAACTGCATTCAAAATTTAATAAGGAGAGCAACTACTTTATTACATAAAATGTATTGATTTTCCATCAAAGTTTGTTTTAAAACCAAAAATGTGACCAAGTAAAAAAGGGTTTAATCCTCTCGTAGATTTCTTCTGTGTATTTTTATCTCACTTAAATGTTTTAGATTAAAAATGTTTTTGTGTCAGACAAATATAGCTGTGTACAGACAAAAAGTAGTTTTAAAATTATGATTTGATAAAAAAAAAAAAAAAAAAAAAAAAACATCAAGTAAATATCCCCTAAACTACACTTTAATCATAAATTAACTGTAATTAATGTTTTCTTTGTCAGGATTTGGGATCAATGACTCGAGTAGAGGTGGAATTGCGAGAAAAAAATTGATTTATTGTGCAGAAAGAATAATGAACCGAACATAAAACAGAAACAAAAGGAAATGCGGAACGGACCGGGGATACGCGGGACTGAAACTAGAAGGTAAACAATATTAACTGAAGAGGAACGCGGGAACTACTAAACGTGAAATGAACAAAACAAAAGAAATCACAAAACAGCAGATGAACACAGGATGGGAAAATGAACAAACAAACTAATAACAAAAACAATAATACTAACGAAAAATGGAGGCAGCGAAGGAGCTAAACTATGAGGAATAAACTATTTAAAAAACTAAGGAAGCATGGGAAACTAGAGACTACAAGAAACAAAGAGCATAAAGGAAATAAACAAAAATGGGGAACAAAGGAGAGAATGATGGGGGAAAGAGAGAACCAGCACAGGGAACCAGCGACCAACAGGGGGAAGGATGGAGCTGAGAGACGGTAAGGAAAGCAGACGATCCAGCGGTGAGTGAATGAATAACTACTAATATTAATAATGATAACAATAATAAACCAAGACAACTATAGAAAACTGAACAAAATCAAAACACAGACCATGACATTCTTATTCCAAAATACTAGGGTGTAGATGTCCCCTAATTACTACCACAGCTACAAATGACAAAACAATGATCAGACAACATTATGGGCTAAAATATCTCCAAAGCTTATTATATCATGCCCTCATTTAGTAAAATAAAAAAAGTGATAAGGGTTAAAGGCCATTTCAAAAGAGGTTTAGATCCAGAGTGAACAATGAACCTCTCCAACTTTGGCTGATTTAAAATTTATAGTGAAATCATCCAGTGTTCATAAAACACCCCAGAACAACATCTAAAGCCATGCAGATTTCACCTGCTTCCCCTGAGCTCAAAGAGCGTCGTTAAAAGAAAAGAAAGAGAATTATGTGAAAATAAAACAAATGCAGAGCAAATAATAAATAAAAAAAACACAAAGGCCTGGCTCAAATTAGCCAAAAAAACAAAAAACCCAATGATGATCCACCAGACCCGATTCAGCATGTCCATTAATAAGTAAGCTTGGGCCCACTTGTATTATGAAGCATTACAATGATCCACAGCTAAGGATTTGGAACAATCTAGTCAAAGAGAAGATTTAAATGTAATGGCATGATGATTATGAAGTTGCTAATGCTCAAAAAAGTAATCTGTTTCATCAAGTTTAAGCAGAAATACCTTTTGAAATTGGATGATTAGCCATTTTCTCATCAAGTTAATTCTTGGTTTGAACACGGCCGTCAGATCAACATATTTATTTCCAGCAATTATTGTATTTATCGGGGGCGGGGGGTAGGAAACTACTGTTTTTCTTGGATTCTGCCCTGTCTGTCTGCTTTGTTCACTTTTATCTCCACTACCCTGCACGTTTATTAGAGGATCTGATTCACCTGCCTGCACCTAATCAGCCTCAATCCTTCCACCTGTTAAGCTGGTCTAAAAATCAGCCCTCTGGCAGATAGACATTATTGAAACCCTTTAGTGTGAGTAGTTAGTCTGTGTTTGTTGTCTGAAAACTAGTCTCCAATTTATTGTCTCACTTTGCCCTCGTCAGATACCTCACCTGCTTTAGTATTATCTTGACTTCTGCCTCTTACTTTGCCCTCAGGATCCTTCAGCCTGTTTTCTGCTCATATGACCCAGACGGGGTTTCAATGCCGAGCTTCAATCGTCTGTCTTTCAAAATCAATAATCATATCCATAAACTTGCATCTCAATGTTCCATGATGCGTCTGTGGAACTTCTGGGTCCTTCCATTTCCTTCTAATGCCTACAATCCTTATCTTAAACATGAGTCACCAGATAGGATGCAATATTTTAAGAAACAGTGTGAATAAGTCACAATGACTCAAAGTTGCACTTGGGGTTTTGATTCAGTACAAGAAAAGCAAACGTTCAGCAAACACTCGATTGTGTAATCATTAAACTGAGTGTGAGGACATCCATGTTCAGGCCTGTGTAAAATTACACATTTTTGGAAAAATGGGTCCCTCTCTAGTGAATTCCAACATAGGACCTCATTCCAAGCACGGAGATTGACAACTTTCCATAAAACACCTCTAATTTCTTTAGTTATGTGATTTGTTTTCAGGTCTGATTACATAAAATTTGACGTATGTGAATGGGAGTTTTTTCCTCGCTCAGATTGACATACTGAACATGATGAGTCCAGGCAAAAAAACAAACCAATCCAACAATGTCATCTTTCTGCAGACTCAGTGTGTTTGGACAACCAGTTTATGAACTAATGAGCACGCACGTCTAAACCCAAACCCCCCGGGTGACTTCAGAGGACAGACATCACCGAGATTCTGTCCAGTCATCACATTTGAACGATGCAAGCGCACACCCAAAGGAAAACCGAGTGCACCACTGCAAGCTGGGAGAGAACAGGAGGGCTTTTATTCCAACAATCAGCTTCATTTTAAAAACAGATCAGTCAGTAATCCGACTCTAACTGCTGAAACTGAAATCATAACCCGTTTATACAGTGTTTATACAGTGTGGCACACACCAAAAAAATTTATGGGAGCTGGCACAAAACCCCCGCTGCTGTACTACAGGGTTTAAATAAAACATAAAAGATGAAGCCTTAATAGACTCTCCAAAGAAAATGGATTTTGCGTGCATGAGAATGAAAGGGAACGCAAAGCCACATATCCTTTTAAGGGTGAACATCTATGTCTGGGGAACAACGTTGTGTTCTATTACTTCCAACAATGGATGCGGTTGGTTCATCCGGAGGAAACAGAGGAACATTTGTTTCAGTTTCATGAAAATACTTTATTCCAGCATCACAGAACAAAAAAAATGTTTTGATTGAGACCAAAAAAGAATCTGTTTTAAGGCAAAAAACTCTGTTAAAAGGTTTAGAGTTGTCAATAACAACAACGAAAAAACACATTATGTCTAAATAGACATTAACGAGCAGCCAGATGGTTTTCATAGTTTGTATTTAATTAAAACAAACAGCTCTAGATTAGCAGAACAGGTTGCTATAAAGCTACGAGCCGAGCGGCAGGATGCTGGTGGGATAACTGGTTGCTTCTCAGAGATACAGCACTTTTTTGATTGCCTCTGTGGGCGGGTTAGATATCAAGAGCATGTCAAAGAGCCGACAGATGAAATCTATTGCTACATTTAACAAAACTGTTAAAATATAAGGTTTCTCTGTATTTGATGAGTACTTTTGTAATTAACCATCATACCAAAGAAAATTGTTTGAATTTACCTGATAAAACCATATTTATTCACAAAATTATTATCTTTAAGGTTCTATCAGTGCACACTGTCACTAATCGTCTCCTGCTGTTTTGATAATTCTAAAAGCATTTACTGTTTACTTTGTTGGCTGTTTAGTAGAGTGTTTTTTCAACCACACTAGTGTGCCATTGGTGATCGTCAGGTGTGCCGTGGAAATTATTGTGAAATTGGTGAAATTGGAAAATTGTTGTTGAGGAAGAGCGTGTCTTTCTTCACTTCCTTCCAGGATATCAGCTCTGTGTTCATCCAAACATGCACAGGTTTAACACTACGTGAGTAAAATATACAGATATATACATTTTGTACATGCAACTCTTCATATGATAACAGTGAAATCTTTCCCAAATATTATTGCTTCACTCAGAATAAGAATTATCTTCTGTATTCCGGCTAACATAATGCTTGGGGACAGAATTAGTTTGTAAAACAATGAAGTTTTCTAGAAAGTCTTTAAATTTAAGACCACATTGTTGTGCCACTGTTCCGGTGTATTTTTTAAGTGGACATGTTAAGTGCAATTTGAAATAATATATATAAAATATGATAAAAAATAAATGTTTGTGTTTATTTGATTCATATTCAAGACACTTTGATGAGAAATAATATATATTTAATATATGCGACTATAGAGTATCATTTGTTTACATTTTTGTTTGGTGGTGTGCCTCATGATTCTTTCAGTGAAAACAATGTACCTTGGCTCAAAAAAGGTTAAAAGACACTGGTTTAGTAAACTTCAAGTTGAATAAAGTGTGTTAAAGCTTCTGTATCCGCTGTTAAGAATTTTTAACGTAGTTAGCCATTTATATTTATATACAGTGCTGCTTGAAAATTTGTGAACTAGTTGAGTAGTTTGAGTAGAATTATTTTTTTTTAAACCATGATTTTCTTATTTTCTCATGACCAGGGTTTGTATATGAAATGTCAGGTTTATGTTCATCAATTCCATCTGCTTGTTTTGAGGGAAATGTGTGAATTGCAAGAAGACTAAATGAAACATGGAATCAGAGCATCTACAAAAGTAAATGAACCACAGCTGCACTGGTAAAGACAATCAGGTAAAAGACTCAGGTGAAACACATGTGAGTGCTCGAGTAATCAATTAAGCAGACCAATCAAATGAGACATCGTTAGGAAAAGTTTTGAGGTGAACTGGTTAAAAGGAAGAGGAAACCAACCAAACCACTGTTGTGTCGAGGCACAAAGACCAGATCAACAATGCCGAGAGGAAAGGAGACATCTGAGGATATCAGGAAGAAGGTTGTGACAGCCCATCTGTCTGGGGAAAGCTATAAGACCATCTCCTAAAGATTCCAGCGTCATCCATCCACTGTGAGACAAATCATTTACAAATGGAGGGCACTAGGCATCACCGCAACTCTGCCCAGAAGTGGACAGCCGTCAAAACGTACACAAAGAAGCACCAGAAAAATAACAATGCAGGTAAAGGCCAACCCATGCATCACCTCCAGAGAGTTGTAGACCTCTCTGTCAGCGTCTGGGATTAATGTACAAGCTTCTACTATCAGGCGAAGTATATATAGACATGGCATTCATGGAAGAGTTGCTAGAAGGAATCCACTGCTCTCAAGAAAGAACAAAGCCGCCCGTTTAAACTTTGCCAGAGAGCACTTGGACAAACCAGAGGCTTTCTGGAAGTCCATTCTCTGGACAGATTAATCCGATGAAGCCTCTGGACCTGGACGACTCCATATAATACAGGGAACCATCAATTCCCAGGACTATCAACAAATTCTTGACCAGAATCTCCTGCCATCAGCCAGGGAGTTGAAGCTGGGACAGAAATGGATTTTGCACCAAGACAACGACCCAAAGCATTCCAGCTAAAGTACCAAAGAATGACTTAAGAGAAAGAAGATTCGCACTCTGGATTGGCCCAGTCAAAGTTCAGATCTCAATCCCATAGAAATGCTGTGGAAAGATATGAAACGGGCAGTACATGCCAGATGTCCCTCCAACCTCACTCAACTGGCAGAGTTCTGCAAGGAGCAGTGGACAAAAATCCCAAAAACCAGATGTGAGACACTCGTTTGTGGTTACAGAAGATGTTTAGATGAAGTAACGGCTGCAAAAGGAGGTGTCACAAGGTACTAACTGAAAGAGTTCACATACTTTTGCACTTGGCAGATCTTCTGTTTTTTGACAGATAAAATACTTTTGTTGAATAAATTATGAAAACATTTATCGTTTTTTCTTTGTGTCCCTTATTTGGAAGGTCTGCTTTACAAATTGAGATTTGGATGTTCATTTCACATGATTATTATAATTTCTCTTTAGAAAACAATGACCATGTTTGGGTGGTTCACAAACTTTTAAGCAGCACTGTATATATATATATATATATATATATATATATAT